>CAAE01014555.1:1864511-1889550 GCA_000180735.1 Tetraodon nigroviridis
GTTTCCACATCTTGCACCTGCCACTTCACCCACTAATGAGGGATGGAGGAAAGAAATGCACATAGTTAAGCACCTATAGTGTCCAGCAGGTGAAGTACCGGTGAAACTCGGCAGGAACTGAGGCAGCTTGGGAGGTCTCATTGCAACAATGGTTACGATTAGCACCACTTTGATAGTGTCCAGAAAACATTCTTGAAACTCCTGTGTTTTGTTCCGAGCCTGATGAAGGTGATACATCCTGTCATAATTCGTAAAGGCTTTATGAACATTTCCTGCTTAACAGCTGCTAAAACATCCAACACAAATGGCTTTTGTGTTTTTCAAAGCAAATGACCTCAGGCAGTCTTACACTTCTGCATGTAGAGTGGAAAAAACACAGCTCATAATATTCTAGAGCACATCTGTTACACTATTGACATGAGACTAGACGAAAGCAAACTTTAATAAGCTTGTTTTTAGTTACAGCTGTGTTCAGATTTTCACCTGTCATCACCAGCTCTTCAGCCCTTTTTCTTCATTGCTGCTATTGCCCTCCTAACAACTGCTCATTTATTCATTTCCTGGGTCTAGGTTTCTTTAAGATGCATATATTTCTAAATAAAATCCTTTTTTGAAGCGTGTGCCTTCCAACTGTCCCAGCATCCCAACAATATTTCCCAGTATTGTCCAGCTGTTTTACCACACATGTCTTCTCTCCTGCTCTCCTTCACGCCCCGGATTCACTTCTGGTTACTGAGATCATACCATCAGGTGAAAAGCAATGGGTGGGCTGACATTTTACTTTTCTTTGGGATTGTAACTGTCCCATTGAATGTATGTCAGTGGGCTACGCTCTGCTCTATCCTCTCTGATTCACCTGTTTTGTTTAGCATTTTAAAGTTGGTCTGACATCTCTGGATGATCAGCCCGCTGGCCCACTGGCTGATACTCCCGGTTGCCTTATGGGTGCATTTGTTTGACTGTTGTTTGATCGCTCTGAGATTTTCAAAGGTTATTGCGTTAATTAAGTGATCATTTAAATATCACAATGTGTTACGTAATCTAATTATGTGAAATCAGATTTCAAGTCCAGGATCTTGTTGATCATGTGAGAGAAGACAAATATGCTTTCGAACAACAAACTCAAAGTCTTGTGTTAGAAGAAATGGAAAGAAACAGATAATCCAAATTATTTATGTAAAATGATCCAACTTCAGTGTATTTAGTCATTGTGATACTAACCAAAACCATGCAGTGATCTGACTACGCATTACTAGGATGAATATTCTGATTTTAGACGCATAAATGCGATGTGGTGGAAATGTGCATGTGAGCGTCCGTATATGCTTGTATACTTTTATTTGACCGCATTTTTGACCCTCCTGGATGTTCCTGACAGCTGTCAGTCTGTCCTCATGTTCTGAGCAGCAGTAAACAGTGAAAAACGTTATATAATATGGGAGGGAGGGAAAAAAATGGTGCTCATTAAACTCACTTTTCCTTCACAAGCAGCAAATGAACATTGCATTAAACATAAACATTAACGTTGTAGATTCTCATATAAAATCATGGATCCGTTGTTTAATTAATGGGTCTGATTGACCTTCGTCCATCAAACGACATTTGTTTATGCTCATCTAGATTCGTGTGAATCACAACTTCATTCCTCATCAATATTTCAGAATATAGATCTAGGCCTTATACTTCTTGTGTGAAGTGAATCAAATCAAATTCAGTGATGTCATTTAATTTATGAAACTATGGAGGTTTGGATGTTTCTTTTAAAACACTTGTAATCAGTTTGTTGCTGCCAACATTGTTTTAATCCCCAACAATGAGTTCATTGCTTCATACTCAGATACAGTGGGTCTAGTTCTGGTCCTGGTTCTGCAGCAAATTTGGCTCATGTGTCCTGGACTCATGAAACTCTAATCTGGGTTCGGTCAGAGTTTTACTGCAGAATGAGACATTGGACAGTTTCCTGAGGCTGCATAATCACTTGAAAATTAAACATTTTTGGGCTAAGTTAAGAAATTTCTTTACTCTTGATATCAATATTGAATTTTTTTTTCTTGTTACCAGATTCTTGGAATCGAGTTTTCCAGTAACCTTGAAATGGGCTCATGTAATCTCAGTAACCCCTCCTGAACCAGGTCACTGTAAATGAAGTGAATTACAAAACCAAAAGGCATCAAAGTGATCCATAAATCCACATCATTGCTTCCGCTAATGTATGCAAACGAGCTGTGCTGATTGCTCAGCCGGGGGCAGAAGAAGCTGCTGCACAGCTCGTTCTTTATTTCTTTGACAGTAAATGCGTCCTTTGATGGGATCCACTGAAAGATTTGTTCTTTAATTCATGTCTCATTTTAATACTTGACAGTGTGCCAAAATCAACTTCAAAATAAAGCCCTTTTTGTAGTGATGTGTTTTCAGGATCTGGTTAGTTTAGGATTCTAAACTTAAGGTAATCAGGGTCAGGGTCATTTTCATGAGTAAATAGGGCCCTGACGTTTCATCTCACCCCAAACCTTGACAGGGGGGAAACGTGAAAACAATATAAGTCTCTGAGGGTAAATTGTTTTAATCGGGCCCAAAATAACAGATCCATCACAAAGGTGGAGGCCAAGGGCAGAGCAGCAGTCTGTCATTCTAGAGGAGGCTGAGAGGAGTTTCTAAAAACCCCAGAGAGCGTGCTTGTTACTGCTCTGGTCCACCTGCTGCTTACTTTACTTTAAAACAATGCTTAGTAATAAAATTTGACATGTGTGAGATTGTGAGCAGTTAAAAACTTGATTATGACATCGTGGAGTTGTAGTGAGACATAGTTATCGATGGTCTCATCTTTGACTTCTGTGTCTACAGCTGATCTTGGGGAATTGCTCTGCTTTCACACCAATTTAAGTCTGGAGATTGAAAATGATTTTATCAAACACGATGACATATATCGACTCAGGAACCTCATCACGGACGGGTTAAAGCGTCCCCATTCCTGTGCATCCCGTCCACCGCCTCTGCACAGCAATCCGTCTGTTGAAGCTGGTTTTTAAAGATAAAAATGAGTCAACTCTATGGTCCAATCACAGACCTGCAAATAAAGGTCATCTATTTTGAGGAAAATGTGTTTTAGCTGATATTTTATCCTCTAGGGATCTATATTTCTGAACTAACTGCAATAAAGTTAATTAGACCCCTGATTGGTTGTTGTTATTGTCGGGTCTGGTTTCTGAAAGGTTCAGGCATCGAAAGAGTTCAGGAAGAGCAGGTGGGGGGTCAGCGCCACAACGCTGAGCCCATCAGGATCTGGATTGTTCCAGATAGGCTAAGTGATAATCATCAGCCCTCTGAGGTCATAAACGTCTTAGAATTATGACCAGCTAATTAGAAAATAATTGTGCCTGTCTGCCAGCCCAAATCAGGACATGTGACTGTGCAGCAGGCCTTATGATAACCACTGTAGTCAAGGCCTGCCTCTAATTGCATTTTGGAGTCAAAGGCGTCAGATTAATGCCTGTCTGCAGCCCTTTAGTGTGTCCTTCACCCCGAACTGCAGCGAGGAGGCTGATAAGAGGGACAGGGTCAGGGATGCCCCACTCTGCCTTTGTACCAGTCACGTACGCCCATAATAGAACCTGCAGACGGAAATTTCATTAGCCTGCTGGACCACAGTGCTCTGTCCACACACTGGTTGGTGAGAATCACGTTGACACTGGGGCTCATTATTCTCCCCTTTTGTCATCATCGTTGTTATTGGTATAATGTTGGATTTAACAGTTCATACTGACTTCACACCTGTGAGAGTGTGTGTCTGTCTGTACAGACATTCTCCTTGATTGTTTTTAAGAAATTCAAAATCGCAAAATTAGATTTTTCATCCTGGGTTTTAATCTCCTGTTGCTTTGCCATTGGTTGTCTTCAGTTCCATTATGTCACATTTGACCTGACATTTGTACAGCATCTGATGTCATCTTGAACTGGAGCATCACTGAATTGGATCCTGATAAGTTATGATCCACAGAAACGGGACATTTTGTTCTCCTGTCAGCATTTGTTACTTAAAACCATGTGTGTTTGTGTGTGTGTGTGTGTGTGTGTGTCTAAGTGAATGTGAGAGAGGGAGAAAGAGAAAGAGAGAGACCATACATGGTCAATAAACACATTATAAATATGATGAACAAACTTGAGGCCTTTTCTGCATTAGTTATGCAGATATGTCTTTTTAAGAAATTGTTGCTGTCAGAGCCCAGTCAGCTGATCTTCTGTCTATTTAATGCATCACAAAAGATTTCAGATGCATTGAATATATAAAGTTTTATACATATATAAGGCTTAGAGAAATGAAGTGCAGAACGGACTGTCTTAAATGTGCTTTTTTGTTGGTTTTTTTTGCTTAGGGTTAGGATTAGGGTTAGGTTTTTTTTTTGCTATTCAGACAAGCAGTGTAAAAGCTGAGGCAGCACAGAGGAGACAGTTAAAAAGCTTTTACGCTATCAGTGAGCCAGGGAGAAAGACTCAACTCAGGCAGAAATAAAGAAAGAGCTGTGGTCATCTAAATCAGAAAACAGAAGAAATCTGCGCTGCAGATGTGCAACAGAGATCTGTTCTGAACCGTCGGCGAGAAACATGCCAGTCCTGCCGTCTGGTGTTAAATGATGATTTGACGACTGAAATGTTGCAGTGTGACAGCCGCTGAGCCGCTGTGACCTAAGATCGGGTTCTTTTATCAACTGCCCCGGTGGGAGTACATAAGGAGCAGCAGGAGAGCTGCCAGTAAAAACAGAAGCCCATATCATTACGTGGCATGCATTTTTGGGCAAAATACAATAATTTAATGTGCAGAATCTAAAAACTGCATATTCTGAAATGCAAGTATTCATGTTTTACCTGTGCACTCTTTTGATCCAGCAGGTCAGAGCAGGTTAATGAAGCTACACACACTCTCTTGAACCCACCGGAGCGGTTTAGAGACTTTTTGTTTTGTGGGCAGAGCAGTAATTACATCGCCCCGCATGGGTCCTGAGATCTGATTCTTTGCTGTAAACAAGCGGCTGAGTCTGAGGACTGGACCAATTAGCAGGGGAGAAATACTGCACAGCCCAGCAAACTGCTCGTACATCAACCAGGCAGCACAGCGGACGTTTCCAGGTAGTGTTTGTTAGCTCCTACAGGATGGAATCTATCTGAAGTGAAGACTGCTAACCGTCCCTGTCACTGCTGGTTCCCGTTATCCACTGTCAGTAAAACAACAGTTGTTTTCTCTTGTGCAAAATGGCTGCAAATGAGGCCTGATTTCAAAGGCGGTAGATCTCTCAGCCGTTAGCGAGCTTTGGTGGGACAGTCTGTGCTAAAGAGCGAGGCGAGAAAAGACCCTGGTGGTGACAAGAAGAAGGTGTCGCTCTCCAGCAGCAAAGTGGCAGTGCTGTTGTCATGGCAGCCTCGCGCCCGTTTCAACCGACCCTGGCAGCCACCGACGGACGAGTTATAGCCTCGTGGATAGTGGGAATTGAGAGGATTGATCCCATCTTGTTTGTTTTTTTCTGTGGGAAAGGCTCAAGTCTGACAGGAATTTGAAAAGCGAGAGAGAGCAAACGTGATCGCTGACCTCATTTTCCATGTTCACTGCTGCCGTAATCAACGTGACATTGAAGATGGAAAGCTTTGGAACTTTCCCTGCTAGCAGGCTTCAGGGTGAGCCACAGGGATCTCTGGCTGACAGAGGAACCCCAGCTCAGGAACCTGTGATGTTCTCCCCCAGTCCACATCAGCCTCTCACGGTGCACAGCAGGGGGCCTGCTCCTCCACCTTCCCTTGGATCATGTCCAATAAACAGGATCTCGGCTCAGAGCAGAATGTCACCCTGTTAGTGAAAAGGTACAAAGATAAATGCGGTGGCTTTTGCTTTCCTTGGCAACGGCAGATATGGCGTTTTGTACATTTGTTGCCTAACCCCTTTAGGACTCCTGAATCTAATTTTTTAAAACCAGTCTTTGTTTCGTTGGATTTTAGAATTAGTTTTTAATTGGGCTAGGGTTGGAGTTGGGGTTAAATGTTTTGAAAAATAAAAAATTTTTCCATTTTTTTTTTTTTAAAAAAAATTAAAAAAAGACTATACCCCCCCCCCCCCCCCGCCCCACCGCCACACACACACACACACAAACACACACATCCCCATCAGCACATGTCCTGATTTAGAGGTTTTTGTTTGTTTTTTTTTGTTTTGTTTTGGATCTGTTAGAGGTAAAACAAGCTTAACCTCAAATCAACAATCTGGTGCATCAGATGGAACTAGTAAATATATACTTGTATTTTGGTTGGTTGAGCAGAGACCTTAACATGTTAAAGGTTAACGATTTTGCCCCAATTAGGAAAGAAAAGCATCTGCAATCTTTAAAGGCATTTGACATCAAAGACCTATGGATCCCATATGTTCCAACCTGACTGCAAACTCTGAACGGTTAAAATGTATCAGGTTGAAACCACACCTTGAGATGCTAACAAAATCTCTCACGTGTTAATTTGCACATCTAAAATAAGAGTTGCGGCTTTTGGGTCCACTTAAAGATAACACCCATAATCCCCGTCGCTGAACCTCCAAAAAACCCACTCTTATTGGTTCTGTTTCATCAGTTACCCATGACAACAAAAGGTAGTGAATGTGGGATTAAAAAAAAAAAAAAGGTGCAACTTAATTTATTTTATTTCATCTTCAAACCAGCAGAACAAACTGCTTCTAGAGCCAAGTTTGCTTCTGAGACTGACAGCTGCCTTCACACAATTCTATTGATCCGTTGGTAAATATTACGTTGAATATTTTGCAGGACGGCAGCAGTAACTAAACAACTCCTGACTCATGGACAAACATTCCACGAGTTTCAAAGTACCGTCTATATTATAACTTGGGCTACTTTATGGTAATTGAAAACGGCATTTTTGAAAACATTTGTCAAGGCGGCAAGCACCTGCTGTCTGCACGCCTGCTTTGCATTGGCTGCAGCGGGGTCGCGAATTTCAGCCCCCGCAAGGATGTCATAATTTTCTGTTGCGTTAGCTTTGATAAATTCTGTTTCTGCCACACGCTGAAAAGTCGGGCTTATTAAATAATTTGTGAAATGGGAAACAGAATGTCCTCTACATGAGAACTGCAGACTGCTTTATACTGCGCCAATAAACAGCAATCTGTATTCCAGCACGATCACATTTAAATTCTGTCCATTTAATAAAAATCAGACGCCTAACTCTACACGTGTTAAAAGCCAAACTGTTTGCACGTAAGCAGCTCCTTCAGCACAAATATTCATACTTTTGGCTCTGCAGCATGAGTGGTGCTCAATTATTCACGCACCTATTTGCATTTCTCTTTTCTCTTTGTTGAAAACTCTAATAATTCCTGGAGAAGATCTGCTAAGACAAGCTCAAAGTGTTGCACTTGACTGATAACTTACGATCCGTGTCCATTAATAGGTGTCTCATCATCACCAGTTTCTGGTGTTTGGTTTTTATTGACAACATGGGTAGATCTGGTTAGGAATGGCTGGCCGACCTCTGGCAGCATCCACTTTTCAGACACGTTTTTTACCTTGCTGTAAAGTAGATTATATTTCACTTTTGGTCCCCAGGGAGACAACGTTTTGGTGTGAATAGCTCTGTGCTCTGCCCCTGTCAGTCTCATAGAGTTACAGGCCTACTGATTTCCCTCCAAGTGGCCCTTGACTGCAGCAGCAAGGTAATATGACCAGCACAGTGAAATCCCTGCCAAGCAGCAGCTGTCTGGCCAACGCAGAGGAGACACAAAAATTCCACAGCAGACGTTTACACTTCCTCTCTCATTTGAGACTATTACAAGTGCTTTGGCTTATTTTCTGTACTGGGGCCATCATGTCTGTAGTTTAAAACCAAAGTTCAATTAAAGATTATTGAAGAACAAATACCAACAAAACAACAGTGGACATTTTCTTTGCTGCATGTGATGTATTAGGGGGTACCACTTCGGGCCCAGGAGCTGAGGGTGTTGCCGTACTGAGATAGGGGTGCAGGCTGGGGAGCCTGACGATGATGTCCTGTGTTATCTCCAAAAGGATCTCTTCTAATCCTGCACAGGAACAGAAACCCAGCTTCTCACTGTGTGACTGATCACATCACAGATCGAGACAAATCGGTTTTGGATTCTGTACAAATGTTTATCACGCAGATCTGATCGTTGGGTTCATAGTCAGACTCGTTGCGTCCTCGCACACATTCCCTGCGTTGGTTTGTTGATTCTAGCCTGCAGTAATTGGTTTGTGCTGCCAAACCTCCCCTTCTCTCTCAGACCAGGCATCCATGTGACAGCCCCATTCTCCCACTGGCTCGCACGTGTCCGTGATGAATTAGCTTAATGCTTTGCAAATATTAATCACATTGTCACCGTGGCTGAGCAGTGGAGCCATTTGGTGGCGCGTTCGTGCATCCTCATTTATCAAACCCAGCAGCTCTGTTCATACACCAGCCCTGCTGCTTGCTGTCTGCAAAAACACAAGCTGTTCCTACCCAGTTTACTGCTGCCAGAGCACTCTTCTTCATTCACACGAAGAGCTTGGTTAGCCTTGGAGACCTTAAATTGGCCTGCATTGAAATCACATTTATTTACACAATTTTAAGACAATGTCAGAAACGTCACTTGGTCTTGCGTCAATGTGAAATTTAAAGTCACCGCTACCACTTTGTCCTGGTTGGAACTCACTGAATTTGAGGATGAGTAAAAGAGAGGAGCAGGTGAAGAGTCTCCAAAATAGAATAAACTGGTCTAACAGCAAACATTTGGACTGAATCAGGACACCTGACAACCCCCAACCCCCTCAACCCTACCTAAGCTCCAGGTGCAGCTGTCTGCAGCCAACTATGGGGGCTACAGGTGTGTCACAGAAATCTGTGACCCACAACCTGACCTGCACACAAGTAACCTCAGTCTAATGTTAAAAAGGAAATATAGTCAAATCAAGGAGATGTCAGGGTTCATTTCATTTATACAAAAACAGAAAGAATATCCATACATAAACCACCCAGTTTAACGCCCAGTAAGTGTTATATGATTAAAGAAATTAGCCTGTAGAAAAACCAGTTCATCGCGCAGCTGCTTTGTCAGTGTGTGTTTTGCTTACAGACACTCTCTGTCCTGGATTAATCCCCCCTCTTGTCACTCTGACAGGTTCCAGCTTTGCAGCAACAAACAGACATGACGAGCAGCAGCTCAAAACATCCACCTGGGCGCCTGCGCACTCAGCCTCATTAATTAGTTTAGATATGGACAGATTACAGAGATGGACCCCCCCCCTCCACCCCCCACCCCTCCACCACTCCCTAGAGCTTTTTTCACTAACCCTCTTTGCCTGCATTGCCGAACTTTGGGTGTCTTAATGAGATTGGTTCCCACTGCATTTGTAATGTGTGATTAATTAAAGAGAGACAAAAAGCAGGAGAGATTGTTGAGCCCTACAGCAGAGGTGAGGCCAGTGGGGAAGGGTTGTGGAAATTAAATTACAAAAATATTAATAAAATAATAAAATATATTTGGGGAAAAAATGTACATTTTATACCTGCAATATCAAATTTGATACAGACATTTTAACATGATTTATTTGTAACATAAAGAATGAGTTACTTAATAAATATGTGTATCTAAATGGGAAAATTCTTTAAAAAAAAGACTTAGAATTTAAATGTTATTGTTTTATGTTATTTGATCAAAACAAAACTTGAATTGGTTGTAGTGGCATGATAGTCCACCTGGGGGCAGGAAATATGTATCAGGTCTAATACAACAGGTTCTTAAGGCAAATATAGCTAATTTTGATGAGATAGAGGTCCCAGAAACTCATTATAGCATTAAAGAGTTATTTGCACTTACTTTTTGCTTTTGTGACCCTTTTTCATCCCTGCACCAAACCGGAGGGATCCCCAAACATGCAATTAGTGTTTGCATCTTCCCTCATCAAAGTCAATTTATTATGGAGGCTGCAGCGAAAACAAAGATTCAAGCTGAGCCTGCCGGGGGGCCCGGCTCTTCAGGCCTGCTACAGCGAGCACCCTGATAAAAGATGGCACTGATGAGGTGAACACAAGGTCACGCAGGGTGAAGCCTTGTTAAGATCTGGGTTTTCTCTGGACCGCCAGGTCGCTGATTCAGAGGCTGCCCAAGATAATCAGCAGCATCGAAGCTCTGGAGGGCGATGGGGCTTAAGATGTACAAAGAAATGAATCAATAGCAGCACAACGCTAATGCTGTTGGTTTCTCACAGCTTCCATACTGCCTAGCAACCAGTCATTTGTTTTACATGTTTAATAAATACATTTTTTTATGAAAGAATGACATGAGGGGTGACTCAACACAGGTAAAACTGTTCATGCTGTACAAGCCTGTTCATGCTCAACACCTGTACAAGCCTTTGAGTCTGAGCTTCAACTATTAACACTGTTTGCATCCAAAAAGAAGTGTGAAACTGTTTAAAAAAGCGCATTAATTAAAAATGTATCTCAAGGGTTAAAGTTATGGATCAGTGGCTGAGGCTCCGAGGTGCTAGCACACAGTACTGTTGTAATGCTATTTGAAAACATCTACATTTCCAAATAAAACCACATTAGTACCTCCAATATCTACCAGAACCCTTTCCCTCAGTAAAGATAGGCTGATGCCATTTGTTTTGTCTATACGACAGAGAAGAATATGACTTATGGTAAAATGTGTTGTCTGCCAGCTGGCACGTCATTTACCGCTGCTCTGAAAATAAACTCGATCACTCTGACATTCTTCATAACTTGAAAAAAAAAATCAATTTTGTTAAGGCAGGTTGCTTCTGATTAATGCAATATCTTTACAAACGCACCAGCTTTTCTTTCGTAAATTAAAATATAGTTTTGGTATATTTTCTAAGGTGCTGGAGCAGATGGCCCTGGGGTTTGTTTTCCCTCCTTTCTTTATACTCTATATTCTTCTGATGATATGAAACATGAGGAGAAACAGTTTGCCTGGCAGTTTCCAAGAAGCTTCTGGTTCATGCTTATGCACAACACAAACTTGAAACTCAGTCTTGACACTGACAGTGTAAAACTGGTGAGAATAACAGGGGTTTTACTGAACCTGTTTTTCTGAAGTCAAAAATAAATATTCTGCAAATGTACAGTTACCCACTCAACAGTTGGATTGTACATGCGGGAGTGTGGCTGTTACAGAAACAGTGGGAGCTATTTCTGCACAGTAATGCACAATTACAGCATCTCTCTAATCAGCATAGAGAATTCTAAAAAAGATGCTATGATCAGAGAGAGAGACAGAAATAATAAACGAGCAACCCAAATTTGGTGGGGGTTTTTTTGTGTTGATTAGCTATTTGTTTTAGCATGTAGCCTTTTAAGGCTCTAGGAAATTGAGCTTTTTTTCATTTATTCCTAGAAAACAAAATGGACTAATTTTTGTTTTGTAGAAAACTCAGTTCTGTACTTTATGCTGCACTGTAGTTGGGCAAAGGGTCTGCGAGATATACCCCAAAATATACACTATTTTAGGATTGTGTAGTGTTGGCTAGTTAATCACTTAGAACTGTTAGCAACACAAACTGTGCAGGAACTGTGCACAGACGAGAACAAAAACAGCTCCTTTTTTATATTTTGCAACGAGGATGAAAGAAAAGAAATTAAATTAAGGCAAAAGAAGCTAACAGAGAAAGAGAAAATTGATTTCCAAATAAATTAAACTCACTTCTGTTAACTTGAATTTAGGGTAGGGCTTTTTAGCCGCAGAGGAATCAGAAGGTGGTTCAAAACCCACTTTGATCGCTTTAGTGTTTGCCTCTGTGAAAACTGGTTTTAGGAAGGAGACTGAATCTTTTGGCTTTCAGATTTTTTTCTCCCAATGCGTGTGTGTTGATTTGTATTTTCAATGAAGCTGCTGTGTGAGGTGGAGCTGCATCTGTTGTTGAGCAACAGTCTGATTTTCTCTCAGCAGGAGTACTAATGGCTGAGTGGGTTTATGACACTTGTCCAATTGTGCTCAAAAATATGGACACTTCCATTCAAGTTGGCACACTCTTGGGCACACATGGAATTAATGGCAGACAATGATCTGCTGTCCTGGGTCTGAGGCTTGTCTGTGTGGGCTTTGTGTTCACATGACAACCGTGGACGCTCAGTGCAGCTTCATTGCAGAAGTGGAGCCCCCACAGAGCACGTGATTTGCTCAGGATGGATCCTTTAATGGGCCCCAGACTGAATTCTGGGTCACTACTTTCTTCCTGATCTGATCCAAAACACACATGAGTAAATGCACCAATCACAGCAGCTGTAGGTCGGACTGCCAGAGGGATATTTGTGTGCATTTCCAAATAAAGACCCCGAATGGAATTCCCTCTGTGACATGTATGTAGAAGATCATGTAACTTGTATGTTGGCATCTGACAGATGTCGTATGCTGCTGTTCTAGGTTGAATACTGCAGTATTCTATCCTCTGACCCACTTTAGTGGCAAACCTAAACTTTTTACTTTGCTGGAAATTCGGAGGAAATCTTGTTGCAGAAACATGGATTATAAAAAAGATGACTAGTAGCCGTCATATCATTTGAGCCCGTCCTCATCCGAGATTAGTTTATAATGAGGCTATATTTTCACACAAATGGTGGTAAAGTGGGTTTCTGAATTACCAGTGAAATAATAGTAAATAGATTTTTTTGACGCTCTTATTTTGAAGCTCTAACAGTGGTTTATGTGCATTATAGTCTAAATTTGAATCCAGTACATTGGTAATATCTAGGTCAACAGCTTATTATGTGCCCTAGGGTTATTGAAGGTGTCGAGTGGATTCCCACCAAAATCCATCATCAGATATGAAACCGAATTTATTTTCAGGATTTGTGAGGAAACGGTCTGGCCAGGCAGAGTAACGTGTAGGATCGACCACGAGTGCATCATGGGAGCATTCCTGGACATTTTTATGCAGCAGGTGGACTGAGCAAGATCACCCAGCTACAAAGTGCTGGTCAGCTGTCGGAGCTGCCTCTGGGCCATCTCTGCAAAGTCTTAATGCACTCTGAAGCTGAACGTTGCTCTGCAGTCACTCAGGCAGGTCACATCTTCAGGCTCCTCACTACCTCCCTCAAACCTTCAAAACTGTTTCTCTGCAGAAAAAAAGACAGCTGCAGCTTAAAAGTGAAAAAGATGAGTTATGTGGTAGTTAGTCATGCCTCATTCTCACACTGAGCAAAAAGATGACGTGGTAAGTGAAATAGAACAGTGAATTTCATGAGGTCAAAGGTCAAACCAGAATCTGAGATCTGGCTGTTTCTGTTGTCTGGCTCTAGTTTTGTCCTCATCACCTTTTCCTGCTAAGTGCCAGTGACCGCAAGCAATGTCTCCATCTGTTTGCGCTCTGAGAGACAGACTGTCCCTGTCTCTTCCTGGTTGCTTTCTATCCCCTCGACCCCAGACAGACGCGCAGCAGGACTGCAACTTGCCTCTCATCCAGTATACATGCAGACTGGGTCTTCGCATTGCTGCGCTGTCCTCTGGGCCCCGCTGGCCCTTTGATATTCTCACAGGCAACATGTGTGAGTCTGATTAGCATATGGCTGTGGGGTTATTCCAGATCCCACAGCAGGACGCAGCAGGGACAGATGCACAGAGCGGATTGATTCAAAGTGTTTTTCACCTAAAGCGTCCTGATCAGAGGAAAACAAAGGTCAAACATTACAGCTTAAAATAAGTTCAAAGGAGCTTCAGAATTTTTAGTAAATTCAAATTAAATTTGCAACAAAATACAGACAATTCACATATTTTTCTCCAAATGTCAAAGGAAATCTTCAAAGTTTACCAGAGATATTATATTATGTTGATCCTAAAATGTCCAATTAGCAACCGGGTGATGACATTGCTCTGCACAGCTCAGTTATTACACCAGTTTCACCACTTTAGTTCTTGTTGTTTTTTTTCCCAGCTGGACTTTAAACTTGTTAATTTGACAACAATTTTTTTTTTTTGTTTTGTTTCTGAAACTGTATCTAAATAAACACAAAAATAATAATGATAAAAAGAAAGACTCCACTCAGAATGAAGTAATTTTTTCTCCTTCAACAGTCCGTTTCTATGAACCACATAGACAAAAACAGTTTTTTCGGACAATGAAAATCCTCAAATTGAATTTATCTCAGCAAATCTCAAGTGGCTCTGACATGAGTGCTGAAAAAAATCATCCCTAATCCACCTTTTTTACTTTATCCTCACTGATAAAAAGTAGGACAACTTATAAAACAACTTATCTCTGTCAAATGCCACCTTAGATTCAGAGATTCTGCTGTCTTGGGCTTGACTTTGTATTTCTAAAAGGAAGGTGGGGGGCATTTTTATATAATCGTTTATGATCAACCGTGAGCTAAAGGTCATAGCAGAGCCCCAACTACAACCACGCCTATGTAACGTTCCCATGTTTTACATCATCAGTAACATTTATGCGACAAACAAAACATGTAGAGGCACTAATGTTGGGGTGGAATATTGATTTCACAGTGACATGTCGGATTAAACATGGCGTTGTTGCCATTTTTCCCCGTCCCAAAAGCAAATGCGACGCATAAAGAATTGTGGCTGCGATTGATTGTGTGGATAATGTCGTGAGCTTGGCATCAGATGGAGCCGCATTAATGTGTCGCTCCTCATTTGATATGTTGTGCGGCGGCTTCTATTGCAGAGCTGACATCGTCAAAGCAATGTGCCTTTATCTCGTGGTAAGCTAACAGGGCGAGGGCACGATTGTCTCTTTGAATTAATGGCCCTGTGTTCAAGTGAAATCTGGAACAGCAGCCTAATTAAAAGCCTTTCTATATTCCCCGATAGCTGCTGCTGCTGCTTCAGCAGGTGAGTGATGCCCTGCTGCCCGTTGCCCCTGTGTGCCCCTGCATTATTTTTTGGATAGCTGATTCAATTAGCACAGAGTTGGTAGCTTCAAATAAACTTTGGCTGCTTTGATGTTGATGTTTTATCATTATCATTTTATCAATTTAAACGCACATGTCCTCAGTTTTGATCCCTCTGTGCTCATTTTCTCAAAGGCTAATATGCTCTGTTGATCAGAGAGGGGAGCACGCAATGCTTCTGTATATTGTTCACAACCATCCCCAGCCTGGGCAGCCAGGTGATGAAACAGGTCAGAGCCCTTAATTACCTCAGAACAAAGAAATGCTGCTCTCTCTTTTCTGCAAACTGCTGACACGAAGCAGTCACAGCACACACAGCTGATGACAAAGAGTCCAGCCAGATGGATCAAGTGGGGTCCATGAGGCCAGGGGTTGATATTTGCCTTTTGCTGCCGTCCGTTAATATGAATGAAATCAGAGCTTTTTTATCTTTTAACTGAGGCAAACAGAGTGCTCAGCAGCATCACTTTTTCTCCTGCAACAGGATCATCATGTCGCCACCCTGAATCAAGCAGTCTTGAAAGGTTTCTGACCAAATTCTGTTTCCTTTTAATGAATTCCTCAAAGCGTACCACTGAGCTTGGTTCATTTTTGGGTCAGTGTGTGGGAAATCGGTTCAGTCTGATTCACATGTCAGCTCTGATCCGGGACGACGCCCCCCTGCTCCCGCGGCTTTTGCACACATCCCGCCTCCTCTGGCACAGCCTTATATCATTAGACCTGGATGGCAGCGTTGCAGAAAACGCAGCCCCCAAACTGCCACTCACAGCAGATAACAGGCCCCCTCCTTCCCGTCTGAGCGTCCCTTCTTGCCCACCCCCTCCCCTCACCACCACCACTATCCGCCTCTCTTGTGCCTTATCTCCCCATCTTTCTCCTCCTCGTGTCTTTTTGTCTCCCTTGCCGCCTCTCATCACTTTTTTTTTCTCTTTCATTTTTCATTTTTGGATCATGTCCCGCGCACACCCAGATGTCCCCCTGGACCAGCAGCGTGCTCCCCTTACACTAATAACCTTGCTCACAGTGACCGGTCGGTAATGGGTTGTGGTAGCGCTGATACCGAAGGAGAAAGCCCAAAAGCCTCCCAAGCAATAAATGATTCATTTCCTTCTTATCCCAGCATCAACAAGCACGTTACAGTGGAGGACCCCGGAGAAACCGTGTCATATTTACATAGTGAAATTTAGTTTTTGCCTGAAATAGTCAGAGTGGTTTGAAACCTAACCTGCCACTGAGGAATTTAACATTAGAAACATATGAATCAGCTGTTTACTTACAAGCTGACATGCCAACAGACCTCTGTGGCTGTAAGCGTCCGCTTTTTTTTTCCCATCCAAGTACCTCGTTCAGTTGCAGCTAAATACAAAGGAGTTAATTGATTTTACATTTGTACGAACGGGACCACGTGTATGTCAGACGCATTCGCGCGTGCACCCACTCAAGAACTGATTGTGTTCGTGGTGGCAGGAGGCTCACAGGGCCGGAAGCAACAACCACTTCACGCTGAAGCTAATCTCCAGGTTCTTATTGTGGGATGAGTATTTCAGAAAATGTTGTTTCCTATTTTACTTTAATTTATTTTAAAAAAGGAATTGCCAGACTCAGTTCACCCCTCAGATGGATTTCAGTTCAAACACTTTGAAGAGAAAGACTGACTTTCCTGATGTGTAACAAGTGGGTGTGGCACAGTTAAAGGGGATGGGGGGGGGGGCAGGGGATGAGGAGGAGGAAGAGTGATTTAGCTGGGGAGATTTTTTTTGTTTGTTTTTGAGGTAATGAATCATGCAAAGCTGCTCAACTGGGGTCTGAGGTGAAAAATAAAGACCTGAAAATGAGCCCAATACATCCTCTTTAGGTCTGGCGACGCCACGTTCCCAGCTAGTTTTTGATTATACCTCTATAATTAAGTGCAAATCACATTAACCTGTAGAAGCAGCTCAAGCTTCCTGACCAGATTAATTACGACAATTTCCTTTTTGCTGTGACCTCCCCATAATCACACCCTGCTGTGATTGAGAGGC
The DNA here is from genome assembly GCA_000180735.1 of Tetraodon nigroviridis. Taxonomy (NCBI): domain Eukaryota; kingdom Metazoa; phylum Chordata; class Actinopteri; order Tetraodontiformes; family Tetraodontidae; genus Tetraodon; species Tetraodon nigroviridis. The sequence continues at coordinate 1,881,446 of CAAE01014555.1, forward strand.
CTTTCTGCTTTTTGACTAAACACGATTTGTGAGCAGCAGATTAAAGTGATGCCTCGGCTGAATGCGAGAAAATGCAGCTGCCAACGCCGGCATCCAATTTTAACTAATCCCTGGAGTGAAGGAGATTAGGGAACTAGATGGTTATACTCTGGAAATGACTGAAGAGACAAAAAGAGCAAAGCCTCTTGATTCCAAGATTTTTCCTGGGAAACAATGGCAAGGTCGCAATGTCAGTGCGGCTGCAGACGCTCCCGCACTCATCCACTGGAGGCACCCCTGCGTAGTTTGTCGATTGAAGACTGATTTCTTCAAAAGGGATGGCTGACGTTTGGAACACACGTGGGAAACCAATAAGATTCATCGCTAGCATCATACAGAGAGTTTATCCCTTTGTGGCATGCACACTGGCTCCTTGGGTAAGTAGTAATTTAGAGCAGGGGCTGTGACAGGCAGAAAAACACCTCGCATGTTTTCAAAGCTGATATGGCCGAGCTTGCCGTAGCGCCCCTGTTCTCCATCTGTTTTCAGTGGCCTTTCGATATGCACAACCCAATCTCTTTATCCAAAGCTCCCTGGTACCGCTGGTCTGCGGATGTCCCTATATAAGACAGGCAGAGAGCTCTTCACCTCCTCCCACACTCATCTGCACACTGGAGTAGTGGGATGTGGCCAAGCAGATGCACCGCGGGACAGATTCTCTCAAAGCACTGTGTCTCCAACAGGATTCAGAAAAACTTTAAGAAAATTAATTTTCAAAAATTTAAAATTATACCAAATTATATAACATCTTTAACATTTATCATCCTTTAAATGTGCTGGTTGGTTCAGCGCAATAAGGAATTCAAGTTTGTGAGACCAACATGTGACTGATCAATGTAAAGACCTTTTTGAAAGACATGATAGACGGCCTTTGCACTGCCATCATCATGTTCTCCTGGAACCTGCCCCTGCAGGGCTCACCGGGTCAGTGCAGGACAAGCAATTAGCATCACGCTAACCACTGTTCACTGATGCAGAAGATTCAGCACCGCTGCAGCAGTCCTGCCTGGGCCTGCACATTCATTTGGCCACAGACGTCCACTGACACTGCCATCGTGACCGGGAATACACACTCACAATATTTGCACTGGCCAGCTTTGTGTGTCTGTAGCCAGTGGCACAGTCACACTGAATTTGAAGCAGCAAATGTTCGGCAAAGGCGAGTGAACATCATGCAGCGATTGCATGTGCAGCACGAATGTAAGTAAACATCTCTGGGATCTGGATGCAAAATGCGTGTGTGTGTGTGTGTGTGTGTGTGTGTAAATGGTAATGCAACAAAGGGCACAATCAGAACACGATTTGAACACGCCTTTATGTCCTGGGCTGTTGTTGATCTAGATCTGGAGGCTGCGGGTGGTTGACTTCCACTGGGGCCAACCACCCTCAGAGTGTATTCACTGTTACCATTGTTAGGTGTTTTGGATGAGCGCATCCACCACATGGGCTCGTCAGTCATTTGAAAGCTGCGAACACTGGGGACCAAGAGATGTTCACTTTCCTTTCTTCTGTAAATGAGTTGTGCAGAGTTTTGATTTGACTCTAAATGTAAATGTCAGCTTTTGTCACATGAACTTGCTTCTCCTGCTCTCTGGGCTTTTTGGTCTTCACAAAAAAAAAAGAGAGAAAAAAAAAATCTGCTCATACAACTGAAGACCGGACAGCAGCAGCATGCACATGAACCCAAAGCAGACAAGGCTTCACCTCTGATCGTGAACAGCAGGAGAACGAGGACACGCTGATACGACGTGCATCTTGCTTCATTTCAGCCTTAAAAACAGAGCTGCCCATTAATGTGACAGTCCGGTCAGGTAATGTTCCATTTCATGTCCACGCTTGTACTTGACGGCAAGAATGCAAAAACATGTCTACAGCAGATCTTTACCGATAGAAGTAGGCTGTTTTAAAAAGTTAAAGTCGTCTTGCCATCGGAACATTTTTCACATGTCCCCTGCCGAAGCGTCTGTCCCTGATTGGCTTACTGCAGGGCTAACACACATGACTTGGCGGGTGAGTGCAAACAGACCTGCAGCCAGGCCCGACTTCTTGTCTCCCTGCATCACTGCAGTGGAAGAAATCTGAATTTTATATAGTGTTTAAATGCAAATTAACGACCTCCACCAAGTTTTTCTCCCATCCTAGGTCCCAGTAACTATGGCAACAAAACACTTGCTCTTTGTTTCTGTGAAAGACGCTGGTCTAACCTGATAAAAGTGTATTTTCCTGATTACTCATCACATCTGCCAGCACTGAAATGCGGATTTGTGGACTTGAGAAAATGCTGTCAATGATTTATCTGTCCGCTGGCCACATTGCTGTGTGACAGTAGTTTAAGTTTGAATGATCGAACTCTACTCTGGTGTACAGATTACCTTGAAAAAAGGTGACGAATGCCATTAAAGGAATGAAACAGATAAGCATCGAGACAATCCCATCAACCAGTGAGCAATCCAGGTGTCCAGTGACATTAAAAGAAGAGTAAAAGAATATTTGCACGTAAACACACAAATAAGTAAATACATCCAAGCCAGAGCTGCCAGCTGAAATTTAGTCTGAGGAGCAGGAATGACTGTACCATCATGAAAGGTATGATAGAGTAATGACAGTGTAATTAATAATGTACAATGATTGTGGCGGTCACAAAAAGGCCCATTGATGTGCTGAAGGCCAACTTTAACAGTTACATCTAAAAATAAACATAACTGACAGGCTAAAATAAGGCCACACTTAGCTTTCTCACTTTTGTCTGAGCTCTGGATTCCTAGAGAAAGAACGTTTATTATAAACTGTGAGAAAATATTAGAAATCTGTTGGAATTCAGCTGCCAACAGCGTGAGGATCAGCCACCTCTGTCAGCACCCAGAAGTAATAACGGGACAAAAATGATCTGCTCCTGCAGCTGATGCAGGTTCCGACTTTCTGCTTCCTCCAAATGTGACGCACACGTGCTCAATCAAACAAACAACAAAAAACAAATTCATTATGACTTTTGTTTTATCACAACTTCATGTCATTAAAAGAATAAAGAGTCCAATGAAGAAAATAAGGAATCTACAATACTGTGAGACCAAGCTTTGTGTTTAAATTTAATTCTTATCAGAGGACACGTGCAGACCCTCTATAATAACATGGAAGTAACAGCAGCCATTAATAATTCTTTTAATGGAGCATGAAATAGTCCAGGTCTGCTCAGCTGGTAAATCAGCTCCAGACTGGTTCACTGATCACTTCTGTCTCCTGGACATTGATAAGAAAAGGTGTTGTTGTGCTAAAGATAGCATTTGCTTCCGATAATGGCCTGCATCACAGCTTTAATTCCACAGAGTAATCAGCTCTTGAATTACTTAAGTTATTTTGCTTTCTGTTTCAATGTATGTTTTTTTGGTAGAAGTCCAGATATAATAAAGCTTCGTGTATTATGTGTAGCCCCGGGGCCTAGGGAGAAATATTTCAAAAACGAACACATTCTTTTCAGGATGGTACCATTTTTACCTAACAAAGATCTAGACAGGAGTTCACACTGAACAACTCACAGATAATAACTGAAGGGGAAGCTGATTGCTCACAGGCTCCTAGAACTTTCTTCTGCAACCTCCTTGATTTTATTGGATTTTACCGCAGAACCAGCCAGTAAACAGAGATCGCTGAGCCTTTGGCAGAACCCAAATGAAACAGATGAGGGTTGGTATTGATAATTGTAATGGCACCCGTCTGCAGGTGGGCTGTTGTTTTGCTCGGTGATCGCAGAAAGCTTTTAAAGGTACTGTAGAACCAAATTTTTTCTGCAGAGAAAACAATTTATTGCGAATTAGCAAACTCATTGACTGTAAGTCCACGTTTGCATTCCTAAAACACAGTTGGGGGCGGCTGTGGCAGGAGGGTGAGGGGTGGGGGTGTACTTGCGATTCATCTAAAGCAAACCTTTTACTGACACATTTGGTATTTCTCATCTCATTATTGGAGCTGATTATAATTCATAGGCTATATTAAATGTCAGAGAAAGGCCAGGGATTGTTATGTAAATGTTAAGCATAGAATGTTCTTTCTTCGGATTTTTTTTCTCTTCCTTCTGGGTTGCAAAAGAGAAGGCAGAATACCAGCAACAATTCAATTTTAGGTTCACAATGCGACGACCCTCCGTTGGATTGGAAAGTGCTCCCCTGATGGGCACCTGCATTATGTAACGGTATTGGAATTATCAGGTGTAAAAACCGAAGAAGACAATTAAAAAAAGGAACAATAATCCGGCATTGCTTTGATGTAAAAAAGAAAGAAAGAAGTCTTATTTTGCAGCTGGCTTTAGATTAAATGGAATGCCAGATTTATCCCGCACACTGTTTATGCTGATTCAGAACACAGAACATTGATGCTGCCAGATGGCATCTGCGGCAGCAACAACTCAGTCTGAGAACGCATTTTCTCCAGCGCTCTCCGTCACTGATTGTGCGCATACAGGACACCAACTGTCACAACAGAACCCTGTGACAACGCAGGCAGTCGCAGCCATTGCAAACACTCGTAGAAAGAAGAAAGGGACACAGAAGGTGGCAACAGGTATAAGGCAAAGCAAAGTTTGTCCTAAATTAGTGCCTGATTAACCAACTTGGAACTTTGGTGCGAATAACCTTATGAATTCGGCAACGGTTTTTGTTCTGTTTCCAGCCGGTGAATCTGATCAAAGGGAACAAAGCTGGAAGCTCAGTTCGAAGGTCAGACCACATCAGTGAACTGCTTGAATTCTCTTCTCTATTTCCGATTAAAAAAAGCCCTGATATGCTGTATTTTTATCATCTTGTGTTGCTTTTCTCTTTCCTCTGCCAACTCCAACCCGGCCGCTCCCATTTAAACTTAACTGAACTTTCTGTCGTTGCGATTCTTAATCTGATCCAGGCTGCAGGGAATCTCATGGTTTAAGCCGTTCCACATCAGCATGTGGAAGGTCATGGATATGTGCTCCTCCAGCTTAAGGGTTTTTCATGAAAGATTTTTAAAACGTGAGGAAGCCACATGACCAAGTGATAGTACAACAACTTTTAATTTAGTAATAGTTCTCTTTGTTGAAATCTGTGGTGTCAGTGTTGGTAAATTCCACTCGTAATGTACAACGTTGCCAGTTTCATAATGAGGTCAGAGTAATAACAATGTTGAAATGGTATTTACGAGGAAATTGTTAACATTTCTGTCATTACTGACCCGTAACTGCTTGATTGCCACACCAGCTTGCAGCTGTTAGCATCTAGCAAAAAAGAAAAAATCTGTTATCCAAATTTAGCTAATTTTTTGTCTGTTTTTTCAGTTGTCTATTTTTTATGATAATGATGATTCAAAGGAGGAATCAGATGGAGAAATGTTGAATTTCCCATTTCTTTGGCTGTGCAAAGTTTGCCTGGATAAACAAAGTTTACGGGATCATTTAAGAAATCAAAAATGAAGACTCAGCTGTTGACTGTCTGATTAAAGGCAAAGCTGAGAGCTGATTCATTTGCCTTTAATTTCAGTGTCAGGATCATTACCTCAGGAAGAGGCCAGGAGTCACAGAGGTTTACAAGCATTGTTTAGTTTCCGAGAGGATGGATGTAGCAAAACAATGCTCTTTTGCTACATTTCCCCACTACTTTCTCGGCATCATTATGCTAGCTTAATAGAGCCCAAATAAACAATGAGGGGTTTGGTAGATTTTCATTCACTGGTTCAGCAGCAAGGGTCTTATTGTTGCTGTTCCACAACCAGCTGCCCCTATAATAGTAGAGGAGAGGACAATTGCAAAATAAAGCTCACAGACACATTTTACAATTTGACAAAGCTGTAATTTGGATTGGAGCACGGGGCAGCTAGCACAATGAAACTGACAAAAGGTGCACCATGGGTGCACTGGGACTATGCCCGAACATGTCGGCAAAACACTGTATATCAACAGGTGTTCTGTCTTCAAATGCCTTTTGTATTTGAGATGACTGTAGTTAGCAAATCTTATACATGGTGAAACTCATATTGTATATGCTAACAACCTATCAAGCCTCTTTCTGAGCAGATGTTAGCTATTCCAGCTAATAAACATTCAATATTAAACATTTAAAGGTGGTCAGTGCCTTTGAATGTGTTTTTTTTTTTTCTCCTTTACCACTGTACAAACAGCTTCCTTAGTGACCATCAACCTGTGTGTAGAGACCCCTGAGAATGCAGATGTGGAGTAATTATGTTGTTGAAATTGATTAGGTATGCCCTGCGATGGACTGGCGACCTGTCCAGGGTGGATCCCTGCCTTCGCCCTAAGAGAGCTGGAGATAGGCACCAGCAGACCCCCGCGACACCACTGGGTATTAAGCGGGTAGGATAATGGATGGATGGAAATTGATTAGGTACATTCACATTTGTTTGAAAAGGTACAAAATACTTAAAATAAAAAGAACACTGAGTTTGAGTAGCCTGAGACAAAACCAGGTTGTCTGACATGATTAAGAAAACAAACCTCAATAGCAGAAATGTGTACATGGCGTCAAGACTGACCTGGGAGCAGTCTTATTACCCAGAGCACAAGCACTAACTGTGTTTTGTGCAGTGAAACGGAAAACAACATCTATACATGCAAATTTCACACCACTATATCACTGCAGCTATAAAATGATAGTATGCATAAATATGTTTACATGCGGACCTGATTATTAGTCAAACTGTTGCAGGATCTTAAATGTCATTTCCTTTTCTCACTACATGGAGGGCGGCACATGAAATGGTGCTAAATGTGATTAATGCAGCACAAAAACACACCCAGAATGGCAAAATGGGTGGCGTGTTCACATTTTTTTACATCCTTAAGCAGACAGAATATGATAAATGACACCCAGAGCTTAATATTATACAACGGAGTTTTGAGGACTAATCAATCTGAACTTCTGGGTTGAGATTATTCTTTTTGATGAATGAAAAATGCCCCTTTTATCGTTAATTTCATCACTTTTTTTTCCACACCATTATAATATTGTAGCAAAAGAGGCATTAAAATAAATAAATCATTTGTGAGTTAATGAAAGCTGGAAAACAGCCGAACAGCCGCCTCCATCAGTCACTTTCTGTGTGGCTCACACTGACTTAGCCATTACTAATTGATTAGGACATAAAGGATTGGAATGCTTGGTGGCCCTGTCACTTCCTTCTCCTTCTGTGCAGGCAGATACCCTGTGGGAAGCTCCACTGTAATGACTGTATAAATTAGCATGTATGTTCGCATGTGTGTGCTGTCTCTCTCACCGCCTGCGCTGTCTACACATGGCATCACCAACGGAACATGGGAAGGCACTCTGAACTGAAAAGAGCAACTATTCAGCAAGCCTCCATTGATTTGGCAGACAGCCTCCATTGATTTGGCATGTAGGTCATCTAACCAACATGGTTAGAATCTCAACTATTCCTAAAAAAATGTTAACAACAGGCAAAGTGTCCACACTTTACTGATAACATGTGTAGTCACCATTTTGTAATATGTACAAGGACACACATACAAACACACACACAGGTCCAGTCCAAATAATGCCATAATGAGCCATCTGGTACCAAATGAACATGAGCCGTGAGTTTAATCTGCTCTCAGTCTGCAGAACACGGGGGAGAGTTTATAGCTTCTCACTAACTTGCCTTTAATGTCATTGTCAGCATAATGAGCCCCTGACACAACACAGCCTCGATTTCTCCTTTCCTTCTCCTCCCCTTTCTCTATGTTCGCTCAGCTGACACAATTATTGTGCCGCTGGGGTTAGCCTTGACCTTTCATCCCCGGCGACACCACAATGACCCCTCATTGCAGCCGGTAATGAGTGGAAGAACCCTGGTGGTCAGCATGCGCTGTAAAATGTCAGATTGTTGAGACAAATACAGATAACAATCATGGGCCTTGGGAGCAGAGGTAATTACACGTTCAGAAAGATACCTGAACACAGGTTCCCCTACAAAGTAAGTACTGACCATCATGAGTTGGTTTCTGATTAAATGTTTTCTGTCTCACTAGATCCAAAACTGCAGTGATCCTGTAGTCGTGATTTTGGTGGTTTTGTGTGAAACTTTTGGCTCAC
>CAAE01014555.1:1892634-1907758 GCA_000180735.1 Tetraodon nigroviridis
TATATTTAAGCAGCAGCGGATATCATATTAATGACTGATAGACTACAGCAAGAACCATCAAAATCGACCAACCAAACCAAATCGACAGACACGTTCACACAGTGTCTGTCGATTTGGTGGAACGTGCCAAATATGTGTGGTAATGGGCCTCGCGATGATAACGCAAGCTTGACCGATGGCACGATGGCGGCTTCATAAATATTCATGGCCACCGGAGGCAGCAATGTTGTGGTTTATTAAAACGGCGGGGTGAAAGGCCGAGTTAGCGCAAGGGGGCTGAGGTGAAGGTTGAGCTGTGACACACAAATCATTCGCACCAGATGTCAGACTGGTTTCAGAGCGTGGAGTGGGAAATGCCTGAAACTTACGGCTATACATGAGCAGAATGCACTGGTTTTAACCATCCACATATGTCTCTTTAAGCATGACTGATTCTGATATGGAATAAATCATTTTAATTTTTTTTTTTTTTCTTTTGCAGGGGGTACATAACAGATTGCCTAACACGAGCCATTTGTTTGGGCATAGAGTCAATCGGCATGCATGGCCGCGTCAGTCCCCGCTCGATGCAGACATGCCAGGAGAGGGGAGATCCGATGGGAAATTCAGGGACTGAACACTTCTTGGGGGTCACAAAAAGAGAAAAGCTGTCATCTACAAAAGTGGGACTTTGTGCAGGCAGTCCCGGGGGACCTGGCTGTGAATGCCAATCAACACCAAAGGAAATACCTGGGCTGCAGCACACTTCTCGGAAAAAACTTGGTGTTTGCTAGAGCTACTGCTCAATAATGCATGGCTGTGTGATTGGTTACGAACGGCAGCTCTGCAGAGGCACCTGTGTGAATCATGGAAAGACATAAAACATTAATATTTACTGCATTTATCACACATCCGGAGAGAAAAGAATCTAAATGGGCTGCATCTCGAGTGGCCGTGTCCATAGAGACATGGGCAGTCCTGCATCCTGTTGATAAATATTGACTTCACACTTTGTTCTGTTGTTTACTGGTCGACATTGTTCAGATTCAGTCTGATTCATGTGCCTGTTAAAATAAAGGCTGCTCAAGTCAAATGACTGTGTTATAGAATTATTCTAAAAACTCGCACTGTTTTGAAAGAACATATGCCAATGTTTTACTCTGTCCATTTCCCCCCTATTAATGGAGGAGACAATTAGAGGCGCTCTTCGGATTTTATGGTCTCATGATCATCTTTGCTTTTGTGATGGCACTAAAGAACCAAGGAAGAGTCGTTTTCATACAAATGGGTACTTTCATATGAGGTTCAAGAGGACCCAGCGCTAATTAATATTTGATCACTTAACAATTTCAACAATTGTCCATTTACTACAGATGGTATGCTACAAAATAAGGTAGAAGTAATAAACGATGATTGTTTGTTTTCACTATTAAAAAAAAACAATAAACAAACACCAAATGTGGATCACAGCATTTCAGTCCAGCTAGTGTGTGTGTGTGTGTGTGTGTGTGTGTGTGTGTGTGTGTGTGTGTGCGTAATGTAGCCTAGCCTGGAATTCTCTAATCTGACTGTACTTTCCTGTCCTGGAAAATGATAAAAATGTTTTTTATTTAACAGAGTACCTGTAAGCTACATTATTAGTGTGAAGACGCCATTACTGTAGACTGTAATTAACTCTGCACTGAATAATTTGAGATTAATTAAAACTCCTACAGCCTCTGCCTTCATTACATTTAACCCATTTTTGCTGACAGTTTCAATTAGATGAAGATTAGAGATTTTTTTCTGTGAAGCCCATTTGTCACACGCAGGAAGCACTGTATATTAGTTTAAAAAAACACAGATGTCTTACTTAGAGGCGTTCATTTACTTAAAATCCAAGTATTCCCAGTAAACACCAGTAAATCAATACCATCAACAGCAACTCATTGCTGGTGTTACAGAAGGGAAAGCACCCTATGGACTGTGGCTTCCATCAATTCCAACATCTGAAGAAGCGGCATCTAAGAATCTGTGTGGAGGAGAGATGCCTTCCTCCTCTTAGCCCACCAAGTATCCACAGGTGACCACAGCTGCACCCTGAGAGAAGCTGTCCTTGGACTCCTGCCCACCCTAGCATGAGTCATAAAGTTGTGAAGATGCAGAATAAGCAGAGTTTTAGGGTTGGTGATGTGCATGGTTGGTCAGACGGTCTTGTCCTATTCCCTATTTTTTAGCTTATTTATTTGTGGTATTTACTGCACAAACAGCACAGATGCACAAATATTTTGCCGCGTAATGGCTTCCCCAGTAATCACTTTCATGCCCATATTTATTTGCTCAGCATCACCTGCCATGTTTTCTCTTTGGTTGTTTTTTACAGTTTAACACTTTCTATCTTTTCAGAGGAAGACAAAGAAAGGAACAGTTCCAGTCACTGCCATTTGCTTTGTGCACATTACACTGCAGTTGGGGTTTATAGGAGAAATTAGGTGGGAGGGGCAGACTCTTCGCCTCTCTTCCTCGCTCCCTCCCTCCCTTTTCTCCGATTCCCATCACATACTGCAGCTCCTCCCTCCACCTAGCCATTCTCCAGATCCCCTCCCTTCAGCTGTGTCTGTCTGACTCTGTCCTCGTCCCTTCTTCCTTCCTTCCGTTCTTCCTGCCTGGCTGACATCAGTTACACCCACCACGGCTAGCCGTGTCAGCGTGTGTGCACATGTGCTCCCTCAGCTGACAGGAAGGACTTATAAAGTGCTCTGGACTCGGATATCAAATGATTTTTATTTGCCCAGTTGCTGTATTTGTGCAATAGTGCAAAATAGAATTCCCCTCCTCTTGGTGCAGCATCTTTATGGAATCTCCAATCTCTTGGAATTAATGAGCAGTTGCTGGGGAACCAAGCAAGCAATTTCTGGATTCCCGTTGCCTCAGTTCTGGTAAGGCTGCATTATTCTTTCTCTCGCACTTCCTACCTGATTAGCATCTCATACCGTGTTGACAGGCGTGCATCATGGAGCTTTTCAGGACAGGGAGAGAGGAGTAGGACGAGGGTGGGCTGCCTGGGAAGGGGGAGTCTATAGCAGAGAAGGCAGCAGGAATGCGTGCAAACACCAGGGATGTCGTTTGTGCTATCAGAGGCTGCGGGGAAAACACGCCACTATTGATCTGCTGTTATTTTCAGCTCCCAACCCTTAGAGACAAGTTTGCTCAGTCTACCTGACAGTGGAAGGAGTTCTGGCCATCTGCTCAGGCATCTCACTGGTGCTTTGCAGCAGCAGAGACATCTGAATTTATCCCACTTGAGCATATTTACCTCAACTATGTTTTCAGCTGTGCAGGATAAGTAGACGTCGTGTCCATGATGCACTTGTGTTACTGCCGTGCAGCGAGCTCAGGACTACAACCGAGCCGCACCCACCCACCCATACACACATGGGCCTCTTGACATCCACACAGCATGGTGCTGATATTGGAGGTGTTATGTGAAAGATGCTTTATTTATGCTTTATTTTAATCATTTAAAGACAAATGTACTCTTGTGTTGACTAACCAGGGCACAGTAACTGTGAGTCTGTCAGACTGATTTGTTATTACCTGTAGGAGAACACGCTCACACTCCAGATTCCTGACTTTATTGGAGGTGTGAGGTGGTGTTGCTATTTTCATCACTTTTGCATAACAAATGGGCACTTTTCCTTTTATGCTTGCTGCTGTCTTGTTATTAATCTCTCCTCATCTGGTGGCTCTGTGTCACACAAGCCTAGCTGAATTTGCCATGAGCGACATCAATATTTATCACATTTCCCATTTTAGAGAGCAAGATAACAGTTGACAATGAAAAAACAGTAAAAGATCAATCCAATTACCTCAGCTTGGGTAAACCCTCTGCTTCGGTTTCAGTTCTAATTTCCTTCGCAAGGTCAAGGTGAGGCACTGCTGCTGTTGCTGGCCATTCTCTGTTTTTTCCATTTTTTTAAGAAGTCTTTGGCTCTGCACTTAGTTTTTTAGTACCAAAGTGCTTACTTTTTCTTTGTATTCAGTTGCTCCTGGTGCATATTGAAAACCATGTTTTGTACAAACAGGAGGACAAGTGCAGTGAAAAAGGTCAGAGGGTTCGCTGCAGCAGCCAATGAATATGAAATCAAAGTTTTTTTTAAACTTGCCTCAGTGCTTCGCCCTGAGCACCAACAGACTGAGCAGAAGTGCCTTGTGCATTTCACACACCATGACTGTTGCTGGTGGCCCTTGACTCTAAAAGACACTTATGGCTCTTCTTTCAAAAATAAAAGGTGGATTCATCACCACTTCACCTTGAAATACCAAGTTGTGGACATAAGAGGAGCACAAATACCTGCTGTCAGACGTTTATGCATTGTTGACTGCTGACTGCGGCGGAGTCGGACTTCATGAATGCAGCGCTGCAGATAGGATAGGGGAAAAGACGGGGAAAAAATAAGAAGTTAAACAGTGAAGGGATGAGCCATACATGCTAGTAATGGCACATATAAATAAGCAGTAGAAAGTCTATAATGTAAATTTAAATAAACTATACATACAAACCAAAAGGAAAATCACTGTAATCTAAATGTGCAAGAAAAAGCCTTATGCAATATTAGTAATACCCAAGCTACTTGTCAGCAAGGTTAACAGGAGTCACTCTTGCTTTCTTTTAGTCCACTAAAAGCTTGTGGTGCAGTGGGTGACTTGCATTCGAGTGTGACTCACAGCGCCCGTGACTGGAGTTCCACCCACAGCCAGGAAGTGTTTTTTCGCCCGTCACCAAATGAGACGTTAACAGCTAATTTTTCCCTCAACCTCCAAGGCAATTATTCTCTCGACAGTTAGCATGCGACGGTCATTAGCGATATAGTCTCTTGATTCACCGTGATGCATGAAATGAAGTTGGCAAATTTTTCACAGCTGAAGCTGTCCAAAGTCTGGAAGTGAGGGAGTTAATTCAAGAGCTGTCGCAAAAAACAATAATACCAATAATAACCAATACTAACAACTAAAGAAGACATTGAGGGTGTTTGTCTGGAGTTCTAAAAGAACCTGCTAGGACGAGAACATCAAACCTTTTTTTTAAAATATCAAACACTTCAAACTTTGTACTGTGGAGAAGGGTCTGGCTAATTTGATCTTTCCTTAATGAACTCTGGCTCCTCTTAAACAGATGCATACTTGCTGTAACTACGAGGCCTCGCCTGTGTTGCTTGTATTAATCATCGCATGAGTATCATTATTGGAAAATTCACTTTGATGCACATGAATAATGGATGCCTACACTTCCTGTGCTGTATGTACACATCCAAAAATGGAGGCGCCGCGGCCGACTCTGCTTGTGTTCATTAAAATCCCATTTGGGAAAGAAAAGCATCAGCTTCCTTTTTTCTGCATCACATGGCGGTGTAACAACCTCAACGCAAAAGCTTCTGACACGCAGAGAGAACGGAGTGATGTCTGCACTGGCTGTCGACCGACTTGTTTCGTTCCAGGCAGCTGCAAGGACTGAAAAAACCTCCACAGCAAAGTTCTTTAGAACTTATTTGGTTAATGGTACATACTGTATCTATACGTGACTGTGGAGGAACCTCTTGGGGAAGCCAGGAGGGAAGGGGTTTGTTTATTTTTAGCTGCTGGGTTTCTGTCTAATACTGTAGCTGCTAATGCTTGTGCACACATTTGGAGGAGGAGAAGGAGAAGAAGGTGTGGCAAAGACTTGAGAGATAGGTGGTAACACAGGCCTAACCACATCTCTCTTCATCCTTACCTTATCCTTAACCTCTGCCTTCATTTGGTAACGCTTTAAATATTCAAATGCTAATTTTTAAAAAAAAATACATATATATATTAATATACAGTATATTTATTTATTTATTTATTTTTACACACACACACACACACACACACACACACACACACACAGGGAAAGTCAGATTGGCGCTAAATAATATCTTGGAGCTCACTGTTTGCACATGCTCCTTACAAATAGTGCAAATTGTGTTTTTCCAAGGCTCAAAATCAGTGCTAATTAATTCATGAAAGCTGGATTAATCTGCTTTTTGATGAATTTGAACGTGTGCTAGACAAGTGCAGCTGTGGGGGGGCATTCCCCATTCCCCATCACTGGCTCATTTCCCAGCTCTCCTAGTCCTGAAGAGCCTCTGTCATGATTGCTTGAGAGTGAAAGCACAGGCTACTGCAAGCTGAAAACATTTATGACTATCATGGATGAATCACCCAGGGCTCTATTTTTGGATCGACATGGCAGGGGATAGATGGTGAGAGGGGATCGTGGGAAATTTGTTAGTTATAATTCATTATGTGGCTTCTTGTCTTTAGGAGCTGCAGATAAGATATGAAAGCAGTTGCAATACAGCCTTGGTTGACAACAAGTAGCTTATTATTTGCTTGTAACCTTGTTTTGACACTAAAGTTGTTTTTATTATCATCACAGCAGTACAAAAAATGTATGTTTGTATTCGGAGGCAACATTTCCCGGTTTCTGGACCTTTGTTTTGGTGGTGACTTCAGTCGTTCCTTTTCAGTTTACTCCGTCTTTGGCCCTTTGACAGCGTCGTTTGGGAAACAATGCGCGAAGTTTGAACAAAGATATCGCAGGCATGCGCATTCCACAATGGAACTCGCGTTGGGAGCAAGATCATGCTGAGGCTTTGTGTTGATAATTTGTAGTTTTTATCTGCGTTCCAAGGAAACTCCCTGATGCTTCCTTCGGCTGCTCCGCTGTAGTATTATGTGCAGACAGCGTATTCATGCGAGTGCACTTAAACTCAGAACAGCTCGTGCTGAAACTTTTCTCACTCTCAACTCAACCCCATCTAGCTTTATGTCGGACCTTAAGTTATTGAATCTGCCGGTACATATCCTCCAAATTTTGCTGTGGTGATCAGGTTGCCTGGGTGGAACCGAAGGCTCCCTGTTCACAGTGCCTGAGAGAAAAGCTTCTGCTTACGAGTCTTTTAACTAACTCATCCTAGTAGTTAGCTGATGTAAGACCACATCAGATATTTGTTGCATCATCATCGACATAATAATAATAATCATCATCATCATCATCATCATCATCATCATCATCATCATGTGTGTCTCCACTGGTGAAAGTACAGTGGTGGAGGCTCTGGGGGATTCACCTGATCGTTTATGCAGTCTGAACTGAAATGAGGCAATATGTATGCTGTTTGTAGTTGCGAGCAAGCAGCTGAAAGTGGATTATTTTATCAGCAAATTTTGACTGCATTTGTGTCCGTCTACTACCGATTATGTGAGCGCGTGGTGCGTTTCTGCAGCAGGCTCAGGTCGGTTTTAAAAAAAAAGATGCTTGATGCTCAGAAAATGCACAGACCCATTCTACGATTTTCAGCCCGTCCCAGCGTGTGCGTCTGCACCTCGTAGGCGGCGGTTGGTGACGGGTGTCACCGCCCACTGAGATGAAGTGATCCACGCGGTATTACAAGCACTCAGCCGCTGCTCAGGCAGGAAGCGAGCGCTGTCAGAGGTTAAGAGAAGGGATTACAATGAGAAAAAGGCATCCAGGAAGGAGGAGAAACTGCTGTCATCGGCTTTAACAACCTTAAGTGGGCCAGGCTCAGGTGAACTTGCAAAACTAAAGCCAAATTGGAAAAAAGCCCAAAGAGCAGAAAGCCAAGATCCTCCGGTGTGAAGAGGAGCCGAGTTTTTTATGTGACGTCCAAATGTGGATGTTTTAAGATGGTTATAAAAGTTTAGTAAATGCACAATATTTTTTTTTTTAAAAACTGGTTTGCATTAGCATGAATTTATTTAGCCTCCAACACCACAGAAAAAAAACTCCCAACTTGTTAGGACTTCAGGATGTCTTGCCATCTCCAGAAGCAGGGAAGAAGTCTGGAAAGGAGGCAGAAACTACAATGACTGCAAATAGTTGCTCCGGGCTACAATCTGACAACACAAAATGGTTTTGTCTCAGCTGCTTGAATGCATTTATTGATCTGAACTTGTGATTTAAACAAGCTAGATAGTGCCCTAAAAGTGTGACACACAGAAAGTATAACCGCTGAAGAGGAAAGCGCTTTAACACTTAAGTTGTAAAGCTGTTAGCGTTTAATAAAAGGTGTAAATAAGGATAATAAGGATAAAATATTAGGCTAAAATTATAGAGTACACAATCAAAAATGGTTTCCTTCCCAGTAATTATTAGTGTAACCAAAGCAGTCGGAGAACTCTTCACATGTGTTTTTTCCGAGGATTTGAAAACTTTTTAAGTCAGGCTAAGAGCACTGGCTTTCTGTTAATGAATCAAGATTTAAAACAAACCATTGTTTTTTTTACAAGGGCACTTACTTCACAGTGTTTCCTAAGGAGAAACCGATATACAAATAGATCACACGTTTGTATCATTTTAGTCCAGGAAAAATTGAAAAGGAAAAAAATGGCATTTGTCTGTGCTAAACACCAGTGTGGGAGGAACAAAAAGATCCAAAAATACCATCCCAGCCTGTCAAAGGCAGACGTTGTTTTCATTTGGAGTCACCTTGCGGTGCAGAGAATACATTAACGGAGCTGCGATGTTATTGCTTTTGCTCTCTCTCTCCCCAAATGTGTCTGTCTTTGGTGATGCTATCGCTTCCTCTACGGATTATCTACCTTTGTCTGTGATCTGGAAGTGCTTTACAATATCAATTTGCCTGCTGTTTTATTCCTGCAGAAGCAGTTAGCAGCTGATTCAAAAACTCACAAAAGCTGTTTTTTATTTGTCACGACCTGGGTGCATGCTTGCCGTTTGGAAGAAGGGAGTTGTTTTATGAGCGATGAAGGCTCATCACAGAGAGTAGTTCAGACACCGACCTGGTCGGCCAGATGTTTTAATGCGACAGCCGTCTTCTGGTGATCATGCATCTGTCCAGGTATGTATGCATGTATGAATGAATGAATGTGGATATAATAAACCAGAGGAGTATAATTCAACGTTAAATAGTTGATAAGCCAGACCCTAAACTTAGCTTTTATGTGTTGTTTGACAGCATGTGATTATTTGCCTACTAGGGATAAAAAGGAATAAACTGAGCAGTCCATGACAAATGACTGAAGGCGCCTGACCAAAGCATTGGTTTTTAAAAACCTCACTGAATTTATTAAAGATAGAAAATCAAAGAGGTCAACATGTATGAACTTGTGCAAACTTGGGGGGGTCTTGGACTAATGGGATGAGGGTGTATTGACTGAAAGGAAGCCCTTGCTGGTGTAAGTTGAGTGATGCTGAAGCCTAGCCGCCTCAGCAGTGAGCCTCCCCCCATTTTCCCTTTTCATGTGCTCACAGGTGAAGCTGGGAGCATGTGCCATTTTTGAGTAAATGAGAAGGTGAACTCATTTAAATGCACGGTCATCCCTGCAGTGAAGACCAGCCGTCAGTGTTCACATGAGCTATCACATCTTTTTGAGCTACGCCTCAACCCAAAGGCCGTTGACCTTTAAGGGAAATGAAGGCACAGATGATTTTCACCCCTGGGCAAGTAGCTGATGTTTCTTTTCTATTTTTTATGAAATTAGCTGGAGGTGTGTACAACTTAATTAGAACATGTTTGTTATCAGCAAGATTATGTTTAGATACCTTGAAATAGTTCCCTTTTAGCAGGAAAAAGCCGTGAGCAGAACCAGACTCAACTCAATCTGGTTTTCACTTTTTGTTGCTTTCTTGTGCATGTTGTCAAGTCATTTCCACCTTGGTTTGATGTTGATGGGTGTCCTCTGATAAATAAATGGCCTAACCTCCCAATCAGCTCCACATGGAGTAATTGCTTTGTCATTTCTCACTAGAATGATTGCGCTCAGTGGGTTTCATTCATTCCAATCAGAATCGGCTGCCACGCCGCACCCGCACGTCGGAGCCCAGTGCTTACATTGCCTCCCTCCTGATTTGTGATTAAAATTTTTAAAAGTTAATAAAAGCTTTTGGATATCATATAAAGATTCAAATAAAAGATAATGTTTCTGTGTTGTTGCTAAAACACCTCCCCAAAGAATATGAACTAGAAAAAAAGCATCGGGCTGTAAGCATGTGCATATCATCATAAATCCATCATAAATTCGCTGCTGCAGGTCCTCCCCCAACCCCTCTGGCACAGTGGCGACCCAGGCCTGAGCTCCAACACAAACCGCACACTTAATTAGTCACACCTTGTTCAAGCAGCTGACTCAAGGTTATTGGAGTAATTATGTGCAGGTGAGGACGGTTGTGGTAGTGTGGCAAGGTAAATGGCGCCCGCAGCTGGATTCAGTCCTCTACGCCTGTGACCCATCTCTGATTTGAGAACGGATGTCTTGTTTTAGGTGTGTGGTGGTTCACAGCAGTTGTTTTAGATAGATTTTACAGAAACAGCGAGTGGTTGATGCATGAATTAGTGCATTTGAGACCGCTGCCGTATATGACCACACACAGACAGCTGCGGTTGGCCCCAGTCAGGCAGCTATGACTGAAGCTGCTTTCATAGCCACGAGGTTTACAATGTGCACACAAAGACTTATCAGAGGGCCCAGTTTGTCAGTTCATGGACTGCATTACCAATATTTGGAACGCTATCTGTGGTTACTGGGACTGACTTGTTTGTCTTCGCTGACTCCAACATGTTTGGTTAGCTAGCATGCTAAGCTGTCATCCTACTTTGATAGCCAGATATAGATATGAGTCAGTGTTTAGAAGGTTTTCCTTTAAACTTCCTAAAGTAAAACGTCTTCTGGTGTAATTTTGGACACAGCATATGGTGATAGACGGTCAAAAACTAGCACAAGAAACATCAATAGCATTCTGAATGCTAACTAAAGGGTAGACATGGAGACCGTCAGCATCTTTGGACATAAGAAAAACACTCTGGTATTTTTGTGTTTACATCTTACATTCATTCCTGTATGCAAGCTGAGCACCACAACATTACAAGGTACTTTTTTAGTGAAGTGTTCACTGACAGCTTCATCTAACAGAAACTCTTCTTACACCTTTTTTTTCCTCGTGTTTTATTCACTGAGGTGATACCTAGAGAAGTGTGGCAGCACAGGTTTTTCTCCTTTGCTGCCTATAAATCGCTCAGTTTGACATTTCCCAAGGCTGAATGGATTCCAGAAGAGAAGGATAATTTCAACTTTGGGGCAATTTAATTTGGAGGAGCCCTGATATAAGTTTTAGCACAATAAAGCCATTAGCGTAATGAAGGACTTTTTTCTTTTTTCTTGTAGGAACTGGCCTGTAACCATGCCACTTCACAGTGCTTTAATCGCTCCACTTCTATAGAAGTTGCAGCTGTAGTGCTCCTTTATTGCTGAAGTTTGATTGCCTAATGAGACACCCGGTTTGGCGTGTCTGGCTTTAGTATCTTTCACGCCGAGCTGCTGGATTAGCAGGTCCGCAGCCTCTTAATTAAAGACAAAAGCAGACAAAGAGAAAAGTGAGGCCCAATAGCCATTTGTCAATTACTTATTGACTTTACTCAGAAAGTGTCCCTCACCCGTCCTATACACACACACGCAAGCACACACACACACACACACACACACACACACACACACACACACACACCTACACACGCATTTTTGGGGAAAAACTGAATTATGCAAATCCAAATAATGCAGTGATCACAGTGATCTTGATCAGATGACATATGGATCAATGGTGGCATCATTTGATAAGCTGCTGTATATTATGCATGAAAACATCATCTAATGATATATAACATAATTGTCATTTCTAATTTGATAGATTTTATTACAAAATGTCTAAAACAAAACTCTCATCTTGATAAAAAATATAATATTTTGTTGACATTGCAGTTCTGTAATGTGGCTTTGAGGTGCAAAAGTGGCACTAAAATAAAACATCTCATATCAATAATTAATATATATAAATGATTTAGTATAGATTTTCATTTACTTAAAAGGAGAAAAAGGGGATCTATATGTTTTAGAAAGCCTTGTTCTTTCTTTCTGCCAGCTTGTAATTAGTCAGCCTTTGGACATTACTCGTCTGGATTTTCTTTCCTAAGAAATATACATTTGTGTCTATGTACCCTACTTATGCTGTTTTCTCCTCTAGTTTCCATGGCAACATGGCAGGGAATGAAGGATGAGCTATTGGCTTGAAAGTTTCTCCCTGCACTAATGGAAAAGGCCCTGGGAAGTAAACAGCTCTTTATGCTATAGACATGAGAGGATGCTAAAGAGCAATTGCATTTGTCTGCCTCAGGATGCTGAACTGCCGGACGTTCATATTTGCTTTATGGAAATAAAACAGCTACTGACTGACTGAATGAATGAAACAGCTACTGACTGACTGAATGACTGACTGACATGGTTAGAGGAGTTTCTCCCAGCAATCAGTTCCATGCTAGTAAACATTGTTACCTTATGCTGTTCAACATAGATAGAAAAAGAACCAAAAGCAGCCACTGACAAGCCGTTCTCAATGTCTCTGCCTCACATACAGCCAGACAATGAAATACTGTTAACTCATAACCAACCGACACCCCACCCCCTCAGCTTTTATCAGCTTTTTCTACTGTCTCAATTTCCCAGATGTAAATGTCTGCACAGGTATTCGTACACCTGCTATATTTATGTTTGCATAGCAGCTTCTTCTCATATTGTTACGTATATTGAAAGGCATCAGCTCTGAGCGCACCTAAGACAGATGAAAATCCTTATTACTTTTTTAATATAGGAATTTAGGACCTGCAAGATCCTAGTGAAGTTCCTAGAAACCTGCAGGGAAAACTGGCCAATAAACTTGCCAGCAAATGTCCAGAACTACCAGGTTTAAGAGTAAGAGCAGGATATTTTAACTTAGCATAGAGTTGGAGAACATTTACAGCTGGACAAGATCTGCTGCATCACACCAGAAAGAGAGCAGAAACAACTGCATCACCATCAGATGCCGTCACACCGCCGAATCAATACGAGCCGCGTAATCAGATCCGGCACTCACAGGCATCCTGAGGAGCAGGTTGGATGTCGTGCTCGGCACTATGGATGCACGGCAGCGTTCGTGGCTAAAAGCTATTAGGGATTTAGTGCGGCAATTTGATGCTGTGGGGGAGACAATTTGGCGGGCCACGCAGGTTAAATATTAGTCAGAGTGGCAATTTGGAACGAGCTAAAAAAAGGACGGAGGAGATGATCTGGAAAGGATAATTAAAAGTGAGAGATATTATTGAATTTTGAATGGGTAAATAGACCGTAACCATGGGCACTGGTCATATAGCGCAGAGATTTAGAGATAATGCTGTAAAGATAGAAAAAATAAGTTTTTGTGTCTGGAGACCATCTGTGACGATCACCTAAGCAGTTAAACAGCTCTGATCTGATGATGACAGCCTCGATGTCGTCACCGGATGGAAAAAAGAAGCACTTGAGTCCGATGCATTTTGAAGGCTGCTTTGCAGGATGGAGGAAACTAAAGAGGCGCAGAGGGACTTGAGCACATTCTTTTATTCTGCTAATGTTTATGCTCATAACCAAACCCAGGTTCATTTTCAAGGTTAGCGTAAATGAAGCAGAGCAACAGCTTTTTTGTTTAATTGCAATTTCTTGGATTTGAAAAGCCTCCCTAGTGTTGGGCTAATTTACCACCTGGATGGTCGGATGAGCTCTCACCAGGTTTGTGGCTTTAAAAATGATCTGATCTGACAGGAATAAAGAACTTTATCTTTCTGCTGCAGAATGTTCCAGATGATATCAACGGCATTCCCTTCAGAGCGTGACATTTGGAGAGAATTTGGCTTCAATGTGACAGTAATGAGAGTGAGTGGGAGGGGGAGAGGGATGGGGAGGATTCCTTTTAGTCTTAGAAGCTGTCCCATCTCTTTATCATTCTTCAGTTTTTTCCCTTCACTTTGCTGCTCTATATCTTTTTATAGGATACCTTCTCTCTCATATACTAGTTGTTTTTTTTTTTTGTTTTTGTTTTTTTTCAATAACGGTACAGCTTTCATCTTGTTCCTGTCTTGCAGCCCATCAGTAGGCCAAATCTCAGTATTTTTATTTTTGTTCCTGTTTGGTCCACAACCTTTTCTTTTTTCCCTTTATATAAAAAAAAAAAAAAAAAGTGTTTTTTTTGAGAGCACTGTTAAATCCAACCACAAATCTTCTGTCTGAGTAAAAAGGCTACCTGAAAAGACCAACCTGTTCTTTTGGAGCAACAACAGGATAATCATTTTAAGAGTTTCTTTTATTTTAGAACATGTTGGATGTGCCAACATACGAAAGAAGCTCAGATGTGTCTTAAGCTCAATGTTTTGATGTATCTATAGATGATCAAGACATAAGAATGCACATCAATGTGGAAGTAGGATTTCAATTTGATATTCAGTCTGAAGGGTGTATGGCATGTGTGTGTGCACTTTGGCAGATCTTTGCTCCTGATGAAGGAACTGGCAGGATTATCACCTCCACTCCCACTTCTTTAGATTCTACAGTTGTGGAGATACGCAGCTGAGCATCAGCAGCTGTAGCTGCAGTCACTAGCGTCTGCAGGCAGGATTTGCGTCTCTTGCCCTGTCGAACTCGCTCCATACCTCTTGCTGCCCTGTTGCCTCAGTCAGAACGTCTGTCAGCAGATAAAAGACACCAGCCCACCCGGCAGCTTGTCAAAGCTGGGATACCAAATTCACAAGCTTTTCTCAGCTAGCAGAAACAACTAATATGTCACAGCCAGACCAGACTCAGAGCACAGCGGCAGACGACTAGCCCCCCGTTCAAGATAGATTCGAGACACAGTTCAAGATAGGTAAGAGGTTCCCTGCTATCACAGGATAGCAGGCCAAGACAACCTTTTTTTATCCTGAGAGTATACGTGGCAGCAAACATTTTCAGAGAAAGGGAGACTGGGTCAAAGTGCAGACCAGCATGCTGCTAAGGATCAAGTCAGTGAAGGTCGCAATGCAGCTCCAGCAGCAATTATTGCAATTTTCAGCAGTCAGATTAATGATTGTTATTTGAGAAGAATGGTGCCTAAAGGGCCCTTCCAGAGCACCAGGCCGCCGTGTTTGTGCATGGCAGAGATAGATAGTGTCACAGTTTATAGAGAAGGGCTTTGATTTGTGGAAGTCCAGACAGACAGAGGAGAAAACTTTGTAGAATAAGCATCAAACCTCCATGACTAATATAGTTCATCTCATAATTG
>CAAE01014555.1:1919271-1937673 GCA_000180735.1 Tetraodon nigroviridis
TCTTGTTGGTGGCATTTACTTTCTTTAGGTTTTATATAAATCATTTGTCCTTCATGATGACAAAAAGTCGATGCGTTTCTATCACTGAGTCAGTACGGCTCCAGTAAATTTGCAGACCGAACGCGACCTCCTTGTCCAGGATAATTAGCCTCAAGCTGCAGCAAACACCATACCACAATTCCACGGTTGACTACATTTTTCCATCAACATAAGGTGAACTTAGTAGCTTACCAAGGCTCCTTGGACTGTGTTTTATGACAGGGAGACTAGTGTTCAGCCTGTTGCTAAAAGGTTAAGTCAATTTCAACCAAGAAAAGTTTTGTGTTTGTGGGTTGTTGTTTTTTTTCCGCTCACATGTAAAACATGTGTCGTCCTCCTCTGGGGCTGATGAACAGAAGCTCCATGGCTATTCTTTAGCACGTCTGACTATTTAAATAATAACCATTAACAATCATAAAAGCACCAAATCCCCAACCTTTATTAACAAGTGAAAAGACTCAAATGGGTGTGCCATTCATTAATGCTGCTGAACGGATGTAGGGCAGGGCATGAAGGTCTTCACTGGCTGTTCTGTTGTGGGTTGATGAGGGCGTGTGTGTAGGGTTGGGGGGGGCTTCTTTAAATTCATTCATGATTTCTGTTGTGCACTCACCTCACCTTGTAATTTTCTGCTAAAGGACTGAGCGAAATCCATTGGTCTCCGTGTAATAAAATAAAATCATATCCTTTACATTTGGACAAGGTATTCAGCTTACTGGATTGTTGTAGGTAATGAAAGCAGTTCGCTCTAGTCAGGACTGGTGTGAGCATCGGCCTGAAACATTATTTGAAACATGCTTTTTCTTTGAATACAGATGATTTTTATAGGCTGGGCGATATGCTGGAACATCAAGAAAACTTGCTAAAACAATTAGGACTTCATATTCAAGGTTGTTTTCAGGGCTTTTTTACTCTCAGTGAAAATGTCGCCCGTCATGGAGAATGTCAGGGAGCTGATATCTGGAGAAGAGGAGACAAAACATGTTAAACCAAGGGAGCTCAGGAATTCAGCTTTACTTCTGGAAAGTTTCGCAGAAAAGTGAATATCTTTGCTCTGTTTGCCTTGTAGGATAACCTACTTTTAGGACCGAAAAAGTGCAAAAGAGAGGGAGGAAGGGGAGAAAGTAGCATCTCTTTGGTGTCAAACAGAGATTGCAAACATAACCCTGTTTAGCATTTTTAAAATAAATCACAGGCAAACTAGTTCAGGATCTCTCCGAGCAAAGTGTGTGTTTGTGGATAATTTGCTGTAATCTGCGCTGCAAAACAAGAACCCAAGGTCAGCTTTCAGGGACAGAGGCTTGATCTGTATGTGCCTGGTGGTCGTTTATCATTGTGGAACAGCATTTGACTGGCTGCACCAGCTGCATATATTAATGTGGCCTCCACTTTCATTAAAAAAATGAAAAAATATGAAACAGGAATGTAAAAGTGAATGTTGTAAATGCAGGGAGAGTAGTTGTTAGCGTTTCACTGCTAACGACTGTGCTTCCCTGTACACATTTTCCATGGAAATGACTCATCTGTGGAATTAATGGTATGTTCTTGTAGTAGACATGACTCATTAACTTTAATCTTTTCTGATCTGGAGCTTTAACACACTGTCAACAGACAGCAGGACACAACTGGTCCATTCTGAGGTTTCTGCAGATCCTAACGTGTTGTTGAGTAACCGAAGAGTTGTTTTTCTGTGTTAAAGATGACTTTAACAAAAAGTTTGAGGGTCACGAAGGTCATCGGTTCTCATATTGTTGAATCACATGAGTCAGTTGAACAAGAAATTGCTTTCAAAAAATTGGGACGTGGAGATGCAGTTTGATCCCGAAAAAACCTTTGGAACTTACGTAGCATCTAGTAGAAGTTACCAAAGCCTCTTTTCAGCCTTTATGATTAAAAACATAAATATCTGTTGAAAAAGCAGCTTTCTGTCAATTTATTTTTGTCACTTGATTATTGCTACCTCAAGCCTGCATATCCTTTCTCATCCCTCTCTTATGCACACATTTATTCCTTTAGCCAGTTTTATTAAAATTGAAAATTTACACTCAAAAGCCTGTGCGTGTACGGCAGGTTTAGCTGTTTTCTCTAACAATAAAACATAAGTGTGAAATTACAGTTATATCAAGGAAGGCTTATTAAATCACACTTCCACATCAGCTGCTCTGTTCTTTGTTTTGCAAAACATTGCAGCATCGACGGACTTTAGCGCCACCTGTGTCGCCTAGATTCAGGTTACAGCAGTTTCATTTAAATGTTATCATTTATTTACTACAATTTATTATTTATGTGTATTTGTTTAAAGTGAACAAATGCTTAAAACTAATGTATCCTTTAGATCAGGGGAGGGCAAACTTTTTGATTCGTGGGCCACAATGGGTTCTAACATTTGACAAAGGGGCCGGACCAGAAGCAGACGGAGTGCTTTGGTACCCCACCTCACTGGAGAAAAAATACACATCTTGAGATATGGAGAAAACATGCGGGCCGTAGTTTGCCCATGCCTGCTTTAGATGCAATCATTTAGTATGTTTTCTTCTTCATGCCTCCTTGATTCCAAAACTGAGATGACTTATTTTCCAGGTGAAGGCTGAAATGCTGCCTCTCATAAAAGGAGGCTTTGAAAAGAGCCCACGCTGGTTCCTAGTGACAGTAATAAATGTTGCATGTGAGGAAAGTAGCATTGATTGGGAAAGACTCATTTACTTCCGACTTAGAGGCAATTTGTTGACTGCTGCCGGTGCAGAACGTGAGGGATGGTTTCTCAATACCGCCGGTGCAGGAGGTTAACATGCAAGGAGCCCCACTCCACACCAGCCTCCAAAGGTGACCGCCAATACAGGAGCGAAGGACGGTTTGTATCCAGAGAATCGAAGCGATGGTGCACCCTCTGCGTTTGATTATTCTCTCTACTCCAGTCTCTCAGCTAAGAGGTGAAGGTTATGCTGAATAATGGTGTCCAACCCTAACTCCTTACCCAAACTCTGACCAACAACCAACTATGTCAAATTTGAACAAGCAATAAAAATTTAAACCAAAATGTTTTACACAAGTTCTACTTCAGGCTTGCTCCACACATCATCCTCTACCAAATATGGAGACTTTTGGGGGTTTGTACGATAGCAAACGACAACTATCAAACTCATTGTTTTTCCCAATCATATTTTAGTTTAACACTAAATCAATTACCAAGTTTGGGACAAAAACAGACTCATGACTCTAAACTCAGCTCACTTCAGGCCTTCATGATCATTACTTGTGGGTTAAAAAAACAAAAATGGTTCGATGTAAATAAAAACTTCTGAGTTGGTTCCAGAGACGAAGGTCAGCTAAGTTTTCTGTGTCCTGCACAGTCGGATGGTCGAACATTCCACAGTCTGCTTAGACAGGGTGACGCAGCGTGTCTGATTGTACGTGCTCGGCCGAACCCACCTTGCCTCCTCGATCGTTGAGCAGACCTTTTAATCCAACTGATTCCCGGAGGCCCTGGCTGATCACCAGCTGGGACCAACAAGCACTTATTGGCTCTGGTATCAGTTGGACACTTGCAGCGCTTTGCTTCACCTTTTCATTCTGAGCCTCATGCCAGCGCAGAGTTGGGTCCTTTCTTAACTTCAGCTCGACACCCACAATGCGAGACACATGCACTTAGACCCAAAATGTTATTTACCACTCACCTAAAGTCCATGAAACAGACTCACCCACATTTACAGATGCCCTTGAGACAAAATTGCATAGAAAAGGTGAAGGTCATACTGTCAAAGCCCAGCCCACCAGGTGAATCATATTTTAGAAGCGGATGGAGGTGCATTTGAAAAAATTAATATGCTTCATTAATAAGTTGCTGTTTTCTCATTAGCCCTTATTAGTTAAAAATCCTAACAGTTATAACACAAAGAGAGTGCTGTAAACCGGCCTTGTTACAAATGGTATTAAAATATGAAAAGATGGTGCTGCTGTATGTGTGTGTGTGTGTGTGTGTGTGTGCGTGTGTGATGTCACACACTGTCTGTCTGAAAGATGATTGATCAATCCTGTAGTGGAAGAAAACGTGAACGTGCAAGAATTTAGCATTTGTTGGAAATGTTGTTTCCTTTTCTACCTTCTTTTAAAAAAATAGAATGAACATGTGTGAGACTGGCTGAGTCTCTTCTATTACATATTAAATAATACAAAAGAGTACTGCAAGCATGTTCCCCTCTCACTCTCGGTGCGTAATGAACCTTCAATCACCGTTTCACTAATTACAATGAGCTACAATTTCAAAAAAGAAAGCAGAACTGCAGGGGTCTCCTTTGTGCCACATACATAACTCTGTCCTAATAACAGGTGTTGTGAGAGGCAGTTAATATGAGCCGCTCCTCCCCTACCAGTAGCTGCCCAGATAAAGGAGTTTGGACTTGCTCAGAAAACAAGCAAAGAAGCAACTTGTCCCTTCAGGAAAACGTATCTCTTGTCAGTTCAAGTATGTGGAGCATTGTCAAGATCAGGTTTGTCCCATTTAAAGTAAAGAAACGGGTGAATGAAGAATGGGTGAATGGATATGGATCTGGCGAGGGTTGGCTTCTCCAGGAAGGCAATGCCACGTTATACAGTCACGGCTGCCTCGTCTGTAGTAAATTCAGGTGGACATCATGCTGGGTGTGTCCTCACTCTGAGCAAGAAACTGGGACAAAAACCAACATTTAAACCTGCACTGAGCAGGGAGCTGTTTGGGCCCTTTAGCTCTGTCTAAAAACCAAACTGGAAGGCTCCAACTTGACCTTTAACCCGTATTCATCGATTGTTTGTTGTCGAGATGGCAGATAATGATCTCATTGGGCTCTCGACAGGCAAGCAGACGCCACAGGGGAACAGCCACTTTGCACAGAGTTGCACACTGAGAAATGACCGTAACCCCGGAACAAATAAATTCCCCCTCTGCCCCCTCCTCATCCTCAGCTGCATGGGAAGAATGAGATTTTGCTGACATGATGTAATAAATGCAGCAGCAACCCTCTCTACAGTTGATTGCTTGGTATGTGTGTGCGTGTGTGCGCGTGCGGGCATGTAGCCTAAACATTTATTGCATGGTTTTTTTACCATTTGCCTCCACAGGCTTCATAGGTTAGAGGTTAAATGATTTTATTTGTTGCAGGCCGTTGGTGCTGCTAAACGCACACACCTGTAACATACAGTTAGCGTCATTGCAATATACAGCCGCCCAAGCAAGGCTTAGGAACAGGAACCCACAGGTGTGATGGCTTTGATGGGGGAAATTCAGATGTTACCTGGACCTGAGAAATGAGGACATTTTACTTGCTGCTGGTTTGCATTCTAAGTGCACATGCACACACAGTGGGCTGTCCACATTAGAATGGCGCTTGTTGTAAATCGGACACAGCAGATGTGTTGCTTTTCTCTCAGTTGATGTTGTGCTGCAAGGTTAAAAAGAAATATATATTTTTTAAATAAACACAAAAAAAAAGAGGGTCAAAAACTTTTCAAAAGTTTTAAACAACGTATTTCAGAATAAGATCATCAGATCAACGATAAATTTGACAAAATGGTTTTCCCATAAGTTCTTTGTAGCGGACTTGTTGATTCTGGCTTTGACAGCTAAGGGATCAAACGATGTAGCTGCTCACATTTTGAACAACAACTCCTAATCTTGAACACGAACTAGAACTCGTTCCCGGGACTATGATGCTGGTAAAAGCTGCTGCAAAAGTGGGACAATGGCGGCTCAACCAAAGCACATACAAACCCACAGGAGACCTATAGCGCATTATCTTAGACCAGTTCGCCTCATATTTGTGGCATGAATTGACTTATTCCTGTTTATTGTCCATCTGTGCCGGGTTACACAATTCAGATGCATTAACTCACTTATTTTTATGCCCTTTGGTGACCAAATTGAATGTGTAAATGGCATTAAATGCAGCCATTCAAACAGAAGCCCTGGGCTTCTGTAAGCATTTTATGTGCATAACGACAGAAAAATCCTCGACCATTGACCATCTATGTCATTATGAGAAGCTTCTGTGGAGTGTAAAAGGATTTAATTATACAGTGTTCTTCCTCTAAGGTCAGTCTTATACATATTGGCTCAGTGATGTGACACTTTTCACAGTGGCTTCCGTGAATGTGGCCTTAATGAAGCTCTCTCTGAAGCTTTAGAGGCTAAAAAGCAAACAAAAAAATCAGTTCCTACCTGCATGCGAGTAAAAAAAATCTCCTTCTAATGCTAAAAATAGACATGCCATCAATTCAATCAATCCAGCAACTGGGAGATATTCAACACATGTCTCATATTCGCCTCAGATTTTTCTGGACGTCCAATAATCTTTCAAAATATTTAAGCAGAAGTCAGATAAATCCAAACAGGAATCAGAGAAGGATTTACAAGTCAATTCAGCAGTACAAAAGGAGGAACGAGACAGTTCCTTTTCAGCATACATTCGAAAAGAAACGCTGCAACGCTGCATACTCTGGTGCAGCTCAAAATGCAGCGTCTGTTCATTTACAGGCGGCGAGGAGCTACACAGAAAATGAGATTAGACCTTCAGCAGCATGCAATCACTCAAAGGATCCACCTGGATTTGGCCGTCAACAATTTAGTAAAGCTCGCGCGGCGGCTGCAAAGTGATTGAAATCTGCCCTCCCTCCCAAAATGATGTGTTGGTGAAGAGCGGCAGCGGCGGGTGACCCCAAAACCATCTGAAATGCTGATTACTTTGCCAGTGTAGGTTTCAGCCAGCAGCGCTCGCTCACCAGCCCGGACTGTCTGAAAAACAAAAGGATGGGATTTGATTCAGGGGACAGATTAGATTTGTGCACGTGCGCGCGGGCCCGCCGGCGCGTTTCATGCGTGCGGCCCCATCCACTGGAGATCGCGAGATGGCGACATCTTTTACAAGGAGCACTCGTGTCGGGGAGCCATTGTCTGTGCAGCGAGATGACAGGCGGGTAACCTTGGCGATGGATGGCGCCCTGCAGATAAAAAAAAATAAATAAAAAGGCTCTCATTGTTTCTGAAGCCATGAGCAGTGTGACTGCAGGGGTCTGGCTCCAAAGTCCTCCTCATAATAGCTCATCTTTAGGGAAAACACATTTGTTACATTGGTCCTGCCGGCAACCAGA
The DNA here is from genome assembly GCA_000180735.1 of Tetraodon nigroviridis. Classification (NCBI taxonomy): domain Eukaryota; kingdom Metazoa; phylum Chordata; class Actinopteri; order Tetraodontiformes; family Tetraodontidae; genus Tetraodon; species Tetraodon nigroviridis. The sequence goes on from CAAE01014555.1 coordinate 1,926,430, forward strand.
AGAGCCAGATGGATTTGTGAGAGATACACCAACACAGCTGTGCAGGCGAAGCACCCACGGTTCCGATTCCTACCACAGAAACAGGTCGCCATTCTCTTTATAATTCAAACAGAACCAGAACAGCCATTTTACTTCTGCGGTGAAAAAAGCTAGAAACACTTGCTCTGCGTGTGGAGCAAACCGTAAAGTAACCAAGCCACGCTAAAGCCGAGCGGTTGTTTTTCTGATCAGACATTAACACACCCCATGATTCACCATGTTTTGACAAGCGTGTCACACTTTCGCAAGTCTTTGAGTCATGTTACACCCCTCTTAACTCTCAGGGTGTGTGGAGAAAAGCTAATCTAACTCATCAATTCCCTTTGCCCTCCATCACTGTCTGACATCCACACTAATGGTGGGGCTAGTCTTTACAAAACAAAAGCTCTACCACCATTTAGATTCAATGCTAACATCAAAAGATGCAGACAGCATCCCCCAGGAACTGTCAACCTTTATTTATTCAGCTGGACATATGTCGCCCAAGTTGTTAAATTGTTTTGTCAGGGTTGACACCTTTCATACAAATAAAAGCCTCTCTGTGGCTTTGTACCAAATAATTAAAGCAAACCTTAATTAGCACTGTTTTAGCGCCAAGCGCTGATTGTCTCTGACTGAACTTTTTGTGTTTAAAATGTATGGACAGTTGGGAAAAATAGTGTTTGGGCTCTTTGGCATTTTTTTATGTTGTTCAGCAACAGCAACATTTGGTCTTGAAATATAAAAAGACCATGTTAAGGAATGTATTCTCAATGTGGACTGACGGGATTGTTTAGCCACCTCATCTTGGTGAAGCTAAACGGTTTCAAAGTTAATGTCGTTTTGTGGTAAATATTGTTATTAAAAGTTAAAGCTGAGTTGAAGGGCATCGCCATTGCACAGTATGAGATGTTGTTGTGCCAGGAGTGCTGGGAACTCATTGATAGACAGCTAATAGCGGAGGATTATGTCTTGTCCTTTAGAAATCAGCGCTCGCTGATGCCCTAACATTCAAAGGCTGCTCTCTCGTTTAAGGGTTGGCATGACTTTGCCGAGGAATTTAAAGATAAGGAGCTAACAGTTATTGCATTTATGGGAATGATATCCCACCTAAAGCGATCTGTGCACGTGTCGGGGGAGCATTTATTTGTTTATGGAGGTTTTTTTTTTCTGGCAGCACATTGGGCCTGGGTTGCAGCAACAACCTGTTAATTGTTTTAGAAGAAATTCAAACCAGAGTTTGCTACAGTTCTGCTGAGCTGAGGTTCCTGGAGACTGGGTGGGCAATAAAGAATCTCCTGGTGTGCTGCCATTGTCTAAAGCAAGCAATGTCTGCAGATGTTATCTTATCAATCTGACACTTTAGCATCGTTACAGCTCTGAACTGTCAGGAGCTCAAAAATATCTGCAAATGCTCCTCAGCCTCAGCCTTCCCAGTGTGACAGGGTGTGATTAGTGCAGATGACGCGTGAGGTTTGAATATAGATCTGTGTAGGGTCTACATTCCCAAGGATGACCCAGATGTGTGTGACGCTGGGATCGAATCCCTTGCTTATTAGGTTGCTACTTGCGAGCTTGGTGTACAATTATTTAGCCTCTTGCCAATTTAAGCTTCTCCGAGGGTTGCTATCAACTCCAGCACGTCAAATACGCCATACCAGTCTTTTCCATAGCATCACAAGGAAGAAGTGCAGCTGGATGACGGTATGACAGTAGAAAGACTGACAAAATCTATGAGTCACTATATCAGCGTGCATTTATTGAAGTGAGGAAGAAAAACAGAGATGGTGTCTGCGAGGTTATACGAACGATAAATTCTCTTCAAATTTATTGCTCACCGTTGAATTAGTGGGTATACGAAGTATCAATATGTTCTACTGGAGAAGTTACATAAGAGGAATTCATGTTGAATCATTTCAACACAAACAAATCATGTTGAATAATTTTAAGACAAATGTAGATTTGGCTCCTGTTGGGTAGGCTAGCTAACCTTAGGGTGGGGAGTTCAGCCTTAATGTGATTGGTTCAGTTTCCTGCTCTTCTTTGCTCCTTTGTAATATACACCTTCTCTGTCTGGAGACATCTCTACCCCAACAAACATCCGTTATCTCTTTTCCTTAGGTCTGAGTGTTTTGCTCCTGCTCTCCTCTGTTGTAGCATGCTAATGAAGAAAGACTGTTTGCTATAGAGAAGCAACATACTTTTAGTTGTGTTTATTGGAGCTTGTTGCTGTGCCTAAAGTGCACAGAGGTGTTTCTAATAACCATCCCGACGTGTGTCTCTTTTCCTCTGAGGGCATGAGAGTCAAAGCGAGGTTGCTGATCTCAGTGCAGGTTATCAATTAATGTCAGTGTTAGGCTTCTGTCCACCTCAGGCAGCACAAAAACATCCAACAATGCTGTCTGATCTTTCATTCTCCCAGTTGTGGGGTTTTTTTTTTTTTTTTGGAGGGGGGCTGAAGGCCTTTTTTTATGATTTGGAATTAAGCCTGCAGCTCAGCGGTGTCGCTCTTCCCAGAGATGACTTACTTTCTACCTCCTCTGCTCAGAGGCTGGACCATAATGGGAGAAATTGACAACCCCATGGCGCATCGGTGCTGGATATATGACAATGTGAGACAGAGGTCAAGTATGAACTGGATTAGGTTGTGTTGTGTCAGGAATGCCTTGCTCTTCTCTCATCACGGCCAACGCTCATCAGTTTACCTTTAAAACTAGATTTTCAAAGACAAGACCAGTTTCCACTGGTAATTCTGTCCACTGGTACTCTTCCTTTTGATCATGCTGTTTTTCTTCTTTTTCCCCTGACACTACTGAGGACAGATCAGCACCAGTCAGAAGTCCCAGGGTTACTTTAGAGCTTTTCAACCCTCATTTAAGTCGCGCATTCATCCGTCCTTCCATCACTCCATCCATCTATCGGGTATATGTCCATGATCTTCAGCATTTAGCTGTCTAAACTGCCGGATGTAAGTTTTGTTTTTCTAACATTATTTTTATTTGTACATTGGAAATTTTGGAACAGACATGTCGGGGAAAAAAAAACTGCAACTGCTTTGTTACAGTAAAATAAAGAATGAATGTAAAAAGCTGAACTGATGCCATGCCAACGTCTACTGAACTTTACAGCAAATACAAATCAATAAAAAATAAACACAAGGAAAATTAAAGCTATAAAATCTACTCAAATCATTTTAGAGTTAATGCAACTAAATAAAAGATGAGAACAAGATTGGCTGTTTGGCATTTTAATTTTCTAAATGTAATTAAATAAACATGCACTTATACTTAATACTGAGCAAGCATCATTCTATCCAGATCTATGCGTGTGCTTGTATATGTGCACGCGTGTCAGTCGTCCACTTGTATCTTTGACACGCTTCCAGCAGGCCTGAATGTTTGTGTTAACCCTACAGACCTCAGAAAACCAGCCTAATAAGTTCTGGAGGGGGTTTAGCATATAACCCCTCCACACACACACACACACCCGGGAACAGGACGTTCAGTCCGGCTTTCTGTCTGGCTGCTGCAGAAGCGAAGCTACTGTTCCTGGCATAAATAAATAAAGACAAGGGTGGCAGATAATTTGGCTCAGTTGTTTCTCGGGTTGTGTCTCAGCCTCCCTGCGGCTGTGGAAGTGAACACCTCTAACTCTACCCTCGGCAGACAGAAAGACAGAAACACACACACACACACACCACACACACACACACACACACACACACACACACACACACACACACACACACATAAAACAAACGTGCGTCTCTTCCGATGCTGCCTGTTCCTCAGCTACAGCAAGCACCCAGAGACTCTTGCTGTACAGCCCCCTGAGGCCAAACTCCACCTACATGTGGAATTTAGAATTTGGGCTTATTTGTTTTGAATTTTTTTTTTTTTTAAAGCTACACGGTTCTGTCACTTCCTCCCTAAACAGGAGGCTGTCTAAAGTTTCTCATCATGGGCTCCTGTGGCACCATGGCGTTGAGGGCGCTGGTGTGACACAGTCATGACTCACACCCAGCAGGTCTAAACACGAAGGGCGAGCCTGCGTGCCAGTGTTGGAAAACACAGCCGAACAAATGAATAATTAATGGGATGCTTTCAAAGCGCACAGCGTCACTAGGTATCCATTGTTACCTCCTTTTGTTTGCAGCCCTGAGCGAGGCGGGTGAGGGCAAGGCTGGGGTGAAGTCCACGAACTCTCCCAGTGAATTTACTCCCAAGCTAATTCACCGTGTTCATACATCAACTCCTGTTTGATTCATCCACGAAGACTCTCAACAGATGACATGTAGTTTGGTACAAGTGGGAAACTTTAAAGATGCTGGATAAATGTTTCCCAAATGCTATGAGGAAAATGCTATCTCTGTGTAAAACTTTGTTTCCTTAAGGTCATATCTGTAGGGAAATCTAATGGTAACTGACATTTAGACGATGGCGGTTCCTGAGGTACCTCTGCTGCCAAGTTTATATCTGGTCTAGTGTACTGATCTGGAAAAAAAAGAAGCCATGTTTCCCCTTAAGGAATAGCTTCACAGCCAGGCAAACAGCTCTAAAATACAGGGGAAATACCTTGCACCGATGGCGATGGTGCCCTGGCCATGCATGAACTGATGCTGATGACATTCACATGTACCGCGATGCCTCAGTGGCCTAAGTTGCTCTGAGGGTCTGCGCAGAGGAGCCGGAGGAGGCAACAAAGGCAGAGATGCATTTTAACACCGCCGGACAAACATTCCACTGGCATTTTCTTTGTTGTTAGCGAGTGTAGAGTTGACTTAAACACACACATGATGCTGGGTGTTGAGATATTACAGCAGAAACACTGTTTGTTTGCTTGCTTGCTTGCTTGCTTTAAATTTCTCCAAGCATGTGCATTTAAATGAAAATTAATTTTGTATGACTTTCTTTTTAGACCTTACAGGTTTCTTATACAAAGACAATCGTAATATGTTTTTTGCATATATAGTCCCTAAAATGACTAAATATTATAGTTCAAAAATACATTAAAAACTGGATTTCCACATATTTTTACCAATGTGTCTGTGGGGAGAGAGATGGATGAAGACCTCGGGTACGTGGGAGTCAACCAGAAGGGGGAGAAAAAGTGAAACAATAAATAGTGGGTCAATTTGAAGTCATTTTCCTGGCCTCAAGAGTAACTGCATGTCGCTGTTTCCAAGGGAACAACAAATAGGCTGGAGACTTTTCCTCCACAGTAAAAAAAAAACCCAAAACAAACAAAAAACCCCGCTGGGTTCAGGAACCTGTACAGGTTTGCAGAACCCACCATTTTTTTCTGTTTACAGAACTATTTCCTGGTGAGGATGCAGATATACACTGATAAACAGATGGGAGCGCTCTGACTCTGACTATTAGCAGTTTACTTCATAAGAGAACGATCTTTTTGTGTACCTGCAGATGCTTCCTGAGAACTTTTGTCTCATTGTTCGCTTCTGTAGCACACAGACAAATACACCCTCGCTCGCACAGTCGCAGAGATGAAGGAGGCCATCTGATTGGTTCTCCCACGTATCATGCAAATCACTGGAGCTTCCTGGGTGCCGATAAAGCTTTTTTGCCGTGCACCTGAACACACCTTGTGTCGACTTAAGTGCAGAATGTAAGGAATCATTTAGAGTATGTCTTTGCAAATTAATACTGCTGAGATAGTTTGTCGCTACTGAATCTTCTGTTACTGTGGAGCAAAAGAAGGCATTTGAGGCGAGATGAGGTGAGAATTTGATTTTGTAAAATGTTGCTTCCCTATTCACCTTAAATCTGCCAGTAAAAAACCCCAAAGCCCTGTTTCATATCAGAGGAAACAAAAGAAAAGGAGCAGACTAAACACTGCAAAGGCCCGAGCTGTACTTGTCTGCAGTAACCGAGAACCACAGTGCCACCAGGCTGTCAGAAGAGGAACTGCCACTTTCTCTTTCTGTCTTTATTTCAAATTTTGATATGTTTTTATATTTTTCCTTCTTTTTTTTTTTGCTTAAGGTATGTGCGCACACCCGTGTCGACGCGTTCTTTATCCTCCGGTTTACCTCAGCCTTAAAACCGAGCCCCGGTGCGCATTAACAACTACGACGGGCTGATTTTCAGACAAACAGGACCAGATAAGGCTTCAGCATGGACAAATTAGGGGGGGGAAATTATTACGTTGTGGCTTATAATCAGCTCTCACGGTACTCCTCCGCACATGCGCGCGCACACACACTCACGCACAGTTTTACCACACACTGACACTCGGGCAGGACCCTGCGCAGAGCGCGTTCCGCCGATCCCGTCCGTCCCTCCCTCCGGCAGGCGCATCGCCTGCGCCGCTGACGACAGCCAGTCACACCGCGCTCCGAGTGCCAGGCTGCATGTGGAGAGACCGCAGCAAGGCGAAAGAAGTGCGAGCGCTGCGTGGGAGTCTCTCTTTCTTCCTCTCTCTACCTTAGCATTTGCGTTCCTCCTTTACTTCGCACACCGGTTCCTGGTCGAGGCGCACGGGGAGTCCCATCATTTAGGGAGGATCGCGCCGCGCCTGTGGAGAGGGGCTCTGGGGTTTAACTCCAGCCAGCTGCCGTGCCGTGCCGTGCCGTGCCGTGCCGTTGTGGAGAAACTAATTGGAAATTCGCTCAAGCGCGGCTTGCTGCTGTTTCGACACTCGAATCTCCCTTTTTTTTTTTTTTTTTGCCCTTTTTAAAAAAAATAATAATAATTGAGCCTTTTAGGGCAATGGACTTGAGAGAGCGCGTCTCAGTCTGAGCGCTGGTGGCTGGGAGTTGCCGTCGGGGAGATAAACGCGAAAGGATGTTTGGCAGCAGTGACGGACACAGCAGGTGAGTCGGAATCTGCGCGCAGCAGCGGGACGGTGCGCCTCAGGCAGGTTCCTCCTGCTTAGTTTGAGCTGAGGACAACATTTCTGTTGTCTACAACGCAGTTCCATTCTTTAGCTGATGGGTTACTTTCTGAGGCGCTGGCGTTGGCTGGCTTTCCCCACGTCAGATCTGGTGAAATACGCCCGCAAGTCTGCGTTAAATAGCACGCAATCGGTTGACAGCTCGAAAAGCGGGCCGGGACTCCGGCGCGCGCGTTAGTGTGTGTGTGTGCTCTTGTCTGTGCGTGTGTGTGTGTGTGTGTGTAAGGCGCGTCCTCTGCAGGTAAAAGACGCATTTCAGATCTTTGGATAAAATGCCAGATGCGTTATCTGCGCACGTTAACGCGCCGCAGCCTGCCACCCCAACCTCCCCCCCTGCGTCTGTGTTTGCGTCTGAAAGGAGCTTAAGCTATTAATCAAATGTAATTGTCCTGCTGACGCGAGCGTCTGCGTGTGCACGGTCGTCCACGCTCGCGCGTGTTTGACAGAATGGTAAATGAGCGCGCCCCGATAGCCCGTTTGAGGAAGGGCGAGTGGGTGCGTGCGTGCGTGCGTTCGCGCAGGGAGTGAATTGTTAAATGTTATCTTAATCTAACCTTTATTTAGTCTCTGCCGCGGTGTGTGCAAGTGCGAGGCGCCTGTGATCCTCCCATATGCCGCTGTATTAATCAGGAAAGATGGCTATCCGCTAAATGGGCAGCAGTAGCCAAAGCCCAGTTTTAATGATGCGTTTTAATGGTGCTCAGAGACTTTGGATAGATATGTATATTTATTTCCAGCTACTGGATCTATATTTAGCTCCACATCTGAAGCCTGGACCAAAGTTAAGTGCAAGCCTGTGCTGCCACATGCTGGTGTTCGTGACCTAAGGCTGCAGTGTTGGATGCATAAGTTTGGAGCTGAAATCCTCCACGCTCCTTTTATTGTTCAGTTTTCCCTCTCCTGTGACACCAGGCCAGTATCAGAGGAACGTGTGATGCAGCGCCTGCGGACATTCATAAAGCTCTGTTGGTTATAAATAGCCAGAGGACGGTTGGGTGGAACAGAAGCAGGTTCCTGAAGCTGAACAGCGGCAGAGCCTCCAAGGCTTCAGAGCTTTCAGTCCGGAATGATAGATGGCGCTCTGCGATATCCCCAGGTGTGTGGCGATGGGTTTCAGTTACAACACACAGTGCGGCTTTTGTCATCTCCCTCCCCGGTCTTTGCCTCTTACGCGCCACTGGGGAGTGACTTCCCAGCGCCCCCTCTCAAAACTAAATGTTTTTCCTTTAATACCCCACTTTCAGGCTTACCGCGCCATTCCCCTCCTCCTGTTGTTGCCACTGGATTTACCGTTGATCCTTTTCTTAAAGCAGGATGCTGTTACTGTAACCGAGCTGTGGTCGATGCAGCGGCAGAGTGGCCCGATCTGCTTTATCTCCGCACCCCGGCTGCCTTTATCAGACAAATGTGTGGCTGCTGACCTTGGCTACTTGGGAATGGTCAATAGAATTCACCTTCCTGCCCTGGGATGGGCTATAGGACACATGTAACCAACACCTCCCCCCCACCGCCCCCTGATATTATGCGGCTGTTGACATACTATATTGAATTACAACACTGTGATCAATGTTGCAATAAGCCAGCAGGATGAGGGCAGAGGAGCAGTCAAGAGGGAGTGGGTGGCGACTTATCACGCTCGCAACCCGCTCAATGACCAGCAGCGTCTGCAAGCGGGGCGGTGACGCGCGCGTTGGTCGCCTGGAGACGCCGATCCTGGGTGTAAAGCCGACACCTTCTCCATCGACAGGGTGTTTATTAGCTCCCAGTTGTGAGGCCTGCATAATAAAACCACGACAGTGATGAAAGTTTTCACTCGGGATGGCAATTATGCTGTTTATAGAAGACCTGAGCAGCGCTCTGCTCCGCGCCGCTGCCTCCATACATCAAGGTCGGAGGTGGCGTGCTCACAAAAGGCCTCGTTCTGCTTGTTCACGTGACGCTGTTGTCCTTAGCTGCTTGGTTTCTAAAGCAGCCAAGACAAAACAAAAAAGGTGCTAGCATCTTCAAGAGTGCACTACAGTCACATGGCTCTTTGAAAATGCGACCCTTTTTTTTAGTCCTTTCAGCTGTTTATTCTGAAGCAGCAGCTGCTCTGTTACACGGCGTTGCACATATGGGATGCTTCAGGTTGCATCTAGGCGGATTGCACGTGGCTGTGCCCATGTCTCTGATGTCACTGCTCTAATGGGGTCTAAGGTGTCAGGAAAAGACCTGTGCCAAGTTGATGGGCTCTCGGGAGACGAAAGACAGCTTAATCAGGCTTGTTTTGGTGTTATTTTATCGACGCACACATGTCAAACTCACGTCAATGTCAGAAACACGTTTCTGAAAACACCTACTGCAGTTTATTGTGTGTTTTCACTCAAGGGGGCGAGGCTTAATATTTTACTTTAACCAATCACCAGATAGAAATCATTTTACCCTTGCTCACTTCTGGAACACACTCCTGTTAGTTTTGCAAACAACACACACACACACACACACACAGAGTCACAGTAGGTCACATCAGTCACACACAACAGTAAAAAAACAGCTCCATTCTCATTTTCAGCTCTGCTTTTATACCTACAGCAGTCACATTTAATTACAGGTGTCTGCACTCAAGGCAGTAAAAGGGTGGTGAGCGGACACACGCATGCACATACGCACGAGCACACAGAATCAAAGATAACAAACATTCAATGAGTGAAATCTTATCTCCAAGCCTGACTTCCTGAAGGAGAATGATTGTGAGGTTGTGCTCATGTTACAGTGTGTTGCCCAAACGCTCTATTACTGCTGGCCCATTGTTGGCTCACTGTAGCCATTAATACAGCCGACCGTCTCACAGCAGCTCCCATTAACTGCAAGAGAGTCGTCAATGGAAATTGGATTAAAATGAATGAATATTTCTTTTTATTCCACTAATCTGATAGTCTGACAGTGAAATAGTTTTCCTAACCGTTCTATTCAAAATGCAGACCTGGCGTGGGCTGCCCCTGTGGGCCTTGGAGTAACCCCTCATTGAAAAGAAGGTGTTGATGATGGACAGATTTCAGGTCAAGTGTTGGTGTCCTTGCCGAGGCCTCTGACGAGGGTTCAGCAAAGCAGATTTGTATTCAGTGAAGGTATCAGGCAGCGTCTGCACCGGCACCCTGCACTTCCACCTTTCAGATAAATGTTTGCATACTGTAGATGTTTCTTGGAGAGGTTACATATATTGAGTGGGTGGTGTCAAAGTGGAGGCTTAGAAAAGGAAAAAAAATTTACTTTTGTGATTTTCTGAATAAGTAGAGGTTGAAAACACTTCTTTGCCCTTGGTAACAGTAGAAGGCTTGTGTTAATTCTACTAATAATTTCTGCCTAATAAAAAAATACCAATGGAGCTACCTTTTGTTGTTTAAAATTCAGTCTCTCTTGGATAAAAATGGCTGCTATTGTCCCATGTGACACATGCGCCTGCATTAATAATAACCTGATTTACAATACATCGCATCTGTTTGCCTGAAAGCACCTGCTAAGAAAAACGCGTGTTCATTGACTGGAAACCTAGCAGTCCTGCTCGTAAACTCATATTTGGATGAAACGTGTGGTGGTTTTCTGTAAGTGGGGTGAACGTTCATGTTTGCGTGCAACCTCAGTCGTTAACAGCAGATGAAGCGGTGAGGTCTGAAGGTACAACAGTTCAGTCTTTAGACGCAGAACGAGCATCCTGGGCTGGCAGAAGTGGGAATGTTAAACTGCTACAGGGTTACACGGTGGCAGAATTCCACCTTCCCGCTGAAGTGCCGTTTGGTATATACATCAGTCAGGGATATTTCTGCGCTCCGGGCTCGTTATCTTCTCAACCATCAGATACAATTAGTTGCTTCATGTCTGCTGATTGTCTGTCCAGATAATCTTCTTTTCTTTAATGCCGTCATCTTACTCTGGAGTACAGGGGGCCAGTTGCCTATGCTAATGGCTAATGCTTCCTCCATCCTTTTGCTGTTTTCTCTCAATATGCAGTTATATTCTGGATTAGGTGTTTTTTGTTGTTTTTTTTTTTTATAATAATTTTTCAGATGACGTTATATTGGTGAATTCTGCACATCGTCTGCTAAATAACCAACTGGATAAGCTCTTTTATCTGTGGGTGGGTGTTTTCTTTGTCCTTTATGATGCCTAGAAATTACCTGGACAACAGAGAGCATGTTGGGGATTAAGAGGTGGGACAACTATTACAAAGGTTCTTGGTTGCGTAGCATCCCAAACACAAATCTGTATCGTCACTAATAGCGCTTTGATAGCTAAAACATGCTAATAACAGTTACGCAAACATAGTGACCATTGTGT
>CAAE01014555.1:1942268-1973500 GCA_000180735.1 Tetraodon nigroviridis
TGCACTTTGTCGTCTCAGTGTAGGAGCTTTTACTCTGAAAACTGCAAATCACTCAAAATCACCCCTTAGAGAATGAGGTTCACCTTTACAGAGTTCCTACTCACACAGACATCAGCAGCAGCAGCACACGACGCACAAGTGCTGCAGCAGAGCGCCAGATTTAAAAGGGGAAGCGAACAATAACTCGAGGTTGACTTTTGTTTCTGTGGCTTCGCTTCATACTTGAACTTTGAAAATGTAAAATGGTTCCCACAGAGAGGTGTGGACGACTGTGGAAAAGGTGTGCCATGATAATTGCTCTGAAGAAGGTGTGCTGTTTCTCAGTAAACTTCCAGCACCAACAGAAAGGATTCTTTGACAACATTGATCTCACACCTTCTCTTTTGGAAATAGCTTCTTTCTTCATACACATTTTAATTCGGTACACCCACAACAGTGTCCTCTAGTGCCTAATCTGGGTGCATTAATGTGCATCAGGGTCACTTCTCTATCAACTAATTACAGCTTGTTTCCCTTTAAATGCCTGGCCGTGAGCTGCAGAAAAAAGCTGAGCGAAGGGGACATTTTCTTTGCCGCACTAGGAGAAAAGCCTGCAGATGCCAGTCAGAGTTACAGCCAATGTGGCTCTGAGGCGTTCCGTGCTGGGCCCATCACATGTCCTAGTCGGCAATAGGATATAGCCTGAATTATTCATGGTAAAGGCGCAGTTCCATGTAGGTTCCCCTGATTGAGAAGGCAGTGTGGTGGCACATATGTCTGCGTCCACCAAACGTTGGATTAAATGTGGAAAATGTCTCCATTTAATTAAACAAGAGAAAACTTAAAAATATTTTAACTCTGGCCTGACACTGGAGGAGCCACGCCAATCCCTGACCCAGGTGCCCACTTTATCCTGGGATTCGTGGTCCTGTTTTCACAGCACTGTGCTGTTGAAATCAGTAAATCTATATGATAACAGTCCTCTTCCTAACTTCTGCATAAAACCCGGTAAAGGCTGATTTGGTTACTTGAATAATTGTTAAAATGAGTTAAAAGTGTCCTCCGCAGGACTCCTACTCTGTGAATTATTCTAAGGAGGAAATTAGAAGAAAATGATTCCTTCACATTCAAATACAAAATTAAAATAAATAAATAAATAAAAAGATAAAACTTTTGGCTTATAAAAGGCAAAATATTAGCTCCCCCTCTTTGGGGTGTTTTATGAATGATTATGAGCAAATCAACACCGGGGAGGGAGAGAGACTGTTTTTTTTTGGTGGGCGGGGGGAATCCACTTTTGTTAAAATGTCAACACAGCCTAAGGGACTTCTGTGTCCTGAAGATCTGAAGTGGAGCTCAAGCACCATGAACAATTAATTTTAAAATAACCTTTAATAAGCTCATTTATCTGGCAGAGATGTGAGCAGCTGAATAGGACTTTTTTGGGCCTAAATATTTGCACAATTATGCTCCAGTATAACGCAGTTAGGCGTAATTTCTTTCAATTATTTGTTTAGTAAATGTCTCATTTTGCCTGACAAACATTCCAGAACCGAAGTATATTTTCTTGTAACGGTAGAGAGAAAAGCAGCCTATTTTCACCGTCTATATGCTAATGCCTGTCATTCCCGCATGATGGATCACATCTTGAATTGTGCATTATGTTTTTTTTTTCTCTGTCTGTTGTTGCTTCATATCATTATACTTTTCGACCACCCTCTTATCATTTTTCATTGTCACAGCGTTGGTACACTGATTTACCAGAACATTTATGAAAACACAGACAGGAAGCTGCTCCCACTCTGGGGGCCTTGTTAGAGTCCACTTTTTAGCTCCCCAGGTCCAGCTCACCTTCTAATGCTTGAATTCCCTACATCTGTGACTTTTTTTTCCCTTTTTTGATCCCTCTGTGTACCAAATGGCGTTGCTCCTCAGAGGAGGCTCGGCTTGCGACTGTGCGCCCTGGCGACCTGATTATCTAGTGTCCAGAGGGATGTGTCACAAAGTTTTACTCCCACCCACGGCTAAACAGGACAATGCAGAGTGCAGAGGTTTTCTGAAAGCAACGGTCCTCCAGTCTGTCTGGGAAAGACAGCCTAGAGGGAAAAGAAACAAACAGTCTCTTTAGCAGCATTCCTTTAATCCTCCTGGATTCCCTCTTTTATTGACTTCCTGTTTGCAAATTCATGCACAACAGACTGTGGCTGCTTCACTGTCCTGCACGCCTGTTTTGCCTACCTCCCCAGTGTTCCCTCTTTTCCTTTTATCTAGTTTCTGCTCCATTAGTGGAAATGCTGATTTTCGGTTCTGTACGCTAACACCTGTTTCTCTTCATTTGTAAGCACTTTAGCTATTAGATCTGTTAGATCTGATTGTGATACTGAATGTCCTGTATCCTTATTCATACCAAACTCCTTCAGTGTGTGAATTGCTTTTGTTAGGGCGCTGCGGGGAGTCTTCACCTTGTTGCACCTAACAGATTCTTCTCCTGGATTAGGCCTTGGCCGTCCATCTGTCGGCCACCGGCTTATGCTTAAACCCTGCCATTTCACTGGGCCGGCTCACTCCAGCTGTCCCACCAGGCAGCTGAGCTTCTCAATGACACAAGGGTAACCTTTGTCTTCAAATTCACATTAACGCCATTCATGTGGGGCAGTGAACTTTCCTTTAGACCTGAAGGCCATTTCTGCCTGTTTCTGCCTTTTTAAAATAGATTATGAATAGATATTAGCTGTTAATAAAGATGTTTGATGGTATAACCCCGGCAAAATTTAAGCTGATACTGATCCTGTAGTCAATGATGTTAAAGTATTTGTTAGGAATCTCGCAGCTGTTGTTAATTGTTTTTATTTGTAAGCCTGCAGACTTTAATTGATATTTTAGTCTTAAATAATTCTCTTTTCACAGATTGAGTTTGTTGTTAAGTGGAGAATGAATGACTTAACAGTAAAAAAAACCACAGTTCTTTCTACATGTTTTATGTACTTGAAGATCTTGGTATCTGCTCGCTGCAAATTATTCAAGACTGTCAAATTGGTACAAATACAATAAACTAGATACGCACTGTTGGTTTCATCCTTGTAGGATTAGCCTAGTAGCTGACTAGGCAGTTTGCAGGGAAATGAGCTTTAAAGGCTTTTAACACTTGGTGCTGCAGATAACGTCAGCATCATCTCGGGGATTTTCAAGAAGCTTACAGGTATTTAAAAGGGCTCAGAACTGATGTCTTGTGACAGGTAAAATAGAGTCCTGACAATACGCCCTGATTGCACGCATTGTGAAGACAGACATTCGGAAAAAGCAAAAGATTTCCCGTAATGATAGCCCCTAATGCTCACAGGATGTGCAAAATAATGTAATACCTTTACAAAAGGATGCTCAAACATTTGAAAAAGAGAAGTTACACAACATGTATTGTGGACAAGATCGGAGATTAGATAGAGAAAAGAATGTGTGTCTCTGCTAGTGGGCTCTGTTATTAAAGTGAGTTTGTTTATTTTGCGGGTCTCAAAAACAGGATAAGCAAATGCACAAACATCAGCCTAGTTAATATTTCTTCATTTGAAATGCTGCAGTCCATTGACTATGAGATCAATTAGCTATCCGTAAATTCCGGACTATAAGCCGCTACTTTTTTCCCAAACTTTCAACCCTGCGGCTTATGCAATCGATGCGGCTAATGTATGCATTTTTTCTAACGGCCGCCAGGGGCTGCTGCGAGCATCAAACGTAAGGGTCCCATTGGTTGACTATATAAGTGGGGGCAGCTGCAAGTCTAACGTATCCATTGATCCATGTTAATACTGGTCCTGGACCAGCACAGTCCCTCATTTATCAAGCACCAGCCTTTGTCTCGCTCCTACTCAGTCACGTCTTTTGTTGGAGCAGAATAGTGGCTCCTCACTTCACCTCAATTATTGTAATTCTCTTGGCGTCCAGGGGAGCACTGATTGGAAAGGAGGACTGAATTCAGATGACATGTCTGGGAGGAAACGATAACGCTGGATCGTTAGCAAAACATTGGTTCATACATCGAGGACATCCTTCAGCCTCAAGTGTCCCTGTTTCTACCGACTTTCCTGTATTCTTGCCTGTGGAGGCCAAGAAGCAGCATTTTTCCCCTTTTGTTTCCTTTTAATGGACTTTAGGAACTAATTGCAGTTGCTGCAGTTAAGAAATCAACTTTCATCATATGTTTCTGTTTCTGAAGGAATAAAACCCTGTCTAAAGATAGCTGCTGAAGTCCATAACCAGCAGAGGCTTCAGTGATGGGATGATGACTCCATCATTGGGCTGATTGGGTTTCAGCATCAGTAGTAATAGAGTCGGACATAATAACATCTTAGTGAGATCTGATATGATGTAGGTATATGATAGAAGGTGACAGGCCTGAGCTTGTGATGAGGCTGCTCCTCGTGAGACGTCTCAGCTCGCTCTGCAGCACTCAGAGCTGACTCAATCAATGCAAGTTCAGCAATAAAAGATGATTAAATATGACTGCAGGCAGGCTGATTTCAGATGTCTTATCATCATCTCACAGGCCTGGTTGATCACCGGGTTGCACACCGTGAACATGGCATCATCAAATCCCAGGTCTGAACCTTGACCTCATAGGAAATCATAGGAAATTGAGGAAAGTAAATCCAGCCCATAAACCTTTCCCTTTCAGCAATTCTCATATCCACTGTTTTATTGTTTGTTGGGGGAAACTTTATCAGCGATGACTGAATTGTGAGTCCGCCCGTAATTTATTGTGTCAAAACAAATGGAGGAACAGATGTCAGAGCCACGTTCTGTAACAATTTTAAATGGACCAGAGAAGAAATGTTCTGGATAATGAGGTCAGAGAGCCCCAGAAGGTTGTGGTTGTTGATTATTAAACATTTTTTATTGGCAATCTATCTCTATTTTAAATAGATTGAGAGAACTATTTTACATAAACAAGAAAAACAGCTGTTAAATTTAATCAGGTGACCTTTTAATGAGAGTCTGCCAGGGGCACACAGATGGCAGAGAAATTGGCAAATTACTTGATAAAAATCTGAAAACTTTGATTAAAAGGTGTAGTTTACTGACAATAATGTTGCCTGATACAGGTACTAAGGAATTCCTTTGTTGTTTAGATGCTACGCTAAAGCCAATAAAAAGGTATTACACTGTAAGATTGTTTTATTCTAAACCATTTTTATCTGCTGATAAAAATTACATGTTACATTACAATAGACCATCATCCATTAGGTGATTGTTGGATTTTTTTTTTTTTTTTTTACTGAAATGATACAATCAGATTATAATTGCAGTCTTAGCACAAAGGCCAAGGGGCCCCTTTGTGCCTATTTGGTTGTTTGTGGCACAGCCTGTTTTTAATCATAAAATATTGTATGAGCCCAGTGTCAGCCACAGCACATACATCACCGCAGTCGCTATCATTCTTTCACTGCCTCCTCCTCTTGTTCCATCATTCTTTTTTTTAAGTCAGTACTTTACAGCGGATGTAATGGAAAAAGCAAGAGTAAAACAACACCAGAATAGTGTGTGTGTGTGTGTGTGTGTGTGTGTGTGTGTGTGTGTGTGTGTGTGTGTGTGTGTGTGTGCGTGCATGCGTGTGTGTAAGAAAGGATGTATTAAATTCCCAGTAAAAAATGACAATAATGCCAGTTGATGATTGACTTTATATCAGAGTGGTGGTGAGGAAGTGCTGAATAATTGATCATCCCCTAAATTGTGCTGTGACTATAAGCAGCTCCAGAAGATATTATGATGATGTTTCATTTATTTAACCCTATTAAGTGAAAAAAGTGATTCTAAATCTGCAGTATATCTCATTTTTTCTTATATCAGCATGTATCGCAAATATCGCTTCAATGAGAACCTTGTCTCTGTGTCTCCACAGGTAACTGGTAAGATGGCGGCCGGAGAAGCAACTGGGCACAGCTACCTGGTGGCTTGCTGGCAGCCCATCCTGATCCTGTTGCTTGGCACCGTGCTGTCTGGTTCCGCCACAGGCTGCCCATCCCGCTGCGAATGCAATGTTCAAGAGCGTTCTGTGATGTGCCACCGGAAAAAGCTGATGACAGTTCCCGAGGGAATTCCCGCTGAAACCAAGCTGCTGGACCTCAGTAAGAACCGTATTAGAACCATCAACCCAGATGAGTTTGCTGCCTTTCCCAACCTGGAGCACTTGGAGCTGAGTGAAAACACCATCTCCACCATTGAACCTGGGGCGTTTAACAACCTTTACGGCTTGCGGACATTAGGCCTGCGTAGCAACAAGCTCAAGTTAATTCAGCTAGGCGTCTTCACAGGCCTGAGCAACCTTACACAGCTGGACATAAGCGAGAACAAGATTGTCATTCTGTTGGACTACATGTTCCAGGATCTGTACAACCTTCGCTCTTTAGAGGTGGGCGATAACGACCTCGTTTTCATCTCCCACCGGGCTTTTCACGGCCTGAGCAGCCTTGAGCACCTGAGTCTCGAGAAGTGCAACTTGTCCTCAGTGCCGACAGAGGCTTTTACCCACCTGCACAGTTTGATTACGCTCAGGCTCCGCCATCTAAATATCAACGTGATCCGGGATTACTCCTTCAAACGTCTCTATCGACTAAAAGTGCTGGAAATAGCCAACTGGCCATTTCTGGACACAATGACCCCTAATTGCCTTTATGGATTAAATCTAACCTCCCTGACCATTGCTAACGCTAACCTGACCACCATTCCTTATGTTGCCTTGAGGCACTTGGTTTATTTACGTTTTCTCAATCTGTCATATAATCCCATTCACACCATTGAGGGGAATAAGCTCCACGATTTGCTGCGTCTGCAGGAATTTCACCTGGTGGGTGGCAGACTGTCCCTGATTGAGCCCTACTCTTTCCGTGGTCTAAACTACCTTAAAATCCTAAATGTGAGTGGAAACTCTCTGAGCACATTGGAGGAGTCCACTTTCCACTCGGTTGGCAACTTGGAAACTCTGGCCCTGTACGACAACCCCCTGGCCTGCGACTGCAGACTGTTGTGGGTGTTCAGGCGACGCTGGAGACTGAATTTCAACAAGCACCAACCCACCTGCGCCTCCCCTGAGTTTGTTCAAGGCAAAGAGTTCAAAGACTTCCCCGACGTTCTGCAGCCGAACTATTTTACGTGCCGCAAGTCGCGTATTAGAGATCGCAAACCCCAGCAGAAGTTCGTGGACGAGGGAGCCATTGTTCACTTTGCTTGCCAGGCAGACGGAGACCCTGCTCCCGTGATATTGTGGCTCTCCCCTCAGAAAAAGTTAATCACCACTAAGACCATCGGCAGGATTTCTGTGTTGCCAGACGGTACCCTCGAGGTGCGGTATGCTCAGATTCAAGATAATGGCACATATGTGTGTGTAGCTAGTAACGCGGGAGGAAATGACACCTCCCTCGCTCACCTGCACATTCACAGCTACTCACCCGATTGGCCACACCAACCAAACAAGACTTTTGCCTTTATCTCCAATCAGCCAATAGAAACTGGTGCTAACGGTACAAGAGACAATGTCCCCTTCCCTTTTGACATAAAGACACTGATCATCGCGACCACGATGGGCTTCATCTCCTTCCTGGGAGTCGTCCTGTTTTGCTTGGTGCTGCTCTTCCTTTGGAGCAGGGGCAAAGGGAACACGAAGCACAATATCGAGAT
This sequence comes from Tetraodon nigroviridis, assembly GCA_000180735.1. Classification (NCBI taxonomy): domain Eukaryota; kingdom Metazoa; phylum Chordata; class Actinopteri; order Tetraodontiformes; family Tetraodontidae; genus Tetraodon; species Tetraodon nigroviridis. Next base: position 1,949,916 of record CAAE01014555.1, read on the forward strand.
AGAATATGTGCCACGCAAATCGGACGCTGGCATGAGCAGCAGCACAGTGGATGCTCCTCGGAAGTTCAACATGAAGATGATTTAGAAGAGCGACAGGATTTCACAAAACTAAAAATACTGAAAAGTGGAAATGGAGACTTTGCCTTTCCTCCCTAAGAACCTGTGGATCCTGGTCTGGTAACTTAGTCATATGTTTTTTCGTTTGTTTTTTCTTGACTGGAGAAAAGGAAAAGCAGGCTGTCCTGACTCTCAGGAGTCAGGGGGAATGAAAGCACACGCGGACCTAGAGACAGTTTTCTACTGACAGCAGCTCGTGGGCTCGGAGCAGACGGAACACAACCAGCACATCACATTTCAACCATTCTGACTGTATTTTTTTAAACCCTCTGTAACACTTAATATTTTCCGAGGGAGGGGGACAGCTTGTAAATGAGATATGTATGGGTTGATGAGCACATTTCTACATTCCATGTACATCATCACATGTTCTATTGTCTCATTCCTACAGTGATGTTTTCCTGTCATTGATCAAATGTAAAAATTTGTTGCCTAAAAAAAAATAAACCCTGGAAATTAGATAAAAGATCAAGTGTAGAGTCAAATTCTAGAAAACATTTCCCTTTTCTATGCTGTTAGTTTTGGATATTGCGGAATCCACTCAATCACCCTGTTTTCTGAATAATAAAATTGTGAATTGGCAGGATAGTATACCAAAAAAAAAAGCTTCTCTGGTTCTCCTTACAGTCCAAACACAATACTGTTAGGTGTACAGATTACATGTTTGACCCATCCAGCAGTCCCCATGACCCCGGTTAGGAGTGGCAGTTAGCAAAAAAAGCACACAGATGTGTTAGTAAAGACAGCTTTTTAGGATTTTTTTTAAGAGTAATTGCATTTTAGATATTAACAAATGTTCTATGTAGATTTCCAAAAGAAGCAGAAAAGCCTGATTGTGAGTCTTGTAACCCAGGCAGTATTCTCGCACACTGAGCGCAAATAACCAGTCTGTACTCACCACAGGTTTTACACTCAGACAGAAGCAACTAAACGCTTCTACGCTGGTACCCTGATACTGCATTTAAATCAGACCAATTAGATCCTTTAGAATACTAATTCTGCCCAAAAGTTGTGTTTCATTATAGTTTTGAATGTGCTCTTCAAGCTGTAGAATGTCTGTCATTGTTTTTTTTCTGGATTGTCTTATTAACTCAGCAGTTCCTTTAAGCCCACACCCTGAAAGCTTTCTACCCTGGTTCATTTACAGTTTTTCAGAAATGTCTGATTCTCTGTCAGAGGCGAAATGGAACTGAGGATGTCACGTCCTTGTCGGCCCTCTGAGGTTACAGCCTCACCCTCTCCAGCAGACGCGTGTGAGAACAAATGTTAGATTATTTATGATGGACGATGTCGCAGACAACCACACGGAAATATGGATGAAATCTACAGATGGGAGTGGTGACACAGATGGTTTCTCCCGTGGACCAGTCGGAGCAGCTTTGGTGTAATCCATTTTACATAAAGGGAAAAAAAAAATAACTGGATGCAGCTCCTGATTCTCCCTCTTGCTGATTATGAATGCTCTCATCGTTCCAAGTGTGGCTAACTGTACCTAGCCTTTATCGGTCCCGAGTGATCCAGGGATACTGTTTTTTTCCCCTTTACTTTTTTTTTTTATTTTTGACCTTGGACTACATTGACGATGTACAGTCCAAGGCAACTTTTTACAAAAAAAAGGCACAAAAAAAAAAGAAATATATGGTAAATACATAAAAATTGTTCTGTGCAATAAAGGTAATATGCAGATTTTTTTTTTTTTAATTAACAAAATTTTGTTGATGTTCAATTGTCAAAAATATGGTATGTTGTATTAAACAATCTATGGAATTTTTTAAATGTGATGGTCCCATCTTTCTTTGTAGGCTTTAGTTCTTATAATATATTAGTAAATATTTACCAAATTGCTGAAGGTTACTTAACAACCAAACTTTAAAGCTAATGGCTTTAGCTTTTTTCCAACTATAAAATAGATTCCTAATATAATTTTATGATGCGAATGCCTCATATGAAGGCTGACTGCATATTTGTGTTCAGTGTTGCATTCAGGGACACTTTTTTACTTTGCTAGCCTTTAAACAGAAAAGCAACACTGTGTTTACTCAAAAGGAATTAATTACTTTCTCATGGGTTCCAGCTATTTAAGTTTATAAACTACAGGTTTGCTCTGTGGTAATGTCAGACGTCTCTTTTTCCTCCTTCCCTCCTCGGAGCTCCTCTTTCTTTAAGACTCCTTTATTCTACTTATTTATTCTACTCTACAGCTATATCGAAGCAAGCTCATTTATCTTGTCACATGAAAACAGATGGGCAGAAAAGAAGAAGAGAGCAGATATTCTAAAGTCTGAGGACCTCTGGAGAGTTCTGGAGTCAGCCATTGTTTTTAGACATTAGAGATGTGCTTAGAAATTCTGGGTCAGAAGCCAACTGATTCTGACACTACACGACATATCGTCTTTTTTAACTTAGCGTGAAAATGCAGAAGTGCCTCTGGGTGTTTCCTCCAGCTGCTTATTTTGATGTGGTAAACTGTATTAATAACTATGGTTTGAAAAGAATGTTTTCGTATGTTTTTATCTTATTATTTTACAGTTTAGAAGCAGTTCAATTGGTCCTGCAGGCTAACGCAAAGTCAAAATGTCCATCTTCAAGACAGATTCTGCAGTTTAACATGGATATATGATAATAGATTCAACAGGTAACAGTTTTCTGCCCTGACATTTGACTGGATTTCATTCCATCAGGACTAAGATCAGAATTAATCTTTTTCAATGGGTCCCTGAAATCACACACGTTCTTCCACAGATGATTTAGACAGACCATTGTAATTACCATTGATTAGCATGTGTCATACAGACCTGTGCAGACACACACAGACAGAGACACACACACTCGCTCTCTCTGTTTCTCTTTCTATCTCTCTCTATCTGTAGAGGTTCATTTAATGCAAAGTAGGACTAAAGCTCAGAGACTGTGTGTGAACGCATCAATAATGTCAGCAACAGCTAACTATATGCTTCATCCTTAAGCATCCTATAAAGAGTAGATACATTTTTCATGGTATAGCTATTACGGCTATACCATGGCTGCTGCATTATATATTCAGTGTGTCATAAATCATTTAATGGTGTTTATAGATATGGAATTTTTATTTGTAAATGCTACCTGGTAGTTTTATATTATAAATTATCATAAGTGTTTTCCCAGTTGAGCTAATAGAGATAAATACTGGGGTGTTGCAGTGCTCCTGGGCTATAAGATGTGTACGATGGTCCTACCTATGAACATATAAGTCATTATCATTTCAAACGTGTGTTAAACTACATTCAGTTATGGCTCTGGCGTAATGACATGAACAATATAAAACAATCAGTGTAATAAGCAGAAACGTGTTCCACGCTGATAACGTACAACTCAAGCGATCAGTGAGACATGACATGAGCTTCAATAAAACCGTCAAAAGCAAAGCTGATATTCGTTTATAATCACATTTCCTTTTCCAATAAAATTATTTTTTTCTCTTTAAAAATCTAAATGAATCTCAGTAGTTTATATTTCCTTTAGAAGCAGCAGAATGATTGGATTAATCTGACAGGTTGCTGTCGTACATTGTGTTTATGGTTTCACAGTCCTATTATTAATAACATCTTTGGATATAGCATTAGCAAGTTCAAGCTCAATTTGTCTTAAAGTTTGTCTCTCTTTGAGTAAATTGGTCATGACAAAAAAACGGTAACAGCCGAGTCAGTCAACAGCAAGTCGGCTTCTTCCATTTGTCAGCGGCATTCCAAGATGTACAGCTTTCATTCCCCTCAACTCCAGCTTTGATTTTTCATCTGCCTTCCGCTTCAGGGTTGTGTCTGTCTGGGTAGTTTTGTGACTTCTCGACAAAAGTCCTTTGCATTTAAATGTATACACACACACACACACACACACACACACACACACACACACACACACACACACACACACACGAACAAAACAATATATTTTTGAACAATTATTTAAAATTCTTATCAAAAACATCCTACTATGTTGTTAGAAACGATATTTAAAAAAGAAAAAAAAAATTGTTAAATCCTAATTTTTGTATCATTGACACTTAAATTAGATAACAAAGTATTTTTGCTTTGGAATCACTGGGAGCAGGAAGGAATCATTCTAAAGCCTTTAGGTGGGATCTTTTAGCTAGAAATTGGAGTTTGCACACATGGTGAAGGAAAAAAGTGTGTTTAACTCCATGTTGCACAGTCATCAGCGCGGCTCAAAGAGATTTTCCAAACCCTGATGGATCACAGGGTGGAAGTAATTCTCCAAACACAGCTGCGCCCAATCAAAGGCGTGTTTTCCTAATTGAGTACATTCCTACATTCATTAAAATAATGATGTGCTATATTAAAAATCTGTGCTTCGTAGACTTGTATCAGCTGAGATTAGACGGTGGCAGGCCTAGACAGATTCAGAGTCTGTGATCAGACATTCAAGCATGTGATGATTACCACATAATGCGTTGAAGTACAGTGAGAATGTATGACAGTTATTTCACGTTAGAAAAAGGACCACGGTAGTTATTCCTCGGGACTGAAGTCCTACTGAGAAACAGTGTAGATGTCACAAACCAGCTGAATGGCTGAGCGAATGACTTTCTTTTTGCAAAGCCCCAGGGATGAGCAACGCAACAATGGCACCACACAGGGTAGAGATATTACAAATCAAAGCCCCCCTTATTTTTGCCGTCTCACTACACGAGCCCACTGAAGAATTTTTTCCTATTCACTGGGACAGAATGGCTTGGCTTTGCTTAGCTCTGGTTGTTTAAAAGGAGTCATGAGGAGGAAGACGAGAGTGAGAAAATTCTGGTTTTCTCACATCGCACTGCTGACAAGAGCCCTTTAAGATGCCTCGGTTGTCTTAGAAAATAATCCTCTTATTCCCTTTTTTTTCTGCTTTTAATCATGCTACATCTGCAGAATGTCACTGGTGTCACTGTATATCAAAGCCTTGAAAAAAATCTAGGTATATACAGGTAGCTTATAATGAAAAAAACAGTCCAAAAGGCAACAAATGGCATAAGGTTAAAAAGCCATTGTGGCTAATGTTTCCCTTTAGTTTGAACGTGTGTTAGACATGTCAGCACAGAAGTGGATAGAACGTAATCAAAGGACTGGAAAGAATCTTCTAAGAGAAGGAAGCTTTAAAAGTTCTGTTTGTTGGTGTGGCTTTGTTGGAGATGTCCCCTGCCCTTCCGCATGCTTACATAGAAGGGTTAATGGAAGAGCAGCAGAGCAGAGGAGCTAAATGTGGATTCTGAGAAAGCAGGAAGAGGCTGCGGGTTAAAATCCATTAAATGGTTAGAGCACAAAGAAAGGCTTAACATTGAGTTTGTATCCCATAATTACCAAAACAGAGCAACCTGGGAAGAAGGGTCCGCACCAGTTGGTTCTGCCTGTTCAACAAACCAATCCGAGCTGCTCACCAGCGTGTCGCCTTCTGCTCTTTCTGGAGAAATTCAATTAAAACTGCAGGGTTCTATTTTCTCTTCCACATAAACAGGCTCACAAGACGGGGTTGTAAAACACGCATTGCTGTGTTTTTGGATGAAACCCTCAGATATGCAGCATCTGGAACCTTACAAAGACTCATGCTGCCTTCAGCGCTTCCATAGTTGTGCTGAGGAGACACACTTTTTCCAGCAGCAGTCTGACTAATGTAGTCAGAGAACACGCACATCTGTGAGGCTGCCAACACCTGGCGCCGCTGACTGGCTTCCAAACTTCTTTTTTACTAACTTTGAGGTCACCTGTATCTCAAGTTGACAGGAGCTGATGCAGGGTTGCTGGAACCACCTGCTGTTGTCACCTATAATTAGTGATTTTCTGTAACAAACAGCCAATTTTTTGGAATCAAACAGCTGCTGATGTATTCAGATTCCTCCTGAAATGTTCAGGGCGGCAGCCATTTGGGAGGAAAGAAACTACAAATCTGACATATGGCAGAAACATTTTATTTCCCTGACTGTGTGATTATTGAATTAAAAGCATGTTATGATTGAATTCAAAGACTTTGGTAAACTCAGACTAAAAGAACAGAAAGATAAATAAAAGGAATTATGTGGTACCAAAGGTCAGGAGCCAGGCAATGAAAGGATCAGAAATCCATCCACAGCAGGTAGGAGGCGGATGGAGAAAGTAGTCCCACTGGGCTTTTGTCTGATTCCACATACAGGCTCAAGCTTTGGTGTCTGAAGAGACATAAAGACATCTGACCGCCTGGGAATAAAGAATCTGTGGTCGTCCCTGAAGGTAATGAAGCTCAAGCATGTCATGTCCTGACTCATTAAAAGGTGCTGACAGAAGGACTCGTAAACTCTTTTTCTTTATTCAAGAATGTTTGGTCTGAATTAGGCCATAATAAAACAATGAAACTGTTTTCTTTGTTCAGCTGCTACGTTTATGGGACATTTAGAAATTCCTGCTGCCCTTCCGAACATCAGGTGTCCTATTTCCTCAAAGAAGAGCCTGTGCAGAAGGCGCCCTGGAAACGGATAAGTTACTGCAGCAGTGTTAATAAACTGCCGTGGAGAGGCCTTCTGGATGTCACACTGACTTCAGCGTTTTTATTAAACTATTTTAACATGTTTGATTTTACAATCTGACTTTGAAGCGATTTAAATGCAAGACTTTGTTATTTGGACGTTTTATTGTTTTCACATTGATCTCCAACATGAAAATGTTTTTTTGAGCACTTTTTTTTTAATTTAATAAACCAAGACAGCAAGATGACAAATTATGTCACATTTGTAAATTCCGGTGTTTTCCTTTTTGTAGGATCAGAGACACTTACACACTAGGAACATCCAGTGGTTTATGGCCTTTGACTTGAAATAAGATGAAAAAATTACCTAATTAATACAAAAACAATAATGAGAGACAATTTCACGTCACAAAACACACCTATAAGCCAGTTTTCCAGCCAGTTCTATCTACTTCTGTCCCTGTTTCCATGGATACCATTTTTAGCCATTACAGGAAGTGGTCAGGGTACGCTGGGGACAGACAAACAGCTTGTTCTTGTTTTTGCACTTGTTAATAAGCTTGAGGGAGAATCTCCTGCTCCATGGATTCAAAAGGCAGGAAGATGGTCATGATTTATGATAATAGACCAGTCGAGAGAGATTTATGATACAATTGTTGTTACGCAATGAGCAGCTAATTGCGTTGACAGAAGTCCATGTGAGATGATAACCAGAGTGGAAATTCTAATTCTGCGGTGTGATGATGATTTAAATAAAAAGGCCCATTTGGAACGGACTGTATTTTTGATGGTGATGCTCATTGAACAGTGGGACACACTAAAGGCTAAATATGGAAAATTTAGACAACTTTTATTAGGCAAACATAGACCACATGAAATATCACAGCTGTGTAGAATTTGCTCACATTTCTGGTGTCAGGGAAAGGTAGAATGTATTTACACTTTACCTGTCTTTAAGTCTCAGTCATGTACCATTGATTTGTACCCAGACGTATCTATGTTGAAATCCATGTTGCCTGATGGTTTTGGCCTCCTTCAACGGGAGAATCCAATTCAGTCATGGGACACACTGAACTAAAGCTAGGGCATGTGTCGAAAGCAAATGAATGTAGAGTTTATAAATAAACCACAAAAACCCTTTTTTTTTTTGGTTTAAATGCTGCAGTGTTTACATGCCTAAAGCTCCAGTTTCTACCCAGACCTACCAATGTAATGACTGTGTGAGGGATGGACCTTGTTTCTCTCCAGATATGCAAAGTCTGACTTTGCCATTAGAGATAATTAAACTGGCTCAAAGAAATGAGTTGTGTGGAGCTAACAGAAAAGGTATGATTGCCTGAACCCCAAGTTATATAAGTTTAATTTGAAACTAATCTGTGCAAGGTAAATGCATTTGCTCTAAACTTAAGGCCCAAAAAAGGGAAGGGGTGGGGGGGTTGCATTCTACCATCAATTATGCCTCCACCAACAAGGCCGGTACACCAAGATTGCATTAAGTGTAATAATAATGGAAACTGGGATGGATGCAGGGCAGTGTTTGTATGACCAACGCTAGGGAGAACTATGGAAATGACACAATCTGCACTCTAAAAGAGGTTTATGCTAAATCAGGCAGATGCTAGATTTGAAAATAGACTTAAATAAATATTTAAGGCTGAGGGCAACCTTTCCTGGTTTAGGAAGGTACAGTAACCAACAGTAACCAAAAAAAGTAACGGAAAAAAATTGTAATTTTTTTTTTTGTTTAATTTTTTAAAAAAATGGGGTTTCAGAAGTTCTTATACATGGCCTCATGCTGTTTGAAACTTTTGTCTCTTCTGTTCGCCTTGGTCGTGCTCGCCGCCGTGTCTGCTTTAATTTACTTTGTTTTCGTGCCGGCTGCTCTGTCCTTGGGTTCCGTGGCGCTGCTTTGTCTTTCCGTCTGTTTTGTCTGGTTATCTGTGTGGCCCTTCTCCTCCGCCTCTCCCTGTTTCCAGCAGGGCACTTTTCTTCACACACCAGCGGCCTTGTTATCCCTGCCCTATCCCCAGTATGGTCCTCTTTTGTTCTCTTATTCATGATTTCACCTTTTTTCTGCGTACCTTTCCTGGGGTTTCTCTGGCCCTGCATCTTTGCTCCATCTCACAGGATCTTTGTTTGTATTTCAGGGCAGGTTTGATTTCAGATGTCTGCCGTGTTCTGATTGTCTCTTTGGAATACTCTTCAGTCGATGCCCTAAACCGGATTCTTCCCATTCAGTCAAGTTATTTTGGTAGAATTTTCATTCATACTTTAGAGTTTTTAATGTCCACAGATTCATATTTATGCAAAAACATCCAATTACATTTGCCTAGTTCCCTCGAACATTCAGCCAATGATTTGCGTTTTTGCCTTTTACTAACATTCTTAAAGAAACTTTTAAATTTTGTATTGTATAAAATCCTCAACTATGTGTACATCTGGTACAAGAAGCCACAGGTGTGGAGTGTGTGCGGGTGGCTACTTCTATAAGGGATGCATCCAGTAAAATATACAAGCCTTTCTGCATATGTTCCAGACCCAGAGCAGGAAATAGAAAATATTTGACTTATGTTGATGCTAGATGAGTGAATCCATCATCTAGAAATTTCATCTGACAAATACAATGTGTCATTTAGATGCTGCAGCAATAAAAGTAGAGTATCCATTGAAAAAAAAATGAATGATGGTTGTTTTTTTTTTATCCATTTGATTCTTATAGATATTAAAACAAAACACTGGCCTTAAATATTACAATAATGCCAATGACCCTCCACATGGAACATTAAACCTTTTTTTTGTTGTGAAAAGACCCTTTTAAATGTATACAAAGAAGCATCTGTGTCCATGTTTGTGCTGATTTCTGTGTCAGTAATATAATATAATACAATATAATATAATATAATATAATAAATGATCCCAAATAATGATCAATACCAGCCCGAAACAGACCGCATACATCTCAAATATACTCCAGCAGTGCCAGTTTTGTCATTTCTGCCTTTTATCAAATTGGTGTTGTGCAGATTTTGGATCACACTGAGCTGCTGCTCATTTTTCACAAGGAAACACAAATGCTTTTTTTCCCCCCTCCACGATGTTGCTCGGGGCAATGCTTTCAAATGTGTGTGCAAAGGTGCTTCTCATCCCTCTGAGTCTCACTCTGAAACATGATGTGTCCCTAATTTGTGTGAAATGTGGAAAAAGAAAAAAAAAGCATTTGAAATAAATCCATCTGAGGAGAGGGAAAAAAAATCTTTAGAGAATATGAAAGAAAAGCGTTTAACTAAAGCCTGCTGATTTTATTTAAGTCAAAAGGTCCAACTTTGAAAGGTAGCTGAGCCACTTTGATTCCAAAAAGCACAGAAATGGGCAAACGATGTATATGTATAGAAATACAATGTGATATTTTAGAGACATTAAGAAAAAATCTTTTCTGCCTAGGTAGAATGGAATATACATTTTGCATTAGTCCTGCTTATTACACCATGAGAAGCCTGTGGAGGAGTGGCCACCAATGTCAAAATTACTCTGAGCAAGGCCGGTGGCTCCGGGGTCATGGCTCTGAGCCACGTAAATCACACAAAAATAAGCATCCGATGTTTTGCTGTTTGTGTCAGACAGCGAAGCTAACGCAGAAACTTGAAGAACTGCGGATGTTATCAAGCTATTTGTCGGACACTGTGGCTCCTCGTAAACATCTTTAAACAGACAGCAATAGAAGTAGTCTGTCATGACAGAAACATCTGTGTCACCCTGTAGCGACATAGGTGGACTCAGGGCTCAGTTGATGCCAGGGTGAGGATTACTCCCTCCTCTCCGTGCATACACTAATTCACAGCTCAAAAGCTCTCTATTAGATTAAAATGCTTTTTCTGTGCCATCGTGTGCCAGATTGCAAGAGTCATTTTACCGTCATGTGTTTTTTGCTGACCAGATCCTCCTCCGATCCCTTCGCACACACTTCCTGCTCTGCTGTGCAGGGATGAAATTTCAAGTACTGAACTGGGTACTGAGCTACAGCGCTCCAGATCAGGTTCCACATGGAATAAGTCAATGAAGACTAAAAAAAGTCTAAATATGGTAAAAGGTATTTCTACAAAATGTGTAAATGTTAATATTTACATTGAAATTGCTCTTGTTCCTTTTTCTTTAGGTTTATTTTCTACATCTGTGTGTAATATTACCAACTTTTTACATGAATTCAGTGTAGCTTTAAGTCTTTTAGGATGAATAGGATGTTTGTACTTTATTATCCCCTTTAGAATTTGCACTAATATTTTTTTCCTGTTTCATCGGTGCTGCATTCATACCAAATGTCCTTTCTTTCATTAAACTGCCATATCTCAAGCCATTATCATTAAATCGCATGCAGACCGCGGCTTTTAGTCTGTCATCACATTTGTAAACAACATCGTTACTTCCAGATTACACAAAAAATCTGATAAGCATAAACACAGCGCGAGGCTGGAATTGCCCCCTTGTCTCTACACCAACCAGCATCTGTTTGCCGAGCGGCAAACACACTGACAAAATCAATCCGGTTTGGACCCAGATGTGATATGAGCGGCAGAGTCAAACCCAGACTGTGGCCCATGTCTTCTGATGAACCTAACTCTGCCTCTTGGCAGCTGCTAAGGAGTTTAATGCATTTGTGCAAGTGTGATCTGCTGTCGACCAAAGACCTTGCTGTGGTTAAAAATGCTCTTCATGCCGCTTGTTTTCCATCGGAACCCTGCAGAATTACAAATATGTGTATGTGATAAAGAGGAAAAGGGTTTTATTCAATGAATGTCTTATTATCATTTCTCTCTCTCTTGTCCAGTCTTTTGTCTCCCAGTCATCCACTTATTCCCTATTTGTTCTCCTTTCAGGATTTATATTCAGAGAATGCTGTTTCTTTTCTTCTCCTCACACTTTCACCTTGTCTGAGCTACTCAAACATGGCCTTTGCATTCATGGAGCGATCATCTGCGTCTGCATCTTGCTATACGTGCACTGATTATCCAACCTGTGAAGCAGTGCACGCGAAGAGCGCCCCCATCGCAAACTGGCTTTGTAATGACCCTATAACCTCATTTGTATTCCCCGTGTGATCGGCTTTGAATTGAAATATAAGCATTCATTAATCTATTTATATGCTGAACACATTCACTCATGTTTTTATCATGTATTCATGAGAATTTGTATTTAACAGGCGTAAACTGAAATGACTAAAAAAATATATATATATATCTTTTAAAATTTTAAAAGATGCCAATAATGTAGACATAATTTCTAATTTAAATCACATTCCCATGCAACACTTGTTTTAATTTTTTTTTTTTTTTTTTTTAAATCTATGAATCTATGGAGAAAAAAAAAAGGTCAATGCTTAAAAGAGACACGGACACTGATCATACCAGAAATCAGCTGTGGTTGTTTTGTAAATCAATTATAGGAAAAAAACAAGCATATACATAATTTATGAATGATGCTTTTCTGTGTACTGCTATTATGATCTGTAATTTCCTAGTAAAAACTCAAGACATTTCCTGAGAGCAGGCTCAAACAGGAAATATCTACTCTCTTTGTTGACTTGTTTGGAGACACATTCCTTATCCTCCTTCTTGTACTCCTTTTCTTCCTCCCCTGTTCATCTGACATCCAACAGCCACCCTCAGCTGGGGGAATGCCCGACTAGAGGAAGTGGTGGGAGTGAAGCCTGGGAGATGCTTCACGTGGGTTTGAGCAGATTCATTCACGGCTGCTCCTCCACAGCGACGGAGCAAGGCCCCGGTGAGCTGCTGTGGCTGTGGGCGGGGCGGGACAGTGAATTAATGAGGTAAATGTTCCGGGGGGCATGGTGCCTCATAATCGAGGCTCAGGTTCTTAGAAGAATCATGCTACTAGTGTCAATCTTGTTACAACACATGCTACTGGGTAATAGCAGATGGCAACACCTTGGCTCTGCTAATCAGTCGTTTTCATGATTTGCATCGAAAAATTCCGCCAGCTTCCTAACATGGCCGAGACGCTGCGGTCAACAGTCAAGAGATCATCACAAATAATGCAAAGATACCGACTGTAATTGATTACGTGTGACTGCATCCAAACAAAGCTGTCATTTCCCGACACACATGCAGGAGGCAGGGATCATTTTGCATAATCATGCTCATTAATGTGCAGCCATGTTTTGGTATATATTTACCTTTTGTGTTTGCACAGGAGCTAGCTAATGTGGTGCATTAGTTTGAGCACAGGCCATTCCCTAACTGCCACAAATAGCAAAAAAAACCCAGATATCTTTGCGTTTACTAAGATGAAAGCAGAGAAAGTTGAACTGGATGATGATTATCATAGCAGCTATAATAATCCTTTTATGGGCTAATCAATGAACGGAGCTGGCGGCTGCAGTGTCACTGTGCAGGATGTGCTGACAGCGCGTTGTCATCCACCCACAGTGGACTTCTAAAAAAGGAGTGTAGCCAAATATGATGAGGAGGCAGAAAGAGAAGATGCTGTTCCACACTTGGAGACGCCTCGGCTGCTCAGAGATAATCTCATATCGGACACAATAAAACCCAGGCTGCATCAGAGCTGATGAGGCAATTCACAGAGAATAAAGGGAACATTTTCTCATCTGACGAGGGTCTGGTGAGACGGTGTTCGGCAAATGGAAAAAACAAAGCAAAACATGAGACATGCAAGTTTTCATCTGGAATATGATGCAAAAGGCCTAAAATCAACAATATTGGCATTCCTGCGTAAGTGACTGTCTTGAAGGTGTTATCATAATGCAGTCATAATGCAACAATCAGCCGGATAAACAGCTGGATCTGCAGATGTGGAACATCACCGTTTTTCTAACTTAACTGATCACGCACCACGCACACACATGTACACACACACAAACACACACACACACCCACTTTGTGTTTCTTCCTCTTCTCCCAGTTAATAAAGCTGCATGATATTTCCAGTGCAGATAGCTGCAAAGCGTGAAATCAATTTAAGAGCGAGGCACCACAAGAACAAACTGGACTGAAAAGAAAAGTCTGAATTTAAATGTTTGCTTTGTTATAGTGATTAAATAAACAGCGCACAGAAAGGGGGGGGGGCTCAACTAAAAGATGTCACTTAAATCTAGATTACATTTTTGTTTTACAGTACAGATAGAACATGTTTTGCATCAATGGTGCAGTGTTGAGGTGAGTTAAAGCTTTACAAGTTTGTCTTTGAACATAAAGGGCATCTGCATGATGCAGAACTGTAGCACACAACGGCCGACTGATGTTGAGGGCCTCGCAGTCCCACAGGCCTGGATTACGAGCAAAGCCTCCGAACGAAGTGAGTTGCTCGTTGAGATTATCTCTCATTTTAATCTTTGCTGTGTGTTCAGTTACTAAGATCTAAAAATAGCATCAGATTTACAGAATAGGACCACTCAGATGCTGCCTGTGAAATTAGGAGGGATAAAGAAAACACTTTAGTCAGTCTGTGTTCTTTCTTTGACAGATTAGGATGGTTAATACCTGATAAAGAGCGGCATATTTATCCCTTAAAAAGTGTAGATTTGAAGGAAAGTTCATCCCAGGACATACATGCACAAAGTCAACTTATCAGGTCACTTTAGTTAAAAGTTCTGCTGTGTGTAAATGAAACAGCTTAGTGCTCAGAACAAAAGCGTGCACACATACAGTAGCATCATTATAAATGATGAAATTGGCTCAAGACAAGGCTTCGTGGACCAAAGATTGTATCTTTCCTTCTCTTTGACTGGGTTAGCCTGCAGCACAGTGTGCCGTCAATACTCTACATGGAACGAGCAGGTAGAACGCGATCAATCCACTTTGTTCTCCTCCTCTTCTTCCAATTGGATTTTTTGGCTCCGCACTCAGCAGCTCCCTCACAGATCTGACCGCAGCCTTCTTTCTGAAGCTTTATGCTGCAAATGTTGAACTTTGTGTAGTCGTGGTAACAGCCGTAACAGCCACGGTTTTGCTTGTGGGCCTTGTAATGCCTTTGAGGATTTGCAGGAGAGTTCGATTAACAACTTTACTGACGTGGAGCAGCAGAAATGTATGGGTTTTATTATTACTGTTCCATGGAACAGAGTATTCTCCACAGCAGATTTCCAGTTTAAAACCATCTGGGACATTAGATATGATAATAACAGCTCCTTAGCCTCTTTCCATTATAACAATAGACAATCAATACTTTTCTGTCTAAGGATGCTTAATGTTAAAATATGGAAAAATAGTTTCATACATTTAAAGTATTAGCCAGATTGGTCCCTTCATTTCCCTCTATTTACCTGCTCCTGTTTGGCAGAGGCCACAGAAGGGCCAAGTCACTTCTATGATGGCTGCCCATCATTAGGAGCAGCAAGGTCACCCTGAGTTCACCAGTGGCTCTTCTGCATGTTTCCACTCAGCTGCCCAGAGCTCCTCCCCTTCAGTCAATCATGTCAGTCTCATGCAGGGCTGCACAATATTTGAACAAGCTATAAGTCAACATTTGATTAACCTTTAATGGTGTCACCACTGTGATTTTAAGTCTGAGTTAAAAAAAACAAGGAGGTTTTGGTTGGCTTGTTTAACCAAAGGAACAGAATCAGAACAGGTTAAATTACCAGATCCTTACTGTTGGAAACAAAAGAAAATCCAGAGGAGCGGGAGCCTGGACAGATGTCTGCTCATCCCAGACATGTCTGACAGCTAGGCCAGTACTTCCTCCCTGACAACGCTGACACTTGTAATAACACACATCCAGTGTGTTTGCAAAGTCTGTCTGTATCTGCACACATGGGACAGCTCAGACGGACAGATTTTGAATGTAGCCCCTAAAGCTTGACATAACACAGAGCAGGTTTTGTTTTATTATCTTGAAAACAGTGAGCTACTGAACTGCATTTATTTAATGCATCATAGAAACAACTATGCCAGGCAGGGTTTCCATGTGATGTGGCACAACTTTCTGCAAACTTTTTTTTTTTGCCATCAACAAGTTGCAACCCTCCTTCGTAATAATGTGCAACTTTTTTTGTAGAAGCTTAAAAGCGAAACCTCACTCCGCCGACCTTTCCTCCAGAAGAAACGGCGTAGCCGCAGCGGAAACAGATGATGAATGTTTAATGGTCCATATAGTCAATATTAAAAGGAAATGTAAGGTGTTCAAATAGCTATTATCAGGTAGTGTTTTTTTTTTTTTCACTAAAACTAAAGTGAGAAGCTGCAAATAAACTACAGAAATGTTAACATTAAAACTGTAATTACCAACATGTCAACATGAGTGAGTAGCAAACTCTGATGTTCTATATATTCATCTTCGATTGCTTTCACATGAATAAGTCAGCTCAGGCCTCTCCCCATCTTATCTCCGCCAGTTAAGTGATGGAATAGAGGTCAACATGTGCAGCAAGCAAGACGTGAGATGTTTCTATGCCAGGGGATAATAAGCACCGGCAATTGAGTCTGAATGTTGTCAGGGAGTCACTATCGGCCTTCCGCTGGATAACAAGAGGGGATCAGAGCAGCGCTGTTCTAGGGCGGCCAGCGAGACAAGTTTAATGTTGCTCTCCAAAAGCCATTTCCAAGGGCTAACCTAGTATGTCCTCTCGAAGGTCAAGACACCAGAGCACATAGCTGGACTGCGTCCATGCGCTGCCTTCAAAGACAATCCAATTTTTTAAAAATCAGTCAGAATTTATCATGTCGAGATTTTTTAAATTTTTTTATTAATTTATTTTTAACGGCTGTATTTAAACATTTTGACTTACTTTTCTATGGTCGATCCAATGTGACGCAAGCCTTCAGCTTATTTCAATGAAAAAAAAAAAAGTACATAAGGTGGATTTTCAAGACTAAACAAAAAATAAAAACATTTGTTTGCATTTTCTGTCAGAGTCAATAAAATTGAGCTGAAATGCTCCCACTGAATCATGAAGAAGAATGGTTTTTTTTTCTTTAAAATGCAATTTCTGTAATATTTATTCAGAAAAACTGAAGCAGGGTGAAGGTCGGGCTAGCCCAGTATTTCAGACAGCCCGGGGACAGTGAGAAGAATGTAGTTGCAGAAAGACAACAACTCCAGCCAAGAGTTGCAAATATCAGAGAAATGGGAAAAGAGATGGTGTGGGAGTCAGATCTGGCTCTGGCGCACAGCTGAAGCCAGGTATTTAAAGCAGAACTGGTTGAAAATGATTAGCACCTTGCTGGCTGACACCCTCACACCTGCCGCAGTTATTACAGCCTTGCGCATATAAACACCGGAGAGGTGCGGTGGTCCTAGAGCAAGAGGCAAGGTTAAATGTGTGTGCTTACCTGTTCAAAGATTGATGGTTTAGCCTCCAAATGTGAACTGTTTGAGCTAACCAGGATGTGTGTGTTTTCTGTGACAGAACAGCCTGCAAAGTTTTCCGCACAGCCACAACACTGAGAGAAAGTTTGGCTGTTAGTGGTAATGATGATTTAGAAACCCAGAGGAACTCTCCAATGATCTCGGTTACACACAATCGCAGATTTATGGAGACATCAGACTCTTTTCCAATCTTCATCTGCCAGTTTGCAGGAGAAAGACCCAGTAAATGGTCCATTTGTACTGAATGGGAATGGAGGATCTGGTGCCGAAAATTCGTCCAGCACATCAGATGGGATATGGATCAGGAGCAATTCCCAAGTAATAAAAATGCTGGACATTTTTCTCCATTGGGAATAGTTAGAGATATCCATTACCACCGCTTTAATGTTCTTCAGATCCAGACACAAATGGCTGAATTTCAAGTACTTTTGGAGAATAATCTGAGTTATTTTGTATGTTAGTGACAGATTAAAGTAATGATGAGCGACGATATGATGTTCTGGCACGATGGAATTGTTTGGGTATCTGTCGACATGTGGAAAAAAGCTGTATAAGCATACACCTTTTGGCCTGAACACAATTTGGAGTTCTTCAGCGAGAGAAACCTCCTTTTAATAATTGAAAGAATCGTACAAATATTTAAAAATCCTGACCGTCTGCAGAGGGGTCAGAGTGTCTGAGGGATAAATCTATGCAAAATCATTGATTGCTTCACCTTTCTCTAATTCTGAATTATAAGTCTATGTGTGCTAAACCACAGTGCAAAATACATGGCCTATAATAGTCCAAGCATCTGTATTATGAATAACTTCACACTTTCCAGCATACAGTGTTCATTCTTGACACCCAGTTAAGTGTGAAAGTGACTCGCTTGCTGCGATATTAGCTTGGTTTGGCTGCATATCGGCATGCACAATTTTGCAAGTCATTACCAGATCATCCGTCCAAAATACCAATCAGTGCCAATTATTGATTTTTTTATAATTGTATTTAATTTAAGCAAGCATGCACCTAGACACAGAGTTCTTGTGAAAGGAAATAAATGTTGGTTTTTAAACAGTTCAAAGGCTACATGAATAGGAGGGATAAGAAATTTATACTTCCATGGCAACGGTGCCCTGACGGCAAAATTTAATCATGAACTAAAAAGACGGGTGGCTTGCAAAGCCTTGAAAATAATCAGAAAATTGAATTGCATAATGAGCCAGCGCTGGAGAAACAGGTTCTGCTAAGGTTCCGCTTGTTCTTTTAACATGCTGCAGTCAGACATCCAGTTCATTAGAACTTGTGTCTTTTACATAGACATACATTCTCCCTAAAGTCAAGTATCCTTTGAAAATGTAAATCCTTATTCACTCGCTTGTCACAAAGCATTCACTATCGCCAAAGCTCCAGTCCATCAAAGCAATCTGGGAATCTTTGTACCCAGCTTTTTACAGCTAATAGATGACCAATTATCAAATGCTTTGCTGCCTAAAACATGTCCAATGAAAGGAAATCACATTGGAAACTTTGGAAAACAATCTGAACAGTCAAAAACAATTCTGATGGGTTTTTTTGTGTTTATTTTTGTCTCAGTATCACTGCGTTTTAATGTGTAAAATGAGTAACGTATTAAGAGAATTGCATGTTTGGAAACACAGCTGAGTAATCTGTGTTTGAAAACTACAGGATTGGTCAACTTTGAAGTTTTTGGATCTTCCCTAAACTGCTTAAATGCTTTGAGGGTTTTTATCTGCATTCTAGGTCCCATAATTACTTGAGTAACATTGTTGTAAAACGAGCTTGGTCCAGTTGCTCTTTTAAGCTTCAGGCGATTAGTTCTGCTCAAGGTTCATGCAGCAGCTCCTAATGAATCTTCCATGCTCCTCCTTAAAAAGAACTGACCCCAAAGTTTGGCCCTCATTAGAAAAACAGACCTTTAAACCTCTTTTAATTTTAAGGAAAATAGAAAGGGCCCTTTTTGGCCTGATACCAATTGCTTTAACTTTAATACAATAACACTGTCACTGACTGACCCTAACTACACTATTTATTTTTTTAATTTCCTCCAATGAAATAATGAACAGTTTACAGATGGTGTTCTGACACATTTGATTAGATTAAAAAAAAAAAAAAAAAAATCAGGTTCAGACCACTTTTGGAACTGGACACATTTTACTGTTGTGTGAAAATGTGTGTGCGTGAAAGTGTGAGGCCCTATAATTCAGCTTTATTCCACATGCGTAAACATGATTAACTTAGAGGCGGTTACATTTGATTCATTCAAATTCCGCTCGGGGTGCTAAAAGATCTATGGCTGCCACTGAGTTATGTGCATAATCTGGACACGTTAAGGAGCCGCTGAGTTCTGGAAAGCTGATAAATACCAGAGCGAGGACCCCGTCCGTGATCGCACTGAATGATCAGGACATAAATGTCTTGTTGGGGAGTTTGTCCATTTATTTTCGGGTTTCCCTGACAGCTGTCCTGAGATCGGTTGTTTGCTTAGTAACACACATCTGCACCGAATCAATCAAGACCTGCCTTCAGCTCGTAACAAATCAGGTGTGCGACTAATCAGTTTAATTGCAGTTGCATTTCTACATTTTTGTGAAGCTATTTGTTTATGTTAAATATTTCCTTATCTTTGCCAGTTGTTTCTTATACAGCACAAAAAATATGCTGTGTATTTATATTAGCATCCTCCATCCAAACTGGTGTCTCATCTTAAACTTTTGGAGTAAATCCCCTCATCCAGAGAGAGTCAGAGGGGCTGTGCTGGTGATTCTCACTGCAAAGCCGCTCTGTATCGGTCATTAGCTTCCCACTGGGTGCAGCAGCCTGCCTGGCCTCTCACGCAGCCGCTGCCAGACTGCCTTCCTTCAGTAAGCACCTCGCCATGAACCATGAAATGGCCCAACAAAACCCATACATTTAATCCGGCATATTAAGATTACTACATGGAAACCAATCAAAGTCTTGATGGTTCCCCATTTAATGCCAAAACAAAAGCATGTGGGTGGAAATCCTCCCCTCTCTAATTAGCTGCAAGTGGTGTTTTAACAATAACAAACACAATTTAACATCTCCTAAAGCTCCCTAGTTCCATTTCACATATTGTCGTTGAGCTAAATGAAGGTTTGAGCAGATTACGGCCGACCAGTTCGCTCCCTGGTGTTATCTGACATACCAGGCAGAAGATTGCATCAGCATATTCAGCCCAAGCAGAGAATGTGGGAAATAAGGCATGCATGGGCTTCCGAGTGGACTCTTTGAGGAGCTAAAGCCTTGGTATAATCTTTTCTTTTGTCGAGCGCGAGGTCCCGGCTGTCTGTCACTCTCTTTACATCCTAATAGACTTTTTCTTCCCCTCATGGCAAAAATAGAAAAAAGAAACGTGCTGTAGTTCACGTCCAGACAAGTTCAGTGGCATTTTTTTAATTCAATTTTTATTCTTACACTATATGAGTTTCACCTGTGGTAATAGTTAATATTATTCTTATTATTTTAATGACATATTTGTGAAAGAAGTCAGAAAATTAGAAAAAAATGTAATATATGTAAAATTTGCAGAAATAAACAACAGTGCCTAGAGACTCCATAAATTTACCAAGATGCAGCTACCGAGTTATGAGAAGTGAAGGTAAAATAATGCCCTATTTTAGTCTCAGCAACACTAATCCATCAATGCACATTTTAATAAAATGCATAATGTGATAATATAAAAATATAAACGACCATTTTAGAAATTCTCTCCGTGGGCCTGGATACTTCTGTCACCCACAGTCATTTAAAAGTAATTATCATTTGTTCCAGTTTCTGTTTTTGTGCATTTTGTCAGAGTAAAATTTGTTTCCCAGGGAAAAAGATCTCATTTCTGTCTGCTATACATCAGCAGTGTTAATTTAATGTTTTGAGAACACATTCATAAATTTAACATTGATTAAATTCATCCCGATTACCGAAAACGCATTAAACATCTGCAGTGAACATCGGGGCTGAGCTCTATTACCAATAATCACCGGCTTGGCAGCGCGATCTGCACAATACACCAATTACATATGATGACTTACACTAAAGGAAATGAGTCAGGACGCAGGTGCCAGAAGACACTCTGGCAACTTGATGGGCAATTTCTCCTTTGTTGCTTTTCGAACACTTCAAGCACAAAACAGATGCTGTGTGTCCGTGAGAACGGAAGATTGATTTGATCTCAGGGCAGCAATCCATTAATGGAAGTTAGAAATGCTGAGCATTGAGGTGAATAGGAGTGGGAATGGGAAACCTGGGGACAGAGAGTGGCCCACAGCTTTCCACCAATCACCAACCATCTTGTAATCCAAGCTGCAATGTAAAGTTTGCTCCAGTGCCACCGACAGGTTACCGGTAATCACTTGTTTCCCCTTAGTGGAGCATCAGTGCTTGGATTAGTGAACAGTCATGTAGTGCATGTTTACATCGTTGTATAGTACTGGAACAAAATCTAAGACGTAAAACATTTGTGTCACTATGGAAACAAAGCTGGGTACATTGTTGGCAGAGGCTCTGACACTCCATAATAGTATACTGCTAATATATATTCAAGAGTGGTGAGGATGACCTAATGCTTCATACATGAAAATAACCATTAACAAAGTGTTTTCACAAACTCACTCACTGGCTCACTAGGCCAGTTTTCTTTGGTTTTTTTTTTTCTTTGGTAATTTTCCTCAGTAGTGACTATTTTTGAAAAAGAAAATCAGAAGTCCTTTTTCAAAATTAGAATTTCACCAACCTCACAACCAAGGTCGAAGAGTAAGATAGGAACCATCCAGTCAACATTCACGAAATATATGAAGGTTATTTCACACAAAGGAGTGTTTAAACTTGTTTTTGTAATCAGGAAGAGCAGAAAGTATTCTGTTTGATAAGATTGTGCTGGAAACACGCTGTCACAAGGCATATGGCACACACAGCAATCTTACAGGGTGCCTTTGCTATTTTTAGAACACTTTTCAATTTTTCATAAATTGTTTGCTACGTGTGTTGCCTGTTTCTCCGTCACTGGTGCAGCAGTGCAGTCAAACATGGAACCAGTGGTGCTGGGCTGAAACAAGGCTTACATTTAGACTCTTTATGTCCCTATAATTGAATCCTTTTAGCTGTTAACCAATGGTCTGGAGTTATTGTTGAAAACTACGACTGAGTCAGCAAAAAGCGCTGTGATCGGTTTACTAAACAACAGAATATCTTGTTGTTGTTTCCGACCTGCCTTAGTATTGTATTGCGATTTTTACAGATTCAATTTGTTTGCAATCAGTTTAAAGTAAGCAAAGTAGCTGGTCAGTCTGGTAAAAATGTAGCGTCCTCTACAGCTTTAACTGGAAGTTGCAGCGCAGATTGAATAACAGTTTGCTCATGTCAAACCCCATCTGCACAGGAAATACGTTCACTTTGCCGATAGGCCAGGCAGTCGCATAACGAGCCCCTTAGGGTAATAAGCTGGGAGATGTACTACATCTATGAAAGTCCTCACAAAGATATCTACCATGCTGTGTGTGTCTGTAGCTTGGGTGCTTTTGCACATCTGGATCCTGTCATTTTTTTTTAACACTCAGCTGCATCGGAAAGTTGAGCTTGTTGTCTCTGAGCCATTGTGACTGCTGTTGTCTTCTCCAGATCGCTCTCTCATGCTGCTCACTTTCAGACTGGATCAGTTTGTTCTCCAGGAGTTTTTGTCTCTACCTTTTTTCTATTTTGCTGCTCTCGTCCTCGTGTCAGTCTGCAGAGGCTCTCTAGGACCTGCTGCAGAAGCCAGCTGCCACCTCATCGTTCAATGGGGGAGCTTTTGTTCTGTGATTGTTGTTGTCCACTAACTCATATATAACCTGATGCTTAAAACCTCATCAGACCCAAACGCCCTCAAAGGTGACGTTGCCTGTGGTGCCAGCTGTTTTTCTCTGTAGCCCTCTCTAAAGGTTTGGCTAGTACAGGCCTACAGCAACAGTTGTTGCATGCAGAGCCTCTCCCATCTCCGCTGCTGAATCTTTTATCTCTTCCAGATGGTCATAAATGTCTTCCAGGCTTCACTCACAAGTCAATTTGTGAGAATTACCCAGCTTCGGACAGATTCACACGTGTGACTCCCCCAGTTTGTTAAAAATGGAGAGTTAATTAAACTCCAGGATTTTTTTTTCCTTTTTTTCCCCTCCTCTGACAAGGTTGGATCATTCCTTCGGTGTTCATTGTGTCATCATAGCAGGAATACCGGCTAACCTGTGACACCAGAGCATATTAACCTTCATAACAACATTCTTTCTTCCTTTGCATGATTGTGTCAGAAATGGGGTGTAAATTGGAAATTATGAGATTAGGATCAGATTATCATCCCATTCTTTGGGCAACGATTATAAGCAAACACCTGTCCTCTTCCGTTTTTGCAGGTAAGGATTCAATGGTGGGGTTTTTTTTTAGAATATAAAAGGTTTTATTCATGATATTATGGCTGTTTCATCTAGGTTCTGCAGACAGTATGAGGGGGATGTTTAAATCCATTGTTCAGGTGACATTAATGTCATGAGTCTTGTATAATGTGATGTGTCTGTCTGCTAAAAAACTCCCTGGCTCCTTTCCAGCCCGGTGAGTCTGCACCATCTGTAGGTGTGAATTACATGTGGAATAAGGATAAATTGCAGAAT
>CAAE01014555.1:1976324-2005944 GCA_000180735.1 Tetraodon nigroviridis
AAGTTGGTAGATGTTTGATCAATTCACAAATACCTGTAGTTTGGCTTTACAGCTTATTTATTCAGTCCTGACATGTTGGGTATTGACCCGAGACCAGCGTCCTGCTGATGGGAAGCAATCTTTGCGTCTTGGTTTTGGCCGCTTCCTGGCAGACTTTACCCAAATGTGCGTTGGCGACTGCTCTTTTTATTTGGGAACTGTCTCTGTGACAGAGGGGGGGGAGAGGGACGAGTTTGGCAGCAAAACAACACTTTCTGCTGCAGCGATGATAAAAGATGTGATTGTGTCTTTGTGTGTTTCCATGTGACAGTCCATTAGTGAGAGAGGAAAATGGGCTGGTGAGAAACGAGCAGATCTGAGGGTGCTGCAAAGGCGTTATTGTCATCTGCTGCATGAGAACAAGAACCGGCCATGTGTGTTTATTTATTTATTTCTATGTTCTCTCCCTCTGCAATATGGCGCAGCCAAACACATCAAGCGCTTGCTCGTGCACATGCATGCAGTCACATCTTCCGGCTGAGATGTGTGCGAGCCTCATTCATATTTTAATATCTAAGGCTTTTGGTTGTGGAGGTCAACTGATCTGATACCAACTGTGGTGACCTACAGATGCCTCTCACTGAACCTGACACACGCTTTAATTTATCCTGCTATTAGTTTTAATTGATTTAAATTATAGGCTGGTTTGTAGATTTTATCATTATTTTACACACACACACACACACACACACACACACACACACACACACATATTTTTGTTTCTGTGTGAGCAGAATCCATTGCTCGATTCAGAAAAAAAACAAACAAACAATAAAAAAATCCCTTACTCTCTCCCTTGCACTAACTTTAACGTGAACCCCCAAACAGTCCTTTGAAGTTTGGGGACCAGCAAATTGCCCCACTTTGCAAAAATGTCCTCACGTTGCTAGGAAAATATGAATGTTGGTAGTCGATACGCGGCCAGAGCAGCCGTCTCTGAATCCTGATTGATCTCCTCATCATTTCTGTCTTTGTCCCTGCCTCTCTCTCCGTCTGTGTGTCGCGGCTGCTGAGGTGGGTTACAAAAATACAATATTTCATTGTTCAGCGCTGTCTGCGCTGAGAGGATTTCACATCCAAGCACCACGATATTAGTTTTTCCTCCAAGTAGCCCTCATTCAAAGTGGATGTTCTGTAAGTGGGCTAATTATCACCCCACTCTTTGTTTTATTGGAGTTCTATTTAACAAGAAACAAAGTTATCTGGCTCTCTTTGACTACCCTTTCAGCTGACAGTGGAGAATATCGGAGCACCAGTGAACTATTCTTAATCCTGTTTTTAATGACTCAAGGTAATTAATTACTGAAATGCTACAGTTCGTCCTTTCAAAGGTTAAACTGATGATGTATTTAGCCAATTTCCCAACTACCTATTACATTTTTTTTATTGGTAATTGATTGATATCAATAATAGTTTTATTTTTATCTTCCAACTGTGATTGTCTATCATGCACACCAAATCAGATTGCTTCATTCATCTGTATTTGTTTCATCATCTGCTCTCTTGAGCCTTCCAGAACAGTGTTTTTAGTGCCCAGCAAACACGCTGCCACAACCGACGGTTAACCACACAAAAGAGTGAAAGGTGCTCAGATGGTGGTTTCGATCCCAGCAACTTTTTTGTCTGTTGTGTTTTGCTTGGCTAGAAATGCCCCACAATGCTTGGAGACATTTAAGTTGAACCCTTCCACCCTCTCAGTATAGATTAAGGCTACAAAGCTCTGATTTATGATAGGAATTCATCCAGGCTGTAGCCATAGCAACAGTATGCTGGCCTTTAAAGGTGCACAGAGCATGTTTACTGTAGACCAACTGCAGCTTCCCTAAAAAGCAAAAACCTAAAAGCAACACACCAGAAACTTTGATATGTCCAGTAGATGTCTATTTTCCACTTAAATATTTGTTATCAGATATCATTCATAGCTAAACAATGACGGCACATTTGATACAAATGTTGTGTCAGCTGCTTTGCTAACTGCTTCCTGTTGAAACTTGTTGATGTGTTTCTTTAAAGCAGCAGAAACAGGATTCTAAGCAGATACATTTAGAATTACAGCAAAAAGAGTTTAAAATAACAATGCATCGACAGAGCAAGCATGGCATAGGGCTCTTTGATGTGCAGAGCCAGACTATAGTCAACTCACCACCCATCATGTTTTAATCCCAAGAATCCCTCTAACCTCTGTGTTCTAGAAAAAAAGACAGCTTGTACAGATTATACCACCTTCCACATATTCTAAATAGCCCTCTGAGAGACTGTGAAGTCACGTGAGCAATAGAGGATTAGCTGGAGGGTTGAGTTCCAGCTCTAACATTTATTTCTCTAATTTCCAGTAAGAATAAGAGCTACAAAGGTGTCATAATCTTTTAGGGGTTCCCAGCAGGTGGTCAGCTAGATTTGACAGCCAAAATGTGCAGCTACAGCTCCTTAGATCTGTAGCAGAAAAAACTCCACATACTGCGATGGTTTACGACTGGAGGTTTTTGGAAGAAAGCGCTGATATCGTAGCCACAGCTTCAGAGCTAATAAAACGCTAATGGAGCGAGAAAAAAAGAGATACCGTCATCTGAAAAATATATAAGTAATGAGATGTGCTGTGATGTACTCTCACCCTTGCCTCCCTCTCCATCTATCCTCTGCACATATGTCCGCGCTAGCTTGTACATAACGGAGTCACATTTATACTGACGCAGGTTTGCGGGGCTTTGTGCAATGTGACGTGATGATGAGGCCGACAGCGGCGTGATGCCAACACGGCAAATGCAGGTATGACACAGCCAAAAACAAGGAGCACTAGGTGAAAGCGGGATTTCCATTTAAAAGTGAATTTGGCCTTTTCTCTTCCTTCTAAAATCACATTTGATCGGTGGGATTAGTGCTCTTATGGAAAAAAAAAAATTGAACGTTTCGGTTCATTAAAGTCAGTGACTCACAGTAATGCTCATGCTATTTGGTAGGCCATGTTCTCTAGCCAGCACGCTAATGGAGCACATTTAATAAAGCAAAGTCAGCAGAGTCTAAATAAAAAACTGTCAAACAATAGTAAACAATATCACTATTTCAAATGTTGTGTGACCTTTTTTTAACTCTGTTGACTGGGGAAAAGTATGGACCTCCATGGTGATTTGTCAGTTGGGGCAATCAGAAAGGAAAATGTTTTTATAAGACACCAAAACCATGAGACAGCTACTTCAACGTCAGCTGTGCTCAACTGGCCTAGTTGCTTCGACTCCAAATCAGATGGAAAAAAAATTGTCCAGATTGTTGTCTGGTATGTTTACTCTCATTTTGTCCCCAAGAAAACAAAGCAAATCATGTGAAAATAAAAAAAAAATTAAAACGTGCTTAAATTGACTCTCATTTCTAATTAGAAGCACCCTGGATGGGTCACAGGACACACACTCCCACTCACACACAATGTAGTTTCTTTGGTCTAATGAGTGGTTTTTGGGTTTTAGGAGGAAACCGTGGTAACCATCAAAAGCAAGCAGGCATGGAGAGACTTCTTGTTAGCGTCGCAGCTAATTGTGAGTTAACCTGGTGGGTGCATCTCCATGGTGGTGGAGAGGGTAATGAAGAGGTGGGGGGGGTCGTCACTGCACAGCTGCCACAACTGCATGGAGACAAATACCTGTCCATGCACTTCCCTTCTCAGCAAATATCAGCATCAGAAGAGTGTCCATGTAGACCAGTGGACCTAAAACTGTGGGAAAGGTTACATCCTCCTCATGAGAAGGAAGTCGTAGTGTATTTTAACAAAAGGTAGCAGGCAAACAGCTGTTGGCTGGTTTTAATGCTGTGATTTCCACTCTACCTTTGTTGGAGAGTTGATATTTTTCACATAACCATAAGTCTTTGTGCTCCTCATAAAACTTCAGGAATAATTCTATGTATTTTTTGTCTTTTTTTTTTTTTTGTCCTATTGGTGAACAGACTGCAGAGGTTCCCTTTAAAGTATCTGTTATCTCTTGCAACTGTTAGGTCTGTAGCACTTTGCTTGGTGTACATGCCCATTTATTTAGTTCTCAAAGCTCATTAGGATCTCTCGGCTGTCCTTATCATGGTGTGGCCTTCTTTACCTCTTTGCATTGGCTGTGTTTTTACAGCCAAACACAGTAAAGCTGCATTAGAAAGTATTGTGGTGGTCTTATCAAATTTGTATAGAAAGGAGAGGATTATGGAGATAAATATGCCTCAGTGAGCACAAAGACAAAGCTCTGGGTTGGACTAATTACAGAGACAGTGGTTCTGAAGCCCTAGCCGAGCTCTGCCGATCCCGAGGATGCATTCGCGTGGCAGTAATTCATTGTGTTGTGCAATTGTGATGCTGAATCTAGCGAATATTGTTTAGTAGTTTAATGAGGTACCTCATTTCCCGGAGAACAAGAGGAATCATCAACGTTCCTAAAGAACAAAGACCACAAACTCCGCTACTGTACATACCATAGTAATAGAGGTGAGGTGTAGGACTAGCTAATAGATATTGATTTTTTATGTGACCAGCGACAAAGTCAGCTGGAAGTCAAAGAGGTTTAGAACAACAGCCAAGGTGTTGCCATGTCAACAAGATGAATACCACCGGGACAGGCTGTAGAAATGAGGTGATGGTCAACAATTCTTCATCTGTCAAAGTTGTATGTTAAACAGTCACTCACAGACACAGGAGGCAAAATAAGGATCCAACATCCAACAGCTAAAGTTTAACATTGCGCTAATGAGAAGCAAAGAAAATAGCTTAATTAAGTCGCATTTGTCAAACGTAATGAAATTAAATAGATCAAACAGCCTAATGAATCTAATTACTCGTCTGAGGCATTGCTACGGCTGCCCGATCTCCAAGCAGGTGCAGATGTTTACTTCCCTGATGAGGAGAAATGCAATTTCAGATATGCTGCTGAAGGAACACAGACGGCCGAGATTAAAACGAAAAATTTTAGCTGCACAACTGTGCAGGAGTCACTTCTGATAAGGAGAAACATGCATCATTCCTGCTTCCCTGGGAACGCAGCCAGTTATTTAATTAATATTTTCCCCTTTAATGATTTAATAATTCATCCATCTGCAATATTATTCAGGCTGATTATTTATCAACGCATGTGTGATGTGCAAGGTGGACCCCCTGCTGGGTCGGAGGACCACACAGGGCTTCTCGTTCCTTTCGCGAGGTGACCGCTGCCGCCTGATTAGTAATGGGGTTCGCAGAGGGCGCCTGCTTTTAAGGGAAATGCGAGATGACTTGCTGATTAGTTTTATTGACGTTGAACTCAAAACGTATCAATGAATAATTAGGAGAATAAATACAAGCTCGGTGTGCATTAACTCCACTAGCTAATTCTGCTCCATTTCAGCAGCATCTTGGCAGACCTGCCGCGTTTTTACCTCACTGGAGCAAATTCTCTTCCATGTCACGTTTCATGGGGACCACTGGAGGGGGGTTATATTGTTATAGCCCTCTTCTTTTACCCTTTTCCTTTTTTCCTCTGAGGGTATCTAATTGATCTTCTGAAATGATGCTGGGAATCACAGTTGTTCCTGGAAAAAAACACCAGCCCTCAACATTTCAGATGGGTGAAACAAAGTTCGCCCGCTGCTGTGAGATTAGCTCAGGAGTCCAGCTCTGTTAAGATCAAAAAAAGGACAGTTAGCCATGCTGGACCAAGAGCTTTCACGTGGTTGAATAAGGACAACAGAGATTAGTAGAAACCTTTCTGACTCTCCTCTGAAGCTTCACTGCTGAAGAACAGTCCCTTCCTAGGCTCGAGATGTTCTTCATGTTCTCTGGATGTGGCCCCTTCTGGATATTCATTTCATATCAGTTTGCAGATATTTTCTATTCTCTTAATGTAGTGGAATGTCTGATTTACTGAGCCGTATGCACAGCATGCCCAGTTTATAGCACAGGATGTAGGATTTAATGGCACAGATGTAATCTGATGTGCTGAAACTAATAAATATAATGAGAGAGACCATCGCAATCTGGGCAATTTCTTCTTTGGCATTTGATGCCAGTGAACTCATTTACATACAATCCCAGTGAATCTCTAAATCATGGATGATCCCAGTAATGTCCCCCCTCACCCACCCTTTCCTTTCTCCTTCCTCAGCCTCTGCATGACAGATTGGCTTGCCACTATGATGTCTCACTGGAGAAATGGACAGTGCAAATGGTCGCAGGGTCTGAGCCAGCAGAGAGGGCCTAGCCAGGCGCAGTGATAGATTAGGGTTTTTTTTTTTTTTTTAAAGCGCTTCTCCTCGTGAGGTCCGCCACGGCCAAATAAGCAGCTGGAGTCGCTTTCACTCCAAGAGGTGGTTGTAAGGGTAGGCGGAGGAGGACCATAGACCACCACTTAACACCAGCACGTAAATATACTAAGGTGTGCGGATGCGTAGCAATTTATTGCACTGTGCTCTGCGGCAACAAAGGCTATATCTGTTTAAAAAAAAGTTGACTGCTCCCTGTCACTGAGCATCCGTCTTATTGATTCAGAGATACATTTTGGTTCCGGCACTGCAGGGAGAAATAATGCAAACACACTGGAATTGTCACTGCAAATGTAGTTTCCACACTGGCGTGTGTCTAACGTCTCCTTTACTGCTGCTGTGAGTCATATCCCTGTTGTTTGATTTTAATTATTTTTGTCCACAAGGCGGGATTTAAAGGAGCAGTGTGTCATTTTTATGTGCCATCTTGACAACAGAAATCAAGCCACACACTGAAAAAAAAAAAAAAAAAAAAGAGGCACAAGACTTGTAACTAAAAGTGTGTTTTAGAACGGGCAAAGTGACGAGCGGGCGTAATCCTGGTAAACCGTGGCAGTCGTGACATGCTCGCCTGAGCAGTCCAGGCTTAAGTTAAACTCCTCCAGATAAAGTGGCCTAAATGCCCGAGTGTGCTGAGAGAACAGCAGAGACTGAGAGAAGAGCTGGAGGATTTGGCAGGAAATGATGCTAAATAGGTGAAAACAGATGAATTTCATGAATGTTTTTATGCAAACAGGTGTGTGTGTGTGTGTGTGTGTGCATGCACCAGGTATTTTGGAGGAGCTCTCCAGTCCTGGGCCTCCCCTGAGAACTTTTTTTAGGCTCCTGATTACAGATGTGGACGAATGCATCATGAGGTAACAGGTCTGAGTTTGCAGTGAAGAAAAAGCAAAGATGCTTCATTTGCCATCTGCACTTTGGGTCAAGAAAACCAAAACAGCTGTAAAGCCCTCTGCAACTCCTGAAAGTCACTCTGACATGTTTCCTTTGGGCCATTGCATTGACTCATGGCTAAAGTGCTCCCACATCTCTGTTAACACTGTGGTTGAAATAGTAACAACGTTTAGCGTATCGATTGTTTATGATCAATGCTCTGCCTGCAGAAGTCTTGTATATCAAGTGGCGCTGTGCAGGAAAATGAATACCTTTTCCAGAATTCGACCACCACCAAATGGCCAGAATAGTTCAAGGCTTTCTTAGTTTAAATCTGTTTTATTTCTAACTATGAATGAAAGGCAATAGCCAGACTCCTGGTCTAAAATGTCTGCATTTGAGGTACCAAAAAACAGTACGGGAGAGCGCAAGATGGACATCCGAATTTGAACTGTATGCGATGGACTTGTTGATTGAATGTGCTTTGATAGTTTGGAGGGTGGAGGTCACGGCAAGGTTTTTTGCAGTAGGGCATGGGCGTGTATTTGACCTGTCAGCTGAGAATAGGCACTGAGTGGGCGCATGGCACTTATGGCAGGAAAGGCTCAGCAGTCTCCTTAAATGGAAGCTATTCATGCTGAAAGACATCGTCTCCAGCCCCTTTGGATGTGTCAAAACATCTCAGAGTTCTTGGATCCTAAAGACCATTTAGGTGACTGAGATTCAGGGCGTGCAGCTATGCATTCATTTTTCTCCCATAGTTCAGTTCAAGAGCTGCATTTAGTCCTTTTTTTTAAAGGAATTATGTGAAGGACTGAATCCATGGACCACAGGAAGGTTAAATGCTTCTGTTTTAGAGCTTCCAGCACCTGAGTCAAGTCTGGTAAATGAGGGGTTTTTTTGCTCACTTTGACATCTGTTTATTGCTAAAGCAGCAAATTGACTAGATGCTGTATCATATTGGCCTTAAAGACAAAGGGAGAAGCTGGTGTAATTAGCCACAGTTGAAATCGACCAGGACTCACTTGCTTGTGCATTCCTCCCACTCTCCTGTTGCCACAGGCTGCACCTACGCTGCTCCTCACCAAAATACCCCCAAACTGAACTGCACTTCACAAACGACACAAAGTCTGCCATTTCACCAGGCCAATGACTGCAGTGATGGCGATTAAGACGTTTTTTTCCCCTGGGAATTGTGAGCAGACGTGTAAAGACCGGGAGCACCTGAATGAGAAATGAGGTTTATTCTGAAATTTTCTTTTGACATCTTCTTTAATTAATTGGTACTGAAATACTGCCACAGCTCATAGTACATTTCATTAAATGTCACCTAATGTCTGTCCTTGTTAATTTTATCCCTCATGGATCACTTTATAGTGATTGTTTTTTTTTATAGTCATCCCCCTATTTTCTCTTTAGTACTTAACAGAATGTAAAACACAATAGTCTGCAAACAATCAGTTTGCTCTTCTTCTCCCATGTTATTATTGTTTTTCTCCAAATCCCTTCAAAATCACAACCTTTTACAAGAATTGGGCCCTAAAACAACACACACTAATTGTTTAAACTGGTATTATTGGTGGATTTCAGGTGGATTTAATGTAATAAAGGACATGAGAATAAACTCTGGTACATTTACATGTGTTTGAAATGATCAATTTCTGTTCTGGTCACATGACTGTAACTCAATCACCACAGCGGGATCTTTAATATTTATCTCTTAGGGATTTGATGCATTCAGGTCAATCTGAAGTTAATGGAGAGATTTTGCTGTCTACATCTGATGCAGCTGTAGGACTCTACCAAACATTTACCCAACACTGTTTCCAGGAAACCATCTTGGCCCCTCAGGATCCTATTCTCACCTGGGCCCCAGGTGATTCATGAATCAGTGGGTGTAATTGTGTCTCTGTGTGTGAGACTTAATCAGAGTGTGTCATAGGAGTATACTTAAACCAACATGTATCTCCTTTTAACATGTTTTGAAGGAAAGTTTATATTATAGGCCCTAAAAAATATATCTTTCAAAATAAGACCTTCCTATTAAAGCAAAGGCCAGCAGAAATGAATATAGAGAATTCGGAATTCAAAAAATCTCTTCCCAAAATACTCAGTGGCTCATTTTTTCTTTCATTTAGAGGGAGTTGGCTCGATGAGGTTACGCAACAGGACTGATGCAAGAGAGATAAGTATATAAGCACATTCAAAGACTTAATTCATCTCCATCAGAGGGATAAAATAATTTTAGTTACTGGAGAGACGTGAACAGAGTCTAGACAGGCATTTGGATGGACCGATTCTCCAAATGGGGGAGTGAAAATCAGAACCTGTTATTCCTCCAGACCGTGGGCAAGAGCCGAGTTTTGGCATCTTTAAACTATATCCGAGGCACCTGCCCTAGCAGAGATCTAGCATGTAAATGCTTAGCACTAAGAAAGTACCCTTTTCGGAAACACTTTATAAAAATAGTTTCTGTTTAGCCTGATCTCTTTCCAACAGTCCTGCTTCAGTCAAGATGTCTCCATGTTGTTCACTCGTCACAGACAGCATCAAGCTGCTGAGGCATCAGTGTGACCTCCACCTCACCCCTGGGGTCCATTCAAGTTATATTATAGTTATCTAGACAAGTACTAGACACTAGTACTATACAAGTACTAAATTCAGCTGATTGTTTTATCTAAAAAAAGAAAAGAAAAAAAAAGAAAAAACTCATTTCAACTCAGTTGTGCTTTTGCACCCCCCACATTTCCCTGCACCTCTAACCTGCTTGGAAAGTTTAAAAATATAACCTTGCAGATGCTGCACACTGGCTAGCTCAGACACTTGAGCCCAGCAGACAGTCTGAGTGCAAACACAACTACAGAATCTATTTTTGGATCCGCCCATTTTTTATCCTCTCATCTTGTCTCTCTGCCACATTGTCAGAGATATGCGTTAGCCCCTTACCCAGCCTGGCTGTCATTTGCCTGACTGCTTTTCAACCCCTTGACTCACTTTACTAGACCATTATGAATGAGGAGCACCAGGAAGAACCCTGACGTCAAAGCTGTTTGCCTTTTGCTCCATTGAAAAAAGCCTGAAAGCAGTCTCATGCGAGCATCTACCAGCTGACATCTTTACCAGTGTGGTTCACAAGGTGCGTCCAAGGGTCCTACGTAGCCCGCCCTTTTTATCTCTTCGGTTTTCAGTTTTGACATGAACACACTCACAAACATGCTGTTATTGATTGAGAAAGCTGCGGGGGTGGTTCATTTTTACTTCCTGCTATCAAAGTGTCAGCCATTTGTTTCTCTGGTCATGCATGTGACCCTGGCTCAGT
Source organism: Tetraodon nigroviridis (assembly GCA_000180735.1). Taxonomy (NCBI): domain Eukaryota; kingdom Metazoa; phylum Chordata; class Actinopteri; order Tetraodontiformes; family Tetraodontidae; genus Tetraodon; species Tetraodon nigroviridis. Next base: position 1,986,817 of record CAAE01014555.1, read on the forward strand.
ATGCACAAACAAAAAATGACAGACTTCCTCATTCTGAGCTTCTACACCCCGCCATTCCCCTCCCTGTTTTCTAGATCAGACCCAGGCAATAATTAAAGCTCAGGCAGCAAATTAGTGGCGTTGATAAGGTATAGCCGCTAAGCTAATCATGCTGGTTGTCCCACAACAACAGTTGGGCTTTTTTATGACTGTGAGGATAAATCAAGGAAATTTAAGATGTCAAAAAATATAAACATTCAGTCTAAACTGGAGGATTAGATGAGAAAACAAATAGTTTAAATGATGGTGATAATTTCCTTTAGCACTAAACCACCAAACCAGAGAAAAAAACCATAATTAATACAAATTACTAACACTGTTTCATTTAGAAGTTTCATTGATAATTAAGAGGCAATTATGCAGGTTAGACAGAAAACATTAATGCATTTTCCCAGGGGACACTTTTTTTTTGCCTCATATATCATAGAAATGCAAACAACAAAAAAACAGTGTAATTAAAGCCTCTGGAAGGAGGGGCGGTCACCTGGATTAGCTGTGGTCCAACCTTGACCCACTTTTCTAGAGAGCACCATTACCATGAAGAGCCATTGAGGAGAAAAGAAGCAAACCAGCAAAACACACTGAAATGAACAGCTGCTGCAACAAAGACAGAAAATGGGCCTTAGGTTTCCTCTGGTCTAATGGCAGTTTTCATTATTATGTTTGTCTCGTTGTGTTAATGTTGCTGCATTTCAAGAAAGTTAAGGGTTATTAGTGTCAAAAAAACATCCAAGCAGTTTCCACCATTTCTTCCTCTCATCCAGATTCTTGTTGGGTTCTTTTTCTTCATTCAAGATTAGGTTTATAAAAAAAGGGGAAGAAGCTTGTGTGCAGTCATGCATTTATTGTATTTAATCGCAGTCTGATTTATTTTGAATAATATATAAATTTCTGCATTTAAGAGGTGGTATTTTAAAAACTGTTTTTCCGGGACAGAAATATCCTGAAAGTGATAATAACTATAACCTCATAACACAACTATAACATTAACATCTTAATGTGGTTTTTGTAAGTTTATGTGCTAATTTATTTGTTAATTTGTTCACCTTTAAGTGTCAAATGCATTCTGATCTGTTGTGGAAATCATTGATCTGAACATTTAACTTTAGGAGCAATATCAGGATAATATTCTGCAGCAAATTTATCCAAAATGGCCTTAAAAGGAGAGGCTGTGGCAGACATCACACTGGTAGGAACAAAAATCAGTCAGTATAAAGAGATGGTGCAAATCAGACACTGATTCCATGCGTAGGCGTACCCGTCAAGGTCTGGATCCATCTCCTGCTTTATAAATGGCGCTGCAACGCCTTCTTTCTGCAGACTCTAGACTTGCTGGGACCATTTTTGCATTCAGCGTACAGCTCCATGATGACAGCTCCAAGTTATGACAGATAGTGGAGTTGGCATTCCTTGGAAAGCGACACAGTGTTCTGCAGTTGGAGCTTTAATAGATTCTCAGCAATCAGATCCTCGTGATGCATCCGCGAGGCCCATCGCCGCTGACACCAGAGGAAGAGCGCCTTAAAAATGAATGAACTTGAAAATGAGAAGGTTAACATGATTTATGCGGAAACACAGCGAGGGGAAAGCTCATTGCGATGATGAGGAGCGCCCTTGGAATCCATTTCTGCTGAGCGACATTCGGCGTGATGGGATGCCATTTGTCTTCATCATTCATCATCCTTCTATTGTCTTCCAATCTGTGAATGGCAGGAGAGCCGTTGCCATTTGTATGCTTATAATCTCACTTGCCACATGAAGCCCTTACGCATGAAACAGAAATCCAGGAGGTCTGCATGTCTGGAAGTTTTCATATCCTTGTCCAGTGAATTGACTGTCGAGGGGATATTTTTGTCGACTGGTGAGACCGAGCGATTTTTAGAGCACACAACTGATTTTCAGTGTCATTCAGCTTTTAATCTTCTCTGTGCAAATAAAAGTTTGCCAACAGGCACTAAGAAAGAGGATTTGAACATTTTTACTCCAGTTAACCTCAGGCATTTGTATATCTTATAAGTGCACCATGAGCGACCGTTTGTTACGATTCACAAGAATAAAAGTAATGACAAGAAAAAAGAAGAATATTTATGCCTTTTTTCAGTCTGGTTCAAATTAAATGTCCAGAAGAAAGTAAATTAAAACTACACAAATCCACAGAAATTATGAGTGTGCCTCCACTCTGGTCCTGTCCCTACCAACATCCCTCATTCCCAAGCACCAGCCGAACCCTAACCCTAACCTACATCGTTTCAGTGCGTGTTTTTTTAGTGTGCAACCTATGTGGCCCGAGTTCTTAGTGGTAGAGTCAAAGCAAAAAAGAAAAAAAATAAATAAATAAATAAAAAGACAAAATAAAAAACTGCTACAAATCTGCTAATAAATACATGGCTAGAACAACAGCAGGAAACCCCCTATCCCCCTTGAATGTTAGACAACAGAACTGTAATTAAAAATCTCAATAATTTCACACATTCACAATTATCTAGTCACCCACTTTGTCACCTACTGGCAGGGAGAGAGATCCCCTACACTGCCTTTGAGAAATTTCACAACCTGAGTGGAAACGAAAACAGGAGTAATGGCGCAGACATGTTTTAAATAAAGTTTAAAGAAATCTCATCAGAGTGAGTCAGAGAGAGATGGAGAGGGTCCTAATTATCAGTGAGGCAATTAAAAAGGCATCAGTGTGACTGAAGCCTACTTGCCCTGAGGGGACCACTACAGTACAAGAATATCAAATAAAGTACAGGAAAGAGTTCAGAAATAATTATTTGAAGATGCTTCATTCCAGAATCTGATGAATGTTTAACTGGACATCTTTTTCTGCATTAAAGGGTTGGGGGTTTGTAACTTTCGGTAAATTAGATGATTTTTTTTTAGGTCCTGACAAACCCACCATCTTTCAGTCAAGGGTGTCCAGGACACCCTTGACTGCCTTAGAAACAACAAATCCAGCCTCACATCAGGTTGTCGTTAAAAAAAAAAAGACAGACCATTAGCTAGCCACTCCGGCTGGCTTGGATTCTTACTTTTTAAAGTAAAGGCTGTTTATAGCAAAATAACTGGAGAAAAAGTTAGAAAACGTGAAACAGGATAATACATCAACTGAAATACGGCCACTTTTATGATAATAAAACATTTTTAAAGTCGAGTCTTATACATAAAAGTATGGCAGTAAATCTGCTCTGCGGCGTGTCGGCTTGTATCTATTTTTGCAGTATGCGTTTGCTGTTTTGCGTGCGGTGTTGGAGTCACCTTGTCGGTGGTCTCGAGTGCCATAAAAAACCAGACAGTTGTGATGTTGCCTACTCAACACTTTCATCTCATCTGCCGCCAAGTGGCCATTCTCTTAAGTCAACCGGGTAATGAGTCTGTCAGTCACGTCTGACACAGGATCAGAGAAGAAACGCTGACTTCCTGGTTCCACACACCATTTGGGATGTTCACATTCTGGTTGAGGATTTTCTGGACCCCAGCAGACCACTGCACCTCAGACGAATTGCGGGTTCCTCCTGGGTCATTACAGTGACATTTTGTTAACGCCAGACGCACCCCAGGTCGTTTTGAGCCTGTAACTGATGTGCTATGTTTGCCCAGAAGTACCTAAGGGGGACACCCGAAGATCTGATTTTTGGTTTGAGGCAGCTTGTGTAGAACAGTGATCCAAGCCGTCCGTAATCCTCTGACCGAAAATTGGCCAGGCTTGACTGGACCAGCATATTGAGCGCCTGTCGCCAAATTACCAAGCTGCTCTTTGTTGACATAAATTGTGACATATTTTGTGACTAAATCTAAAGTAACAGGACTCATTAGAGAGGTTTCCTGTGTTGTGACTCTTTAGGTTTGTTAGCAGTGGTGTAGCAGAGCTCAGAGAGGCAAAACTTCATGGGTGCCATGTGTCTCTCCAGCTTCTAATAACAGGTTTAATCCTGACCAATAGGCCCCTAACAGGCCTCAAACAGGCCTTATAGTGAATATCTGTGACCTTTGTGTCAGTCAATAAAAGGTTTCTAATGATGTGGACCTGCAAAACTCTGCTCAGCTCTGAGTTTCTCTATGAGTCATTCATGAACCCTGAGCTCAGTCAGTCACCAATGCAGATGTGCATGTAAGATCGCACTGGATAATAGCTTAAAATGGGTTGAGTTATAGTTAACTAAAAGTCTGTTGGCCTACTTATTATCTATTTGTCCTTGATTTAAGTTGTGAAGCCAAAGACTGGAGGCGGCAACATCTTTAGTAAGCTAAATAGTGATTCATGCAAGTAAACATGAAAATAAATTCTCATTTGCCATCTATTGTGTATGCATGCCCTTCATATTATTCTATGCATTTCTCCCTGAGCAGTGACACATATGGCAAGTTACTTAAGCTATGGAAAATATTATGCATTTTTTCCCCTCTCCAGGGCACCAACTATTATTTGCTGCATGTGTTTGCTGGCGAGGGTGAAGCTGATGGAGCAGCTGGTGAAAATAACCTACGCTGGCATTCTCATCCTGACTGATGGTCAGACGTGGCTCTGTACGTCCAACCTGAGACGAATGACTGACTTTGACTGACTCGTGCTTGGGGACGGCCGTTCTGGCACATGGAAAAAAAAAAAAAGAGAAAACTGCGAGGCGCATCAGTCTAGTGGAGCAGGTGATGTATGGCTGATCTCTGCTGGGAGTCACAAGGATGCTTGTGATTTTAAAGATTTGTCTAACCTCTGACCTACAGGTGTCATTCACGCAGGGACACTTATAACCACAAAGTTAGGACTGCATAAGGCTGGTCTGTGCAGACTCCTGTAATATTTCCCCATTTATAATTCAGAATCTTGTGACAGCTGAAGGTGTTTATATCTGGTTTATGTTTCTTTAAGTGTATAAACTTTTCTGTAAATGTGAGGAAGGCAACACTGCAACATTAAGCGTCTGCAGAACCTCATATGTGTATCAAGCAGGGGTGGAGCCTATACCATGACTCAATTAGCACCGTCAAGACCCTTTTCTTGCAAATCAACATTGCCAAGCGGGGGTGGTTCTGACGTCTCTATTGGCTATTGGCTGATATTCAGACAGCCAACTGGGAGAAGAGCCTGGAGCAAACCCAGCACCCACAGGTCTGCATGGACTTTCTGCCCAGAGGGAAAGAGAATTTACGCTGAAATTGAATCAGAAGCTTTTGGGAGAGAAAACCATATTCCACTTCTGTGAACATTTTCCTGGCTCTGTCTGAGAGTGCAGACTTATGGGAATGTTGCTGTGGTGCACGTGTCAAGCTGCTCTGCACGACATGCTACAGAAGAGTCAACGGCTTGCCAGTGCCTTACGAAGGTAACGCTGAGGGTTAGAAGAGAAAGAATAAACATTAGGTTTTGTTTTTGTTATTTCATGCATAATTGCTTTGTTCTGCATTTTAGTCCAGGAATTTAGATGATGAAAACAAGGTGCAATGTAACAAGAAAAGGAGGAAAAGTCAATCATCATTGTGCAGGAATAATGCAAAACGCAAAAAAGGTCGCAGGAACCCCATATATATGTATATACTCACACTTACTTACAAAGGTAAAACAGCCATCTATTTTCAACAGACTCTTGTCGAAAACAACAGAAGACAACAATAATGCTGTCACTGTAATTGTGACTTTTTCTGTTATGGTGAGTGAAGAGCGAGAAAAACAACCTTGCGTTGCTGAGATGGTGAACTGTGACGGCGAGATTACAGGGCACTAAAATCGTCAAACGGGGATGGGAAAGTGCTGGAAGCGCCACTGAAACAGCAAAGGTTTTAGACAAGAGACAGGCACAGAGGCACGCAGACATCTCAAATGTGTCACGGCTCGCCGAGTGCCCAATGCGGTTCCGTGTCGCTGGTGTCAGTTTGTACCTGTTCTGTTTTCTTCCTCAGTTTGACCCAGTTTTCCATCACTCCATGGAGACTTGAGCCTGAGAAAGTTGGATGAGTGAGGAGGAACTGAAATAGCAGTCGGTGAGATGTTTTGGTTTTTTTTTTTATTTCTTTGTTGGCACAAAATGGAAGAATTGACATGAATAGCATTTTTGGATGACACAAGATCAATACTAAATGTGGACAGAGATGACTGATTCGGTACGGATGGTGTGTAGTGAGCCACCATTGACGGAGTGCTGCGGTACTAGCGTTTCTCTCTCAAATCCCTGAAAGAAAAGAACTCTGTAAACAAAAAAAAAAAAGAAAAGAAAACTGAACTTTTTCTGGCTGCTGTGGGAGAGACGGTTGGCATCACAGAGCGTTTGCCCGAGGTGAACATCCCAGAGTTGCTCCGTCGGCCGCCTAAGTCTGCAAACTGTTCCAAACCCATTTGAAGTAAGCCGTTGGGTTTTACCAGCCATCAGCCACTGGTGTGAATCTCCTCCCAGGGTTCTCTCACTCTGTTTGGAGGCTGAAATGGCTTGTCTTCTCAACTGAGCATTGATGGATGCTATTGTCTTTACATTTAAAGACTAATCCGAAACTGAAGCGTTGTTGAGAGTCCTTATCATTCCTCTTTGGCAGGATTACAGCAGGGAGTACAAATTACAACACACATGAAGTTTGGGTGCTTCTATTCTCTCTTCTTTTATTATCTAATCTCACTCTGACAGATACCTCAGCCGTTCATTGTCGCCTTGGGTCGCAGCGAGATTCAAAGCCTCCTACATGTGATTGAGAAGGCTCATAAACTGCACAGCACTTGGAAACATCCCTTTGGTGTTGGAAAGCACTGGCTCTGGAGGACAGAGGGTGCCTAATTCACTTTACAATATCAACTAGTCACTTCGGTAATTCCTGTCTCCTGGCTATCTCGTCAGGCAGGATTTTTATGGCTTTTTTAAAGGCGGAGAAGAGTTTTTAAGGAGGAGAGCTTCCACAGATGCAGAGCGAAGGCGATGCCACCCGGAGTGAATGTTTGCCTACAGGTCATTGAGCAATAATGAGTGTTATCAAGCAGCTGCCAGAAGACAAGTATCACTGGTGGGATTTATGGGAGGCCTTGCAGGATGACCCCAGGCGAGAGAAGCCATTCCTCACCTGAGACGGGTAAGGCGAGAAAAAGAGTAATACGGCAGGAGTGTAAATATACAGGCCCCTGATGTCAATGACACGTTGCCTTTAAGCAGGGCTGTATTTACTGTTAAACAAGAGAATAGAATGTGTGTTACAGGAGTCAAGACACACCCTGATCAACGATTACCAGAGATAACACAACACGTAATCAGGTACACATATAGTCTTCCTCATTTCAACAGCAGCGCTTTTACACTCGGTGACTCATCAGCTCAAGCAGAAATATAGCAGCTTTGAAATTTAGATTCTTGATATAAATAACAAAACAGTGTTGAATCATGCAAACTGCCTGTTGTTACTGTTTACTTGTGAGGATGGAGAAAAAGACTCCTGGCAGAAAAAAAGACTATTGGTTTAAAATTGCCTTTTTTTAAGAGTAATAGTTCAATTTTTTTAAATTGTTTGTAGTTATGTCACTGTTCCTTTTAAAGACTGATGCCAGCAACATCTGGGCTAGCCTAAACTAAACAGACACATGCTTTTAATTTATCCTAATTATGTAATGTGTTTTACTTTTTTTTAAAAATCGCCTCTCTGTCACTGGACAATTTGCCAGAAATTTTAGCAAATCTGCAACCAAGAGTGTGAATTTTTTTACAGGGAGTAAAATAATATAATGTGCAGTATTCTTCAGGTCACCAGTCTCCAATTTAAATAAATATTCAGAAGGCCCATTTTATCTTTACATCCGTATTTGACTTTTGATGTGAATGCTAACAGATAAGATGAGAATGTTCTGCTTTTGTAAGAGCATAAATACTGGAATTTACCAATATCTGTGGTCATCAGACTCGACCAACACTGTCGCTCCACCTTTAACAACTCTCGTTACTCAAGACTAATGTATTGGGGATTGAAAGAATGTTTCAAAGACACGTAAGGTCAGTATTTGTTAGCAAGTGTCAGCTTTCAGGATCATTTAGCACTTTTACAGCTGATAGACAAAACACCAGTACATTACTCACAACATGAGAAATATTAGAGGGACTCTGTCATGATTGTTTAACATATCCATTATATTCCAGCCCTCCAGACGGTTTAGAGTCATCGAGCCGTGGAGTCGCTGCGAAGCCTCCACTTGCTCTGAGTTTGCCTTACAGTAATTCACTTATTAAGAAAATCAACTTCCTGTCACGCTTCTTGTTTGACACTTGCTCAGTGCTAGTGACAGAAGCGGCTAGCTGGTTTTGTCAAAATCTCATAGAGCATTTTCCAGGGGCCTATTGTATGGCAGCACAATGTATAATGATTAAATGCGAATTTCCATATTCATGATGTAAAAGAGGCTTGAAGAGATAGATTAGTTGTCTCCCACCTGTGGCCTGTGTTCTCATTCACAGTGATTAACAGCTGCTGCACAAACACCAGAGACCCAAGTGACACTCAACTTGCAGATGAGATGCTTGACGGTGTTTGTTCTCTTATCTCACTGAAGAGGCGACACAATCGGGATATGTCTCGCGGGACCAGAAACGTGATGTTATTCACCTCCAGATCAGTACTGCAACAAGAACTGGCCAGTCATTGAGAGTACTGAAGGACTCTCATTTCTCGCTTTCTGTGGGTTGTTGGTGGCCAAATTTAGCTTGACAGAAATATGAGCCCACCATGAGTCCATTCATCCACACTGCAGCCACTGTGATGGCTAATGGTAACCCTGTAACGTAGGACATTCGGAAATCTACAAAGAAGAAGCACCCAAGAGTGTGAACAATGATAGCATTAGCATCTACAAAACTGGGTGGCACTACACCACTCACACACACACCTCCTTATATCTCTGTGTTAATCAAGGCCTAATCAGTAATCAGACCGGTGAGAATTTTCCTCTTCAGGTGGTTCAGAACAACAGAGCCGACTTACAACAATGTGTTCTTCAGACAGCTAACACCAAACAGCTCCGGAGCTCAGCGTTAAACCTCTTGACAGATTTCAACCTTAGGTGAACAAGCTAACTCTGACATTGCACTCTTGTACTTGCAGAGGTGTCAGGTCCTGATTTTGAGCGATGGCTGCTCAGATGAAGGTACAGATGCTAATGTACCTTGTTTACAGTAGCTAGCTCTAACAAGATGTGCATATATCCACAAACTATAAGAAATGTTTGCAATTTGTATGTATTTCTAATAAATATCAACTATAAGGGCTGGCTAATCCTGCTCTGGTTGTAATGCAGACCTCAACGCCCGCCTCTCTGTCTCGAAACAGCTGTTGCCCATCATGTCACAGGTCATTACAGAAGCTCTTGTGCTGACATGTACGGTCATACTCCAGGACCATGTTTCTCTGTTCAATGGTTGTCAGCTTTGATTTTACACGTGACATTATTCTGAGAGAACATATGTTCAGCCAGACACTGTCCCTTTGTGAATCTCTCATCTAAAAATAAGAGAATGAGAAATAAAAATTTAAACTGCAAGACTGGACCCCAGACCCTTTTCCTGCCCCTGTTGGTTATTTTTTGAAATCCAGCTCTTGCTTTCTAAAAATCATATAAAGACATATCTCTATTTAAACAGACACCAAATGAATAAAGTTGCATTAAATTTCCGTAGATTAAAACAGGATTTGACTGAGCTCACATTGATCCTGTCATGCAGGAGGATAATACTGCAAACAAGATCCCTTGTTGTCATTTCAGACACACTTGTTGCAGCTGTGATTAATTTAATCACTAGAGGAGCCAATGAGTATAAGGAACAAAAAACTCATCGTCGTAATTAGACAAAATCTGTGTGTGCGTTTCATTTTTATTCTTTCAACCAATTCTTTAAAAAATAAGGGGGGTAAACACATCATGCTTTTATGTTTTAATTTTATCCATTTGATTATAGATGAAACAACAGAGTTCCTTTGAGTTAGTATCTACTGACTGACTAAGTGCAAATGTTTAAAGTTCAGAAAGAAGGTTATTTGCTTGTTTTTGCATTTATTTATTCATAAACCCAGTGCTGTGTGGGGGTTACATTACTAAATCCATATAAGGCTTCCAGTATTACGTATTGTGAGTTCATGAGAATTTTTCAGAAACCAGGATTAGTTACACAGTTCTTGGCAGTGACAGACGTGTGCGCACACACACACACACACACACACACACACACACACACACACATAAAGATATGATTCATGACACATCCTAATCCCACATCTATCATCCATCCAGCAAATATACGAATGCACCCACTCCGCCATGGATCATTTACGAACGGGTTGTTATCCACATAATTCAGATTTTAGGTGTTAGGAGCCGATGTCTCTAAGTGTGTGACGAGCTAAATGTTGTCAGCCACATAATATAATAAAAATGGTCTTTATTTGTGAGATATTTAGTTCTGTTTCCTTCTTTAAAAAAACTAATGAGTGTTATTCTAGAAGTTCCCCATGTTATTTGCTGGATATTAAACACACACATTACAGTTCACCTGCCACCAGGCCTTCCTGCTTCCACACATTTGCTAGCTGTTGCCCCTGGCAGGAACTGTGTTACCACAGGTATTGTCCTTTTATGAGACTTCAGACAGCTCCAGGTTTAAAGGCTCCTGGAGGGTAATGCAGTAGCAACTTCATGTTGTCATATTTATGCGGGTCCTCCAGTAATGTACACAGACCTGGCTAAGACATTGCATGCTCCATTGCAGGATTCCTTTGCCCACTTTGAGTGACCTGAGCCGCAGGCTGTGAAATTAAACACTCACAGAGCAAAAAAAACACTGTTGAAACTAGGAAACCTAGCCAGAAATACTTTTTACTGTGTGCAGAACACGTGTTCCCCAAACAGTCAGTTTTGTAAATTTCAAGGAGGGAGGTGTCAACAGGAGAGGAGCAGAAATGTCTGTGCTGAAGTGGGCGTTAAAGAGTATCTCTGGATGAACTAAAGCACATCATCAGCGTAGAGATGTCAACAACCTGTCCTGTCACTGCAGGAGGCAGCCAAATATCTGCAGCATGTGTAACATCCTGTTTGTGTCTGTGGCAGCACCTCATGTTAGGATGAAGTCTGGCTTCCCCCTCAACCATTTTTTAAGCCTTCCTGACTATGTGTGTGTGTGTGTGCTTTTGTTAGATCTCTTACCCACCTTCTTCTATTAAACTGGCCCCATACAGCAGTAAATTTGCAGCTGTAACAATTAACCTTCCACCGTGATGCATTTTTGAAGAGTAAATTGAGTGTGAACCAGACAGCTGCTTCCATCAACATGACGTACACTGATTGGCTCCCGGCCAAGTCCTGATCTGTGGAGAAAATCTATTTTTTGCCCCAAACACACAAATGTCAAATCCCAGTGTGGACTCCTCATCACAGAAGGAAAGCATCGACCTCTCAGTGACCTTAACACTCATAAAATATAGTTGATTCATTCTGTTGTATTGAAAATTGTTAGACAAAAGAGAAAAAGTCAAGGTTCCAGGTGTTAGTGGTACTTATAGTACAGGCTGATATCTCTCTTTGCAGCAATGTTTTTGATAAGGACCATAAGAAAGACCAAAGCCTCAGTTCCTGCCCTCCAGGGATGCAGCGTTGTGGGGGGGCTGGGGTCGCTTATAGGCTGGCTGCACATTTGATAACCTTCTGTATTAACAGTGTAGCAGCCTGTGAGGGAAGAAAAATAACATTTGACAAGATTTATACATAAAAATTAAAGATCAATTTAAAAAAAATGAGTACAACTAATTAAAATTTTAAAAAGGATAAAATGAACTGTGATGCAAACTAGCAGACTTTTTGTAAATGGCCTTATCTAGCAACAATGACTGAGGGACACGTCCAAGGATGACGCTTTGGCTTGCTAGACTGCATTTAATAATTTATTTTTCAAAGCCAAGGGGACAAAGCGATGACAGCCAAAGGCTGCTAACCCATACGAGACATCTATGTGGAGCTTGTCTGTGATGTTGGGTGCTGCTGATAAGCCGTGATCCTCTCCTGCACAGCAGAACAAGGAGTTTTCTCCATTATTTTGGTAATGGTGATAATAAAAGAGGCTGTGATCCTGCCAGCCTTCCTGGGTCGGAATTTTTGAATCATCCTTGAAATTAAATTCTCAACATATTGAAATTGAAAACGCTGCAGTAGAGTATAACACTGTCAATGCAAGCACACTCCATCACCTGCGCTGTGTTTTATCCGGATGCACAAGATTGTTAGCTGAGATGCTGAAGTCGTGTGGTGAGAATTTCAAAGAGCTTTCAAAGCACCCGTTCAGGCATAAAACGTCTGTCATTCGTTTGAGTCATGTGACTCTGACACGGACGGTTTTATCCGTAATTCAGCCAGTGCATCATTCTGAAGGTTTAGAATTCCAAGTGTGTGCAAAAAAAAGGAAAAACGGTCTTTACTGATCATGAATTCAGGTAATCTAGGATAATTACATGTTTACGGCACTTTACTTGTTACCACTCTCAATCATACTTATTCATGTAAACACAAATGCACAATAACCTAGTAAAACTTCTGACTGCAGCTGTATTTTATTTATGTTTATTGCAAAACATCTGCCACTACTCCCCAATGAAATTTAAAATTCGACTTTAACAGGGATTGCATCACGTCGGATAAGCATTCTGGTGAAAGGTTCTACTAACAAACGATCCCGTGTCTGTTTGGGTTCTGGTAAATAGAGAATGCTGCTGTATCACATTGCCTTTATTAGGCTCTTCATGTTTTAGGGTGCTAAGGCTTTTCCTCTACACACGCATGACACACGTCCCCACCTGAGGCCGCCTGTGTGATCTTAGCCTGAGGCTAAAGCTGGTCGGGAGGGTGGTGACGTCCACCATTGGGGTTTGATTTGTCACATCCAGCTCAGACTCCCTGCATTGAGACAGAAGCGGTAACAACCAGGGTTTTCTAAGAGCAGAAATACATCCTTTGGTGTGCGAGCTATCGATCCTGTTCAAAACTGTCAGCTGTCACTTGGGAAGGTGGCCTGGCCCGTGTACGCTCCACTGGTTCTAAGGTCAACCCACGTGGCAAAGGTTTAATGGAGGGGAAGGGTGAGCAAGGCGAGCACAACTGGAGTCTCAGTGGGTGGGGGGCGCACGGCCAGCTGGGCAGATCAAATACGTCATCTGTGATGACATATGCGCTGACATTTAATTAAAAAAAAAAGTTTAGGTATTGGTATTTTTGAGTGTAGCAGACATCAAACAGTCTAATTCAGGAAAGAATTATAAATCTGAGGCTTCGCAGCAGGAGAGGAAGAAATAGGACGTTAGCCAACATGATAGATCTTCTGATCCGGTCCTGGCGCTTGTCAATGGGGGGTGGGGGTGTGCGAGGGTCATTTTCTGACTCCATATTTTTATTCTTCCACCTCCAGGGGCCCAACATCAGCCAGCATTCATCACTCAGGCCGGCGCCGCAGAGGCGTTTTCAGAAGTTCTAGAGGAAAGTGTAAACCCCTACGAGTCAAACAAGTTGGGACAGCAGTGAACTCATCAGCGGGAAAGTTTTTATGTAATGTGAGCGGACGTGTGCAGTGTTGATCACGGATCGCATGTATGTCTCGTGATTGATCCCAGGTGCTCATCTTCTCTACACAATCTTATCAACACAACATGCTGGAATCAGAACCAAAGTCTGACCTGAAGCTTCTTCACTCTGCATTTTGTAGAAGGCGCAGCAGCCAAATAAATGCAAGTCATTGCTTAATTGTTCACATATTTCTCTCACACAGCATCTGGATGTCGTTTCGTCTGTCCTTGATCTTGTTTCAGCAGAATCTGAAAGTCAGGCTCTCTCAGCAGGGCTGAAAAACCGTGTGACGCCATCTCTGTCAGATTATTTTTAGCCCTGTTATTATGCTGTAAAACTCACAGCATGCACACGGGTGAAAATCTCCTCCTGCCAGCTACGCAAAAGAGATTTAATCAAATCAACAATCAAGATAATTTATTGTGAGCTATGTGAAACAGGCTCCACATTTGCAGGGTTGAAAGACATAAACGCTTTTCAATTACATTGTTCTATCCACACAAGATGTTCCACTATAGTGTCTGATTAGATCAAACTTGTCCTCATTTCAGTCTGTTTGAGATTTCAGCATTTACTGATAATTAAATGTAAATTTCATTTGTTTAGTGTTTTCAAGAGTCTTTTCGCAGTAATGGGCAAATACATGCTTGATTCAGTCACGTGTTGATTGAAGAAGATGCTCTGTGGGCGTCAGCTGCCACTTAGGGAATCAGCAACCAGCCACACGAGAAACATTATCATAAAAGTGCTGCATCAGAAAAGTTACAGGAAGTTTTAAGCTAATCTGAGATGGGAAGATGTCAACCTCAAACCCACCATCATCCCACCAACGTGGGATGATAATAGTGAACACACAGCAGCCACAGCTGCTGCAGGCTGGCTCTGAGACGGGAGTTCGGCGAGTATCCGAAGTTCAGTTACGAAGGCTGCAGGTCCAAAGGCAGACCTGGGTCATGAAGAGGAAAGAAGAGGAATCTCTAAACAAACACAGCCTCAGCCAGCGGACAGAGGTTTTAGCACCGACCCAGAAAGCGTTGAATCATTTCTGAGAATATGTCCCGGTTTTACTTGTGCCTTTGCTGGCTGATTTCGCTGTAGAACTTTGGCTGCCAGTGGCCTCAAGGTGGCTCGCGTCATTTCAAATCCACTGTCTACAAAAACCAGCCCATCGTCGAATCACTGAGAACACTAACAGCCTGGTTGTTGTCAGCAGGTATTGATCATGTAGGACATTTATTGAAGATCTTATAGTCAGCGCACAGCCTTTTTTTTAACAAAAACTCCACAGCACTGCAGGATTCCTCTGACTTAATTACATGAAGGAGTCTAATCCTTCGTCCGACTGCAAAGGCGACGATCGGAGCGTCTGAGAAATGCCCTTTCCTGAAGGTGAGGCTGAAATTTGCTCTCAGACTTTTTAATCTTGGGAGCCCTGTCAGGGAGGCGCTTTAATTATGACTGATGCAGCTGTGTGCGTCTGACGAGGCCAGCGTGTCCACAGAAAAATGAGTGACAGCGCGTGTCTGAGTGTGTGCCCACACACGTGCTCATGTGCGTTTACTGCCCGTGTGGGCGAATAGAGTCGATCCAGGCTTTTTGATGGACATAAGCCTGATTTACATACGATAAAACATACTATAAAAGAAAAAATTATAGTGTTGAAGCTGCCATATGAGGATCTATGATTAGAAAAATTGTGATCCATGATTGATGTCACATGTGTCACATCTCTCTCTCTCTCTCACTGTCACTATCGTGCTCCTTTTTTTTCCCATAACATAATGGTGGTATCTTGTTTTTAAGTCTCCAGACATGAGTGATTATCTACCTAAAGTGCTATACATGCCTCTGATTGCTTCACCTTTTCTTACCTGTCTTCTTCATCTTTTCTACTCACATTCACTCTTTGTTCCCTTTTAGTTGCCATGATGACCACCTGCTACCCAAGAGCAACTGTTTTCATACCATCTTAGTCAAGTCTCTTTCCTAGTTCTTCTTTAATCAAGTCCACAATAAAACTCATGTCGGCCGTGTTGTTCTGGTGCAGCAGGTCTTTTATAGAGATTCATGTTTCCCCTTTACTTTTAGAGGGGTTTTTCAATTTGTTTTATTTCATTCATACTTCTTTCTTGCTTTCTTTTTGGAGTGAACTGCCATTGGGGGCAGGTGTTGGGGTGCAGCACACAAACATACATACACATGCACAAACATGCTGTGTTCGAGGATCAAGGATGATAGTAAGTGTAGACGCAAATTAGCATGTAAGAAAATAATGCTCATGCTAGCCATCTTTATAATCATCATCTTTTTCTTCTTCTTCTTCTTCATCCTTACCATCAACCAGTGTCATAAGTGGTACTTAGATTGAGTAAATGTGTGGTATTATATCTGTAAATGGTGATGATCGCTCTGCCCCATTCCTTTTTTTTTCATCTCCAAGCTAAGAACGTTCATGCAGATACCAGCATTTTTCACCAATACAAGAGAATCTATAGTCAGAGGATGTGTCGATTCGTGAACCCAAATGCTGGGCACGAGGACCCGGGGCAGATCAGGTTAATGTGAAAACAAGCGTGCAGCAGCAGCTGTGTTCTGTCTGGGGAAATATAACCAAGGTTCTTTAGGATTAGCTAAAGTGGATTTAACAGGAGAGTAAACAATAATAGAAGGCGTAATTAAAACTGCTTCATTAAACAAACGCCTCTTGACATATACATATTATTAGCAGTGGGATTGCAGGCATTTTTTTCCTATTTTTTAATAAGTTGACTTTATGAGCGGTTTGTCAGTAAGGGGGTGATAAGCAGCGCTAATTACGCGCCACATGGCATGGTTATTCTTAGATAATTACAACCTTTGAGTGGCTGTAGATCTTTTGCCTTGGAGATTTTTCTTAATCCATGCATTAGACCAATTGTTTGTCATCAACAGCTGCAATCAACAACTCTAGTTCGGTCATAAACACGAAAGAAGGTTGTGCGTCACTTTGCTTTTATGAAACATTTTAGCTATTCCTTAGCTGTAAGCTATAGTGCATTATTGCGAAAATTTGAAATTTGCATAAATCTTCTGTATATCATACGGAGATATCACAAAGGAATTAAGCATACATCTGTCGGCATTTGTATGTTGTGTTTTTTTTTTTTTTTTATAACAGCCATTGCTAAGCACTAGCTAGCATGTCTTTTTGGAAAATACATCCTGCTTTCTGTGGAATCTTGTGTGATGCTGTTAGCACCGCTTCTAAATGATAACCTCATGCATCCTAACATTATCAGACTGATGGTTAAATTAGTTTTAAACCCTAATAGCTTGTTTTTCTATCATAAAATGTCTCCACTTGGTTTTCTCTCAAAATGCTTGGGGGAGGTGTTGATTTGTTTTTCCCACATCTGCCTCTGAATAAATAGTGATTCAGTCAAGAAAGAAATGCACAAATGATGCTCAGTGGAAAGTGCATCAGTGTCAGCAAGGCAGTGACAGAACGTGTCTTTCAGAAGCAAATCCTTGGAAATGGATTTGATAGCTGCACTTTAGCCTGCCAAAAAAGCACATTTTCGCCATCACCGAAGAGGCTTGCTGTTCTTGAAGGGTGCCTGTTTTCCAGCATGTCAAGAAACTAAACTTTTATATTTTGCAGAGAAAATACCAAGAGGTTGTTTTGGCGTTAGTTAGCGTATGCCTGAATCACAATGTGACAGAACTCTGATTCGTGTGCTACAGTTTTCTGGGCAAGAAGGCAAAAAAGGCTGTGCATTTGGGTGTTTAACGCAGAATATAGCAGCTAACGCTCTGCTTCTGGTGAAAATACTAACACATTCCCATTATGTAATGTAGTAAGGGAGTTTAATGGCAGCGGGAAAGGTTTTTTAACATTCTACAACCATATCTGAGACTTCCTTGTTGTGTGAGTGAGTATTTTAAAGCAACTCTGACTTTTTTTTTCATTATCTGTTGATATACACCTCTATGTGAAAGTACCCCATGCAACACCTCAGATCCCCACAGGATGCTGGGTTCATTTTAACATTTGTGCTAGAATTTCACTTTTTATTTCACAATAATTTGCTTGGCGTCAGCATCTTATTTGATGCGTGCCAGAATGCGCCTGTGTGCGTATCAAATAAGTCATGTCAGGGGGGATTTTTACTTTAATATTGTGATTGTCAGAGCTGTCAGACTGTGTGTGTGTGAGTGTGTGTGTGTGTGCATGCCCCGGTGTGCAGTGTAAACAAGCATTGAATATCAAGTCACGTTGCCATGCTAACAAGAGTGACATTTTCCTTCTCATCATGACATTTTAGCACAACTATTTCTTTGACCTGAGGAGACCTGAGCAAAAGAATCTGGGTCCAACTCTGAGCAGGCTGGCATGGGTATACTTTTGCAAAGATTAAGCCCAAAAATCCGACTTGTTTGGTGGTAGAGGTGTGTGTGTGTGGTCTGCCAGTGACTCTTCCTCTAGAGACAACAATATCCAGGTTCCTTTGGACTCTTGTTTTCTTGACTTCGCATCATTTCCGCTCCTAGTCTGTGCCCCAAAACCATTTCTGCCAGCTGTCACTGGAGCATCAAATGTAATTACTGGTGGCTCCACTGACATTTCACTCTCAATACTTTTATTTATTTATTTTTTACCAGCTGTCTGTGACTTTGGACGGATGACATTTTAACTATTTTTACACAAATTAAAGACACCTGCCGAGTAAAAAAAAAGGTTTTTTATCACAAAGGTAAAAGCTGTTTGTTAAATTCTATTTAATGTTGTTTTTTTATTTGTAATTAATATATGGTAATCTTATAAGAAATAGTAATCCCAAACACTCAGGTAATTACAATTCATCAGATTTGATTGCAAATGATTACATAAGAAAACTTTTTTCTTTAGTTGCTAATTAAAAATGTGTTTACTGAAAAGTATTTTTTTATGACTGCAAATAAGATATGATTGTTTCTTTTGCAGCTGTTGGTTGGAAACCACATTTAGTTTTCTTCCAACTTCACAAACATTCTGATTATTTTTCAGTTTCCATCTTACAAGTAAAGTTCATACATGTTTTTCTAAAGCTTTACAGAAGGGATTTTATGTTGGTTTCAGCCAAAGAAGGACATTTGAGTGAAAAGGAGCACTTTAAAATTCCAAACGTGGAACACGGCGCCGGCAAGTCTTCATTACAGTTTCTGTGAAAGTGTCCTGAAAGGTCTCCTTCTTCCACCGGCACTTTAAATTGGATTACAGATTAAAACTGTAGCACCTACAGTCGGGCACATTTTCAGCCTCTCTAGCTTAAAAGGAACGAAGAAGATTTTGCTTTGATTCTGTGGCCGTGAGCAAAAGGACCAGATTCAATTCCTTTTATTCGAGTGTTTGTGTTGCTGCATCTGAACTCATTCACCTGTTCACAAAACACAAGAAAGAACCTTCGGCATCAATCGCTGTGCAATGACCCTTCTGTGTCCCGCTTGTAGCTCCTACACGCCGGACTAAACCCTTCTTTTTAAGACCCGGCGATTCTACGATCGACTGCACCGCTGCA
>CAAE01014555.1:2006033-2029178 GCA_000180735.1 Tetraodon nigroviridis
CGGCGCAGGGGGCGGAAAGGACTGTTCATTTAATGCGCCATGGGCTTGTAATGAGGGGCATATTGGAGAGAAAGGCAAGTAGCAATGTGTTTTTAATAGGCTCACTATGGTCCACTGGCAAGAGAAAACACTCACTGCATTAGTTCTCCTAGAGCAGATCATTTAAGTAAGCAAGGGGAGCGGAGGATAGCCTTCGCTTGCCAGAGCTCGGTGTTCTCATAGACAGAAAGGCATGTCGTCCTTCGATGCAGATAAGGTGTTTGGAATACATTAACCTTTTTCCCATTTGTATTGTGCGTGTACTTTTTCGCCCCCGTTTTACTGTCAAATGGGAAGTCTTTTTGCTACTACAGGGCAAAAGCAGGGTTCACATGGGGCTCACAAGGCAGCAGAATGTGACATCTGAACATTTGCCATCATTGGAAATGAGAAAGGATGAGGAGAGAAGAGCAAGTAGGAGGAGGGGCCAGCGAGAGATGGAGGAGAGGAGGCCCGCAGGAGAGGGCTCCTGGGGGGTTGGATAACAGCTATTTCTTCTCTTCCCTGCTTATTCTACCTTTTCCTTTCTCGCGCTCTCTGTCTCTGACTGTTAAAGCTCAGCACCTCCGGCGTCGCAATTATTGCTATGGTGAAGATGAAAGGTCAGAGCGGTTAGCAAAGGAGAAAGAAATGCTAGAGAGCAAAAAAAGGACGTTTTAACTTTAAAATGCTTCAGGGATCACTCAGTAATGACGTTGTAATGGCTGTCAAAGGTTTTGTTTATTAATGTAAAACAGCTCCCTCTGACCTCTGACCTTACTACTGACACACGCTCATGTCTCGCGTAAACACACATAAAGTAAGAACAGCAACGGTCCATCGCCTCAGTGGGGTTAGCGTGGAAAGCTAGTCCAACAGCAACATTAGAGGCCAGTGAGACACCTGAGCTGCCAAGGAGCAGCGTGACGTCACCAAAACAGGGAGATTATAAATGTTTTAATGCTTTTTGCGGCAAACAGAAACAGACCCAAAGACTGGAAAATGTTTGCAGGTTCTTCTCATTGCTTGTTTTTTTTTTTTCTTTTTAAGTCCAGTTGGTTGAACGGGACGATCTCGTGGATCGAGACGTGACGTCGGTCAACAGCAAGGGTTCTTTCGTCCTCCTCGCACGCAGCAGAACCTGCAGCCCGGCTGCAGGAGATGAAGCCAGAGTGGAAAGTTATGTTTGTTCATTCATAAGCAAACAACCTGAAAATAGCATCACATCCAGTTCAAAACAAGAAACCGGACGAAGCACGAATTTACGTTCGACTTTACGTAATCCCACGGTATTTGCGGGTGTGTCCTGCATCAAGATGCAGGCCTCTACTTTTGTGGTGTTTACCTAATGCAAGTCAACAAAGTTGTGTGAGGTCAATTTAAAGCTAAAAAATCAAATCTGCAGCATCTCAGCAGAATGAAAATGTCCCCGTATATCATGGGAGAGACAAAGATGGCAGCCATTTTCTGTGTGAAACCTCAGCACGGTCCAAGCTATAGGATTGTCACACCGCCGCATAAATGTGCATAAAAATTACCGTATTTTAGTTTGAGTGACCACAAAATATCCCTCGTCACCTTCAAAAACGCAGGCTGTGGCTGCTTTGTGAAGACACATTATGCGCTATTGTGATGCAAAGTACTGTAATTACGGTTATTATTATAGTCATTTGCTTTTTTTGGCTGGAGAAGGAGAGGCTCATTAGCTTTTATGACTGAAATGTCACGACGCTGGTCACTGTACTCTCTCCCTAAGCGGCTGCGCGTGTTTGTGCATGAGTGCACGTGGGCACGTGAATCAATCATCAAGTCTAATGCTTTACAGAGGAGTTATTAGGTTACTGGTGATGATAAAGCACCTCAGTATACCTAGGTATCTTCCTAAAGAGGAGAATAATTGGCCATGTTCCCTGTTAAGCGTCCTTCGGAGTCCACAGTGGGAGCAGATATGCATAGAAGGACAAGGTGAAAGAGGAGAAAAGGATGGATTTTGGTTTGTTACTGACCCACCAATTCTGTTCTAAGAGGAAGATGAAAGTCAGGAAGGGCACACAGGGAAATAAGAAGAAAGACTATCAGACTAACGATGGAGGAAATGAGGAAATAGGGAGGAAGGAAAAAGACATGCTGAGAGGAAAAGAAAAAGGCAATGGACAGCTGGGGAGCTCCCCATGCCAGGGGAGGAGGGCTGGATTTCAGGCCCTGCGCCTTTGTGCCGTTTGAATCACCGCAGGTTCCTGGTGCCCCGGGCTGGTCTATATAAAGCTCAGACAGATGCTGGATTTTCCACATTACTGCCATGGAACTGGATTATTACGAAGCCCGACCGCAGTTTCCGCCATGATCAGCTGGCGTCCAGAAGGGACCCACTCTCACAGGTCACCGGCCACCTGTCGTCCTTTGCCTGCTGCTGCAGTGCTGCGCATGCAGATCCCCGTGTCATCAGAAGGAGGGGGTGAGGGGGACACCTTTGGACACTTGGTGTGCGTCCAAACCCACCTTTGTTGTGTTGTGCCAAGGGTGGCAGAGCAGCTCGACCCTTGGTCTCCTGTCAGACCTCAGGACACACAGCACAGCTGTGCACAGGTGCCTTTGTAATCTCAGGTGTGCCCATTGGTATTTTAATTATTACATCTTTTTCATGGTTTGGATTTTTACTGATGCTTGTATAACAACAATATGGACTTTGTTACAGCAAGTAAAATTTAGAAAAATATGCTATCTGACCTCCACTGTATCAGGTAGAGAAATGCTATTCATCCCCTATTGTTGGCCTATTTTTAGAAACGTCTTATCAGGGTCACAGCAGCACAGTCTTGAGCTTCTGCTGAGTACCACAACCATAGATTTTCCTTGCACACACCAAGCTATCATGGAGCAGCTGACACCAGTGTTCCCAGTAAATTGGTAAATCTTGATGGAGAGATTCCAGGCAAAAAGCTAACAGGGGAGTAACAGAAACACATCCACAGAAACTAGTGGAGGATCCTCTTTATGATTGAAATCTAAACAGAGTCCCTTTAAAAGGATGAGTGCCTTCATTTTCTGAGGGGAAACATCTGCTGAGGGTCCAGGAAGACCAGCAGGATTATTTCCCTGCTTCGTCCTGGTTCCTCTTGAGAATCACATGGGCAGGGTTGTAAAGGAACACATTCTAATTTTTTTTTTTTTTTTCACTGCTGCATCCATGGTGTTAGCATAGCCTTCAGACCTTCAGCTGTGCGACTTATCAAGGTTTGAAGATTTTTTTTTTTTTCTATTAAAAGTGTAAGGGAAAAGAAAACCTGGCTATTTCACTTTATCCCATGTGGGTGGAAGTTTTAAAACCCGATAGGAAAACATATGTGACATTCAATAATTGCTTCCTCTCTTGCACGGCTGTATCGCCGGGCGCCAGATCGACATCACTGAGGCCAGACGGACTGAGCTGGTCACTCTGAGTCATATCGCTGACAGATTCGGATTTCGGCGTCGTTGGAAAGTGAAGAGAGTTTAGCTCTGGGCTGCTTGGATCAGCCACAACATTTAAATGAGTGACCTCATTCTGAACTGTTCCTGATCGGTAACTGATGGATTTAGAAACACTTGATTTGCCTGCAGGAGGTAAGGATTACTGTCAGTTTGTTTGCTCTACTGCAGCCTAAACACTGGTACAGTGGTACGAATTAGTTTAACCTACTGGATCTAGCGCTTTTATTTTATCTTACAAAGAGTCTAGTCAAACCTAGTTAATTTAGTATTTTTAGTTAGGGTTTTTTTGGGGGTTCGTAAAACTGTTGACTGGCGCATCTAGTTGTTTTTTGTTGGTTTTGGGGAGTTCTGCTTCTGCTTGTGGATCCAGTTTAGGATTAGACATCAAAATGTCATGTCAGGATCAAAGTAAGCACCTGGATATGTGTTACATATGAATTCACTCACAAAGGTAGCAGTACAACAGTAAGTTGTGTGTGTGTGTATGTATGTGTGTGAGTGTGTGTGTGTGGGGGGATATCAGATCATTATATAGAAAAGGTCAGACTGTTTTATATTTCATCCTGCCAAGATCGGCAGGTCAGGTGTAATAACAAGTGTATGAGTTTTACAGTGTACGATGTTTTCCCATTATGTCGTGTCTTATTTGGGGTCTTTTTTCACCTGTCCTAACTGCTGACAACTATAACAAAACCAGGAGGGGGTTGCATTAGGATGATGATAAAGGAAAAGGTCACCCAGCCACTATGGAATTATAAGTATTTTTTAAAGCATGAGAATGAATTTGGTTTTACTTTTGGTACCGTTGTTATTCTTGCTGGACTTCAGACCAGATTAACACACATGAAGTGACTTCCTGCACAGAACTACCAGTACCAACCACGAGGTACCTCCAAGGTAATGCAGCGATGTAACGGTTAGTTACGAGGTGGGGAAAAGTCACATTGAGCCTGAAAGGGTAAACATTCCTCAGAGCCATCTGGTGTGTGGCGGAGACACCAGTTGGAGGGGGCAGAGAGATGGGTTCATCGCTGCTGCTGCTGCTGCTGCTAGAAAATGGCAGAAGGGAGAGACTGACTGTTCACGAGCAGGGTGAGAGGTCTGGTGAGTCACTGTAGATGGGCTGCAGACCTGCGCGGCGATGACGCTTTGATCTTCTGATGCTCTGTTTGTCTCCAATAGAAATGATGTGTGAATTCATAAGCAGTCAAATTTATAACAGTGCTAAATCTAAATGGTGCAGCAGTTATGCTGCTAAATTATTCCTTTTCTAATTGGAACAACGGTTGACTGTCTGTGAAGGGATATTACATAACCTATACCATTTGAATAGCTTTTTAAGAAAAAATGTTAGCATATTGCTTGTAATTACCAAGAAGCTAACAGCACACTTACAACACTATGGCTTTGTGGCTTAAAATATCTGTTTATTTTATCTGGTTTTTTTAGAATGTTCTTTATTCACATAAATGTATGTCCTTTGCCTTTTGCAATAAGAGCATCCTGCAGGGATCCTTTGCAGAGCAGGTTTTCTCTATCTCAAACATTATTTAAAAGTGAAAAATGCCGCCAGAATGACCCAAATGTTACAGTGTTATCTCTTCTTTTCTCATATTTAATAGTATGACACAATAGCTCCCTTCCTGGCCTTCTACTCATGTCTTCTTTCGTCACGCAGAGCAACAAATTGACAATTATCCTCACAGCGGAGCGCTTGTCAATGTGAAATTGAGATGAGGGGGACTATTTCTTGCTCGTGGCTATCGACTCATCTAGTAAGAATGCTCCTGCCTCGGTGTGTTCTCTGGCTCATTGTTAAGAAGGAATGTTTTGGCATAAAGCTGCAAGGAGCTGCCACTTAAAATTCACTCAGCCAAAACATGAAATGCCCTCCGACCACTACTGCCAACACCTCCAACCCCCTCTAGCCATTAACCGTGCCTCACAATCATTGACACCGGTTGACAGATGCTCACTGAGACATGTTGACTGACTGTCACGTAGGCAATAAAGTGGAGGAACCACAGATGAGCTGCACGACCCATCCACTAGCGTGTACCAAAAAACAATGAAGTTTTACCACAGCTAATTTTCTCCGTTTAAACCTTAAGTGATGCTCTTACCTAGAGTTTTTCTGAGGACTCAGGAAGGTTGGACGGTACTCAGTTTGAGCATGAGTCAGCAGTTCCTTAATACTGCCGACCATCACCAAAGGCAAATTGGAAAGTTAGGTTAAAGGGCGTGAGCAACTCTGGTCTCCGGGTCTTTACATCAATACGCTGCAGGGAACCTCGCCAGCGGTGGAAAGAGATCCCGGGATGGGGAGGTGAAGCTAACCGTCATTTATTAGCTCTGTGTAACAGCAGCATCGACCGTGACACCAATTCATCGATATGCTACGCGCGCACACATACTGATAGCCACACGCACAGCGGTGCTAATGAGGTATAAAACAAAGGGCTGCCACACCTATAGAAGAGTGTGTCTACATTCACAAGATGTTGCCAAATTCCCAACAGCACGCAACCAACTGCAGTTCCACTAGTTTCAATCTCTATGATAAAGAGACCCAGAAACAGCAGTGCGAATGGGGGATTCCAGAAAGAAATAAGGGGCACCCAGGATGAAAAATGGCAAAAAAGAGGTGGCCAAACTTCTTCAGACAACCAGCTTGGAAGCTCTGGGAATTTTCAACTGCCCTTGAAAATATTGATTTGTGTCTCTGCTACTCTTCCTATCGATGCTTCAAACTAAAGCCCCCATCCCCAGCCGCCACCTCGCCATGCCCCCACTCTGGCACCGGGTAGCCAGTGTCCTGTGTGAGTTTATGAAAGTAGCACACCAAAGTCATGATGTGATTCACTCAGTCTTAACAACAATCTCCAGTGGCCTCTCTAGTACATTCAACTCCACCGATCCATCACTTCAAAAAGGATTTTCCATCAAAGTCTCGCTCTGAAGCAGTAGGCCGTTTTTCAGCTCCAGGCTGCAGGATTCCTCCAAAATGTTGCACATCTTTAATGAGTCTGATTGCTGCATGCGCATCAGCTATTAGGACTTTCAAAAAGCACTTTTGAGCAACCAAACAACCTTCCCACACACCGGAATTGTGTGTTTGGAATGCTTTAAAGGCAATGAAATAGATTTTTGTAAAATATTACATTTAGTAGGAAGGATACAGTAGGAACCATTGTTTCTGTTGTGTATATACATTAAACATACAGAATGAATCTGTATTACATTATAAAATATAGTAAATGGTGGGAGGGCAATGACTCATCCCCACTGATGACATAGCCATAAAAGTTTTCATCCTTAAGTCTGTTTTATTCAATCATGTCCCACCTCCAGTTTCCTATGTTACTCACTCGTCCACGCACTCTATGAAAGCGTGCCATCTGGCTCCCACAGCAGCGCCACGATAGCCGCCTCGATTCCTGCAGACAACACTCACCATCCCTCTGTCGTTTACTCAAAGCAGAAGCACCGCCATTCGGAAGCGCTGTCTGTCTGTAAAGACAGGCAGCTGTCTTGTGCTCTCCGCCGATCAACATGCGCCCGTGGCAATGGCAGGATTTGAACTGCCTTTGGTGATGAGCTCAAGTGATGGTGGTAACTTTTAGAGCGAGATTTTAGACCTTACCAGCAGGATCTCCCTTCTTCTGAGAGCATTTCTGAAGGTCAACATGATTAATTCAGCGGTTTCTGTGTGGCCTGTTTGCTTCAGAGGATCCAGAGTGGCTTGATTAAAAACATGGCCTGCCAAAGTCTTGTCCTTTTCAACAGAAATTTCTTTAAAACTGTGCATGTTCGGTTTTATTCAGAAGCAACATACAGTCAAGATGCTAAGGCTTAATAGTCCTTTATGACCAGTGCTAACATTTATTAGCATTTCTGTGCAGCCTACACCATGACGTGACTGTTGACCTTTATGCTCTAAAATTAGACTTTTGTTTTTCGCAACGTCAAAATACATTGCAAAATTGTGTGGCTATCCAGCACACGAGGCTATCCAGCCATTCCTTGGCCTCCAGGAACTGGAATGGTGAACTTTGCTGTTTTGGGTTTGGTTGCCTAGTTTTTGGGTTTGAATTTCTGTCTAAATGCTTTTCGAGTTCATGCTACATAAGAAAAAAAGCAATTGAATCAAATAGAAATCAAATTAAATGGGTTTAATTTATGCTAATAATTTTTTCCCCTGTATTTGCTCAAATATCAGCATTTGCTAGCTGGGTTGTATAATAGTTGCACTCATTCATTTAAGTAATTTCCTGTGAACAAAAGCCCTCAAAACACATAAATGTCGAATTGGGGGGGACCAATATGGGCGGTGGTTTTCAAATGCCAATCTCGCTCCTCTCAGGGTGATGAAAGCATCTCATTAGGTTCTCCCGCAATGACAACATATACAGTTTCAACCTGAGCAGCTCCTCCTGGGATGTCATCCCGCCGTGCTTCAATAAATGCGCAAATACGTCACACCTGTGACTGTGGCAATAACGCCACACTACAAAGCTCAGCTTGAGTTGAATCGCTCGATGAAGATTTTAGCCTACATTTTCAGCTGGATGTACTAAACATTGGCTCTGGTTGCAAATTTTCCTTTAAAAAAAAAAACATGTTAAATGGAAATCTACATGGAAGTGCCTTTTGTTGTTCTTTGTTTGAGTAGAGGGACTTCAGTGACTCAGCAAAACGTTTCTGTTGCCGGAATTCTGTGTCAACAAAAAGATGTCACATAACACTTAAAATAGCTGCAAAGCTGCACTGAGACAGATGCCTGAGGCTACAGGTTTGGTGAGAGCTTTTCGCAATGGAAGCTGAAAGTGTGCAGGAGTCAGCCAAACACTCCGGGTGACGCCGCTGCATTATAGATGGAAACAAAACAGGCGCAGCTGCATTATCGTGGGCTCCCCTGCGTGAACACCAGATGAGTGTGGCTCACCTAGAGAGTTTTTAGCGCCAGAAGTTAACTTTTGAACTACACCAGGGCTGAACGGCGGTGGCAACTGTTGAGATCTCTTTGTTGCAATAAATGTGTGTTGGTGGGATGGTTGGCCTGTAAAATTAGAGCTTTACTGTCACCATAAAAACAACTGCCATGAACATTAAAAGGATTTCATATTTCAACTCTTTTTATAATATTTACAAGGCTTAGCAAAGTCTGTCTACATTTGGCTGTGAGATTTTTCTGCAGTTTTCCTCTCAAACACACTCTTTCTCCCATCTGAGCACCTTAACTTGATGAACCCCCGGTTGCTACGTAATCAATTGCAGCGGCTTGTAATTAAACCGCTTACTGAACACCCTAATCTGACTAATCAATTTTATTGACCTTCATTTAAACCAAAATCTGAAGGTGAATGTTTCGTCAGAAGGAATCTGTCAGTCCTGCAGAACCTGATGTGAATCTCGGAGCTGCCAGTTTAAACACTGCGATTATCCGTGTACCTGCCAAATGCTCAAGCAAACAACATAAAAAGCCATTTGCATGGATCTAATGTGTCCAAAGGGCCCTCACACATGATGCAACATTCTTGGAAATTGTTATTAGAAACAGCTGTGTTCCAATTACAGAACTGCAGTTGCTGGGTTCCGCATGCAACTTCGGCGTTTATTAAACTGGAGGACGTCCCTCCATGAACACTGGAGCTGGATAATTGCAGACAAGTATTTTTGTTAATCTATTTAATTATAACGCTGTCAAGACGAAATAAATAATTCATGGATTCATTTAGATGCGTTTAGGTTCACAGAGAGTTTTATCACGGGGAGAAGCTTTGTTAATGGCTGCAGGCACCTGATGCACTTCCCAAGATCTTCCTCAAAGTCTAATTTTATTGCTTTTTTTTTCTAAAAGAGTAAACATGGCCATATTAGATTGAATGCTTTTCACTGGAACTGTAAAGGGAGGGGACGCTGTTACACAATGTAGCCTCCTTGTTCCCTCCCTGTCACCCAGACCTTGATAAATAATAACGTTTTGCAATGATATAACAATTTCCCCAGCTAGTTGGGATTCCACCTGTATTCCTTTCCATTTTTTTTTTTGCCTGGCAGCAATATGATCAAATTAAGGAAACATGTTGCAATCCGGTCTTTTTAGAGATCAAACCACAGTTCTCAGAAATGGAAGAGTCCGTCCCATTTGCTTCCACTGGGAAATGTCGTCACCCAGTTTGATTAACTCTCTAAATGAGTGAATAACTGAGTGACTTAATGAATGAGTTGCGTAATAAGCTAGGAATAAACAGCTCAACAGGGCTTATTTTAAATGTCAGTCTGGAATCAGAAAAGGACCACGCTGCTGCCGTATCTTACATTTATGAGCTTTAAAGTGGGCGTTTCAGAGTTTCTCTCGAGTGTTTTTTTCAGTCAAAGATAACATTTGGATGCTGTAAAATTCCACGAAAGTAACTAATTTAGTGAATTAGACAGTTTTCATCAAGTTTCTGTCTTTTTTCTTTTCTTGTCTCTTATTTTACCACCACGCAGAAATCTTTGTTCCAGAATCAGGACAGCATGACGTCTTTGGCTAGTTCAAATTAGAAATTCAAACTACAGACATAAATAAGGCTTCTCAGCTTTTGAAGGTACCAAATCAGACAGCAGAGATGATCTGTATTCAGCACTGTGTTAGTGGCTTCGACAGTCTGTGGCAACAACTGTATCTCTATTAGACCTCCACTGTTAGTTGGTTAATTTTTACTGCACCAGCAGCAGTCAGCAAGGTCTCTTCTCTGTTGCTGAAGCTGTGATCCGTAGAGACCTCTGCCCCCTCAAAACCCAGGAAGTTAAATGGGGAGCTTAACCGGTTGATTAAATATTCAAAAATATGTAAACACACCATTGACTGTTGGACTGTCCCTAATTGCACGTGTTATGATAATGAGCCCATCAGAACGATTAATTGCAAAAATGATTGCTTTTAAAATTGGCATGTGTGTTTAAACTGTATGAGGAGGTCCTGCAGCACACAGACACACACACAATTCCTCTTTCTCTTTTTCAAGTTCAGAAAAAGAGCCCATGATTTTTTTTTTTTTCTGTATTTGCAGCTTTTCTGTGATCTTTCAGCCGTTTGCACTGCTAGCCTGCGGTAGCTTAGGTGAGAACTTTGTCAGTACTCCCACCTTCAGCACTTCCTCAAAGACCCAAGCCAAATCCAAACCAGGATAATCTCATCCTCCACTCTGATGTACTTCCATTTATCCCAGCCTTGTACTACTGCCAGCTCAGTCCAGTGTTGGGGAGAGGAGAAAGAGGATTTCCTCCGCTTTTCCCCTTCTTGGGCTCTTCAGTCAGGTTGTAAAACCATATTGCCTCGGTGCTCCACAAGAATGTAGGAGATGTCACCCCTGCAGCACATTAGAACACACTGGCCACATGCTCTTTATCATGCTACAGCCAGCTGTGGGCTCAACCAAGTCACTTAAACAAAGAGAGCCTCGGTGCCTGCAGAGCCAGAGCTTCGATGTGGTCCTTCAACCATCACACCAGTAAGAACAGAATTTCAAATCAGTAAAAAAATTAATATTAATAATCCTAGTTTCCATAGAGAATTTAAGTATTGGTTGTTCTTTAAAATAAAAATTATTAACCCCTGTGTATGCTAAGTGATAGCTTAATCTGTTTCATCCCTGTCAAATAACATCCCTGTTTCTGACAAATGTGATGCTTTTTTTTTGTATTACTGTCACTTGTGCTGTTTCATGTGCAACAGTCATCAGACTGTGAAATACAGACAGTATTTTGTACAATGAATCATGAGTCAAAAAGTGAGTGAGAAAATACTGCCAGACATTAAATACCATGGCACATTACGCACATCCGTGTCAGAAGTAAACAGTTTGAGTCAGGAAAAAGATCAAGTCAGCGCTAACTCACCAATAGTGAGATTGGCATGGAAAGACACTGGTGACTGTCAATAAATGGGTTAATCAATATTTTCTAAATGATCAGTTTTGAGAGCAAAAAGAACACTCAAACGTGAATCATTACAGACCAGCACGTCTCAGCTTCAAAAAACAGTGACAGAGCACCAAGTAAAACACAGGAAGTGACACCAAGAAATGTCAACTTTGAGGGTACTTGCGATTCATTCTGCAGCTAAAAGACAGATGACAGCACTAAAAAGCTGCAACATAAATACTCCAGCAAGGCGGCATCAGTAAGCATCAAACCCACAAATTAAACAGCGCTATGGCAGCCATGCTGCTCTTCTCCAGGGCATCTTGCTGATCTGTCAACAACTGAGAGAGCACCTGCAGTTATTTCCATCGGTTTCTTCTCCTTCTTTCAGCAAAGGCAGCATTGGGTCTTAAATAAGATATCAGCTGTTATTGTCATCTATGCTTTTGCAAAGCTTTTGTTTCTGAAGTTCCACAGTTTCATCAATACCACATATTCACTTATATCTTTTGGTTTAGTCGCCATCATGTTAGGGGGATTTGTCTCCCTCAACCCATCGGTATGAAAATAAACACGTGGTTAAACAAATTCATGCTGTCTGTGTTATTAAACTCTATTGTTCCACTATGTAAACAGGAAAACTGTGTAGAAACCTTCTAGAGAATCAATCATTGCCTGGATAGACACGCATTGTTGTCTTCATTAGTTGTTTATTTTTATGATTACACCATCCAGGAAGCTAGGACTGAACATTCTTCCAACAGGCACACGTGAGCACCGTATCTACAGCTGATGTTCCCATGAGCCTCAACTATTTACTGCTAATTTGCATAATTGAACACAGTGATTAACGTGTTATTATGAGATAGTAAACATGAAAGGCACACTTGCTCGCACAAGTGGTTTGCTTGAATGCAGAAATCACCAAAAATGCCTGACGTGTGACCTTATTAAGTGTTTGCATTAGCTGGTAGGTGAGGAAATCTGGGCTTGATGAAACCAGCGCAGTCCTCTAATGTTTTCCAGCAAGGTGCATTTCATCAGCTTAACCCCCAGTTGCACCAGTGGCAATTGAATGAACACCAAAACGTCATCTAACAAGAGCCCTCTGCTGCCAGTGGTGAAGAGAAGAATGGTTAAAAGTGTTAATTTACACTTTGTTGTAGTGGGTGGTGGCATCATCAATGGCTCGAGCTGCCAGTGACTCAGCTCACCGATGTCAGCTGTCATGCACGTACAGCAGCGCCCGCTGACATGTGAGGAGGCCTCGGGCAGATGTACTGCAAGCTGTGCAAACATTGTGATGTACGTATGTGGGGGTATCAAACGCATCACAACACACGCGTTTTACTGTCACAGCGTCAGCGTCACGTTGACTGTGAAGAATCAGGATCACCAGAGGCA
The DNA here is from genome assembly GCA_000180735.1 of Tetraodon nigroviridis. Classification (NCBI taxonomy): domain Eukaryota; kingdom Metazoa; phylum Chordata; class Actinopteri; order Tetraodontiformes; family Tetraodontidae; genus Tetraodon; species Tetraodon nigroviridis. Next base: position 2,018,838 of record CAAE01014555.1, read on the forward strand.
CCAAACTATCCACGCTTCAGCTTGCAGGAAAGAGAAAGGAATAATTGCGTTGGTTCCACTAAAACCAGATGACCTAGAAGTAGAACATATGGAGGGGTGAATAGAAGAGTTTTCCTGTCTCCAAGTCTTTCTGCCCCACGTTGTCTTTATCAAATCATTGTTTGTTCTAAACAGTTTAACTGTGTAAGTCTGTTTGCTTCCCCCCTCCCGAACCGACCGTCTTTACCATCAGTTTTGTCCCACGTAGATTTTTTTTTTTTTTTAGGTTCGCTAAGATAATGTAGCCTTAGCGCTTCCAGCGGTCAATCCTGTTCAACTGTGCCATGTAATTAACTTACACTTGTGTTTCATGGATGCGCTGAGGAGAATAATGCTTTGGACTTAAGAAGCGGGGGTCAACAGCTTTTGTAAGGATTATTGCTGGCATGAATCCAAAGGCCATAAAAGAAAGAGGCAGTCAGCCAAGGCAGCACATGAAGGCAAGCCATTAATACAGGTTTACGACTTGGACAGCACCAAAGGAAATACAATCATTTCACTCATATTTTTAAATTGTTTTCCATTGTTGGTCCTTGCGGAATGCTGGCTTATGTATTTACACTCAAAATAAAATAATAATACCAGACTGTCAGGTATCGTCATTTGGAAACCTTTGATCTTAAGGCTAAAGATGAAATATTGAGTGTCCTCACAAATGAAATAGCATTAATAATGTTTTTCTCTTGGTAAAAACATGCATATTAGGCTGACTGTAGGCCCGCCCAGGGTGTTTTTCTGCTTTGCCTGAATACCCCAGGACCCCCCAGTGATCCTGATTAGAAAAAAGTGGCTGATAACAGAAATTGGATGGATAATTAACTCTGGCATCCTGACTGAGTCCCTGTTTCTCATCAGAATATATCAACATATATTCATATAGGAGGCTCATTAGCCATACACACTTCATATACTTCTGATTCCCATTGTCAGATTGCTTTCCCTGGTATTAATTACAGCGCCGTAATACAAGAGTCTTTCTCATTTCACGCAGTCATTAGAAACGCATTACTGCACCGCTGATGCAACATGACTTATTTACCTCACAACAGCTTCCTCCAGCCTGTTGCCTGGAAGGCTCAGAAATGAGCATCGGAGCGAAGCCCAGGTAACGCTGCAGCGAGGACCCACAAAGAGCAGTGTGGCAGTAAACAAGGCACGTCAGCGCCGCCATGCTCGGCTCCAGCTGCTGAGAATGGATTACTGAGTTCGCCTTTGTGGCCCTCAACAGGGTACCAGCAATATAATATCGGCTCTTAGCAGCTTGCAGGTTTTTCTATTACCTCGTCCGTGACTTGACATCACTGTTAAATAGCGGAACAACATGTGCCTTGCAGCTCGTTCGATTGTTCTGACCCCTTTGAACTCTTGGCAGTGCGGGAAATGGCACCACAGAAGGAAGGGGACAGAGAAGAGGTCGTTGCCAAGGCAATCGCTCTCTGGAAAACAGTGACTGGCTGAACACAGCTATATCAGTCAGTGGTCTTGACCCACACCCGGGTTTAGTTGAATTGAAGGTGGCGCTGGAGCACCTTGCTTACGATCCCACCCTGGGGTGTGCAGGCCAGATGGCGATGGCTGCGTCAGCTACACCCCGACAATTTAAAAAAAGAAGATGACACAGAGGCTCTGCACCTCCTGGCTCCCGGTGGCAAAAACGGAAACACAAACGATGATGAATTCTCCTCTTTGCATGAGGTCCTGACGTAATCCATGAGATGGTTATAACCTGGTCTTCATGCCCCTGTGTACACCCCCAGCAGACAGTTATCATTTCCAGTATCCATCCCAGGTTCTGACAGTGGGAACGCTGATAGATGTGCACCTTACCAAGATGAGCCAGAGAGAATCTTTCCTGGCCCATCGATGGTGGACTGCAGGAAATAAATAAAAGAGGAATCCTGTGTCATCCATCCATCCATCCATCCATTATCCTACCCGCTTTATACCCAGTGGTGTCGCGGGGGTCTGCTGGTGCCTATCTCCAGCTCTCTTAGGGCGAAGGCAGGGAAACACCCTGGACAGGTCGCCAGTCCATCGCAGATCCTCTGTCATATCGGGGTTTATTTTATGTGACATGGGTCATAGTATATAAAAGCAGTCTATTGACATTTTGATTTAAAATAAAATAAAATAAAAAATCTAACTGAAGCAGGAAGGGTGACGATTGTGGCCGTCTAGTGCTCTGTACCGCTGAAAGTGGATTGGCAGAACAGTTCTGGCTGATGTGATGAATGGCTGAGCTATGTGGACAGGTGAAACAAATAGGTCTCCGTCTCTAGGTTCTGCCCTGGCGGCGCTTCGGCAGTGAGATACCTTCAGGCGAAACAACCATGAGGGTTTACACAAATTTAGCTTTTTTTTCTTTTTTTTAATACACATGGTGTGAAGGCTTCAAGGAAAGGTGTTTGAGGTAGCGGTGATTGATCTTTGTTACCTTGCAGGAGGTTTAAAAGAAACCACACTAACACTGTGCACCAAGTCAAATATGGTGTCACTGAAAGGTTGAGTGTATTGTTTGTTTAATAATTTAAGAATCTTCGCATGTGCACTCTATTTTCTGTCATTTCAATCAGCGATGATCACAGGATTTGGTCAGTAGGCGCGTCCTATTAGAGCAGTAACCTAAATTTTGGGCCTGTGGGAGAAGTTTGAATCACTTAATCTTTCCAGTGGTCATAGTGGGAAAGCGAGGGCCGAGTTTCACCATGCCAAATGACTACTGGGTAAATAACTAAGATCTATCTGCATTATGCAGCAGTCTGTCCGACAAGATAAGAAAAAAGCCAACAAATCCCTAACAAACACAGTATATGCCAGCCTAACAACTGAATCTCCGACAAAAAAACAAAAAATAAACCAGCTGCTATGGTGTACCATGCCACTGCAAACACTGAATAATGCAGTGAGAATGTACTCTGCCTCAAATTGATTCGTCTTAAGACCAAAACTCCACATGAGGATGAAATCAGAATATGTTATTTCTGAACTAAGCTTGGCTGTCAGTCAACTTCTGAAATAAGAGCATGGAGTTTCCCTTCGCCATCACAGGAAAGCCTGCTGCATGAATGCAACCTCATTATGTGCACTCCTGGGTGGACAACCCACTTCTTGCTTTGAGCTGCTGAAATAATGTCACATGTCATTGGTCAGACTGACGTGTGCACTTATAGGTTTGCTCTTAGTTCTGCTGCAGCCCAACTGCTAACTGCAGATGCAACCTATTGGGTTGATACCAACCTTTGTACCATTCATGAGACATTAATCGCTCAGCCGTGTGTGTGTGTGTGTGTGTGTGTGTGTGTGTGTGTGTGTGTGTGTGTGTGTGTGTGTGTGTTACTGTGTTTGTTTCTGCTGTCAGAGAGAGAAAGATACTACCAGAGGGTTAATGTGAAACACCAACAGCTCCCTCTAGCTTCTGTGCCATGAACACCGGGTGCAGCTCTGTGTTTGGGCCCAACCAGACTCACCCTCATTTGTCCTTGTTTAGACTTTAACTGTGATCTGGACTTGAGCCGGTTTAGTAAAATTGCCACCGGTAAATTGCCACCAGTCCAGACTGGCTTTTAGACTAATAATGTTGCAAACAACCACCAACCAAACAGCCTGGAGCATGTCAAGGTCCGCCAAACTATTTGTGATAGATTAATATGATGAGTTTTAAAGGTTTATTGTTAGACTAGAGTAACCACACTGTGACCCATTCTTAGTGACTCTCTATGGGCTTGTATGGGCTCTGTTTAGCTCCATTTAGTCATAATTTTCTGGCAACAAAACATTTGAGCAACTATTATTGATCAGAACAACCTATCAGTACGTTTTACCCCCACAATGGCATCTTTTCTCTAATGCTCACAAATATAACCCTAAAACTGATGCTAAGAATGGAGGAAGAATGACTTTTTTTTTCCCCAATGAGGCATGAAAAGTTTAAAAGATAAAACATGGAGAAACTGCTGTCACAACCTGAAATCTGATGAAACAAAGATGAAAGTGAATCTTTTATTGATGAATGAGGTTCGAGCTCTGACGGCCGGGGCTGTATTATGTTTCAGCGGATGATGAGGAGCGACGATGAGCTAAGACCTGACGAAATATTTTATGTTCAAATGAATTGGAAATTTATATTTTAAGAAATGGACTTGAGCCAACACAGAGCAAAACATCAGGCGATGATAATTTCACTCAAAATTTGAACGTCAACTTCCATCACATTCCTTTGGTGAGTCTTCAAACTTGCGACCTCCAGCATGCGTTATAGCAGAAATCATATTCTTTACCTTCACAGGGCAGCCTATGACATATGTATGTAAATACTCTGCACAGTATATGATATTTCATATGACAGAATGTAAGTGTTGCTGCTCAACACCAGAATTGCTTTCTTTTAACCTCCCACACTGGTTCCACTGCTGCTTCACACAAGCTGAGCTGCAAAGCTAGTGAGAGTAGCTGTCAGGTTGCGTTGCCTTCTGGCATTTGGCAGTGGTCTGTCAGAGCGGTACAGGCAGAAACACAGCCGCGAAACAACAAGGCAACAGTCAGCACGTATTTGGAGAATGGGTGGCTCAAATAATGTGATTAGGTAAATGTAAGGTGGACACTTGATGTGTCACCAAACCAGCCCTCCTGCGGATCTCATGTATGCAGCATGTAGGGAACGGTGCACAGTTCTCCATCAGCACACGTTTGTTTCTTTAACTCCAAAATGTTAATGAGGACATAACAGTGTGTTTCTCAGTCCTTCCTTTGCCCTTCACACTCAATGCAGCTCCTGCTGTTCAGCCTAATTTGAGGTGAATCCATCCAGTGCATAAAAATGGAAGGTGTTACTTCACCACTGCAGCCAAACAAACGTCTGGCCACTGAAAACAGGGCAGCAGACAAGAACAGGGAATATATTGAACCAATGCGAGCCCACTGGGAAGGTTTTTTCCTGCATATTTCAGCAAGGCTAAAATGGACAGGTGATATTAGAATATCAAAATATACTGTTAAAAGTTTGCCTGCATGCATAGGCAGAACACTTTTGTTCATCTAATAACTATTTAAACTGAATTATGGATGTATTCATATAGCAAATAAAATTCAATCTAGCAGAATCTGAATCATTATCTGATTAGTATGCTCAAAACACACAGATCCAGCCAAAATGGTATGTTAGGCAAGAACGGTGTGTGTGTGTGTGTGTGTGTGTGTGTGTGTGTGTGTGTGTGTGTGTGTGTGTGTGTGTGTGTGTGTGTGTGTGTGTGCGGTTCAGGTCATTGGGCCTTAAGCTTCACCTCTGCCCGGAATCAGCTCCACTAATCGTTCATATATTCATACAGTAATTAGAATTTATCATTAACAGGCAGGAATGTCAAAGCAATGATTAGCAGTGTAATTATAAAATAATTGCACATACATTTGCTGCGTGTGTGGGCGTGTGTGTGGGACTAATCACGGAAAATACCTGTGTACCTAAAGATAGAATTTAATTTGTGTACAGAGAGAAAGCACTAACTACAACAATCAAATAAATACAACTCGTGACATTTTTGACATAAAAATAACAAATCAGCTGATGTTTACAGCTAGCATGTGGAGAATAGTCTGTAAGAGCAAATTCAGTTTATTCAAACTCGGTTTCATTTGCTCAGCAAATATGTCGTTTTGTACTTGTATTGAGGAGAAGAAAACACAGAACACAGCCGACCTGCTGCTGGGAGGGTACAGTGCGCCTCCACAAAGCATCAGCATCACGTCCCTCTTTTGATTCGTGCTGTTTCTCTTCCCTTCGTGTACTAGAAATATTAGCGTTGTGAATGAAAATTATTCAAATTACACATTATTAAAAAACTTGAGTGTGCCGTCTTGATAAAGGAGATGGTCTCCAGGCAACATGAGCCGACATCCTCACAACATTCAATACCTCAGACTCCATCTGTTGTCCTGCTGGTTCCATGGGAACAGGTAATCAAGTTTGGTGAGCTATTGTCTCCGAATGCCAGCTACCTTCCTGATAATTACAAATGAGTGAGTGTGATGCAGAAAGACTGCTGCAAAATGTTGCTGGTGGGGGGAGGGGGGTGCTGAGGGGAGGCTAGTGTGTGTGTGTGTCTGGATGTTAGATGCTCGCACAAGCAGTGCCGGTAAAGCTCGCTGTCCCCCAGGATTCCATTGCGGCGCTGGCTATCGCTATCTGTTTTCTCCAGGGGACACTGCTCTGTCATCACTCACCCATACACAACCAGAGCACAGACGCTTCTACACCCAGGTACACCCCACCACACACACACAAAAAAAAACCAGCCAGGGCCGTCTATCCGCCTGCATTTACTCCCTCCGATATATCCGTTTGTTTCATTGTGATAAACACACAACACACACACACATGCACGCGCACACACTGGCGTCTAGAGTTCAACCATCTCTGTTTCCCAACTCAGTGACAACAGGGTTATCGCTCAGGGAGATCTGATCTCTAAAGCTGGCATCACAATGCCGTACCTCGCTCTCTCTCTTTATCTCTAATTCTCTCTCTCTCTCTCGGTCTCTGCGTTTTCATCCTGATATTCACTCGGTAAATAACAACGAAACAAAACAAAACAAATTCAGCTGTAACTGATCATAGGTGTCTGACAGAATTCAGCCTTGCAGAAACGTTTATTTGTTTTTACTGCCTTAACTATGTACTGAAGTAATATTCCTTAAAGGTCAAAGGTGAACCTCACTCTTGTGTTGAGGTTTCCCTACAACATGATCTCAGAGCTCCAAACCAGTTACCGTGTCATGTGTTTCCTCAGAGAGGAGAACTTCTTCAGTTGTGAACTCTGCAGATAAATTCTGCAGAGAGAGAGAAAAAAAAGGAATCCTCGCAAGTGCTGCCAAAATATTTTATCATCAGGCATCACATGCAAAAGAGGGAAAAGCAGACAGCTGGTGACTGCTTAGTGGATGGATACGGAGACTCCAGGGCGTCTTCTTCTTCCTTTCCGCAGTCGCCTGTCCAACTGAAACATGCGAACACAAAGAGCTGTGTTTTGCCTGGGCGCCTCTGTTCATCCTGCCCTCCCTCCCAGGTCCTCAGCAGCTGCTCGGAGTTTACTGCAGCAGAGAAAGACTCCTCTGATGGTTTAGACTGAGAGATCAGTGTGTGTTCTCAGAACAGAGTCGTTCTCTCTCCAGACTGTCCATGAATCCACATTACATCTGCCCTGCCCTCGCTCTTTCTTCATTTTCTCCAAGTCTCCGTCCAAATGATTTAGTTTCTTGTCATCCATCTTTTTTCCTCTGCTTCCAAACCTCCTCTGTCCATCTTGGACTCCTGCTGTCACTCCAGTCTCTCTGGACCAGCCTTCACAATCACTTTTAATTGACTCGGAGTGAGACGCAGGCAAGGCCCCATGTGAGGAGACGTGCACCATCTCCAAAACCGAATGGACTCCCCAAGCAAACTTTTGAACAGCTAAGCTTTGATCAAGAAAAAAATCTAGATGGATCTGAGTTCAGCTGAAATTCTGGTGAGCTTCTGAGTTAATGACCAGGCTGTTAATTATTGGACTTTACTGGTGGATCTACTTTAAGAGTCGCCACTCCATGTAAAAAACATCAACCTCAGCCTTGAATTGAAGAGAATCCGAAGTTTTCTCACCCAGTTACTGGTTTGTAGTGGAGTGCACACTGTAGTCACTTTACGTCTGATGCATTTTTAATCCCGGAGCTCTCCGCCAGCACTGACCTCAACACACTGCTGGGTTAAATAATGCATATGAAGGTACTCATAGATTGGACATCCCTAGAAAATGTTGGGAAGGAGTCAATTCCCCCTTAGGTCTTAAATTAAAATTTAAAATTATAAAGTTGGTGGGTTTGGGGAGCATGATAAAGTCAAGGAGTAATATATGTGTTTTGTACAGTGTGTGCAAATCCGATAATAAGATGCACTAAATGGATGACACATGCACACTTTTTATAGTTAAGAAGAGATTGTTGCTGCAATTGCATTGGAGCCTAAAAATTTCTCATTTCAACAGTTTTAGCAGGCCTTCCATATTTAGCTGCATATATACAGACGTCAATACAATAGCAGCAACATTTTTGCAGTATTAGCTTACTAAAATGGACCAAGAGCAGCCCAACACCCTCTGGGGTAGAATCCCTGGCTTAGTCACATGCTACAGCCTGGCAGCTTTTCTTGGCTGTCCATTAAAAGGTGGCTTCAGATTTCACGTTTGTCTTCAATCTACAGCCTTTAAACCACTTGCTAACAGTGTTCTGTTTTGTGTCATTTCTGTGTTTTTCCATCAAATAACACGATAGCAAAACTAAGCTGAAGAATGTGCAGTCTGCAGACAACCCCTAATAACATACACAGACATTTCACAAACAGCGCCGCTAATTTAGTGTCAGACGCATCTCAGATTTCTTTTTGCAAGAGGCAGACTTGTTTTATTGTCTGGATGCCTTCGATTAAGAAGCACTTTTTAAAATGGAAAACTTCACCAGCAACCCAACACTGCTCTCATGGGAATGTGAGGATCAGTGGAAGAAAGCAGATATCTGACAGCTCAAACAGGGACACGCAAGGGAAACTTCAAACCACAGAGATTTGGTTTGAATCCACAGTACAGAAGTACAGAAAGTGCGATAAACACTTAGAAATGACTTTTCCACATAGATGCTCACTTTACAAAAAATCAGAAGAAATCAACACTATTCACTAAAGACCATCACACACCCCCAAACCATGTTTATTTAGAGTAAGTACATGTATATTTGCTAATGATAATGTCTGCAACTGCAAAAACTGCAAACACACCATTTAAATACAAACTGCAGGCATCATATAATAACTGTGAGCAATCATAAACACTTTGGTGACCATGTCTGGTTTACTTGGCAGAAAAATGAAAAATCATGATCAGCTGTCTCAGATTTAATTCCAGGAAAATGTCAGATGGCTGAGTCTGGCCTGATGCAGTCTAGCCTCAAACTTAATCACATTTTTAGCTTCTAATGAATGCAGTCTGCAAATCTTAAATCTAACCCTTTCATTTATTTGAGAAATAGTTTGACAGAAGCATTTTACCTTAATGTAGTTTCCCTTCAAGGGAAACTACATTAAGGTAAAAATGCTGTAAAAGTGGTGTAAGAAATGTAAGATAATCCCTGCCCTGGCATATATCTGGTTCCTGGCTTCATTTAGATTGTCAATAGAGTACTGTTGTAAATGTTTCTACGTAAGTTCCTACGAAAATGTTTTTTCTGGAGGATGTGTCCTTGTAAAAGAACCTTCCAGTGGGAAAAAAATGAGTGTGTCCGCCAACAGTTTGGCCTAATCGCGTTGGCCCCTTGGGTGAAGCAGAAAGTCAGTCCTGTAATGGCGCCCAGTAGGGGCGCCTATCCAAGCGCATGAGCGCACAAAACGGCAAATAGTAAAAATGGAGGCTATCATGGGGTCGCAGACATGAACTCTGCTGCGCACTTTTGAGCAGACTGTGTGGAAAGGCAACACTGCAGCTGTGAAAAAAAAAAAATAAAACATGGGGGATTTGGAAACTGGTTGGAAACTGGCGGTAACGTCCACAAACATGGTTGCACAATTGGTTGACTTCCTGTGTGCTGAGCTACAAAAATACAAAGTATACCAAAATACATCACTTGCTTTCAAATTCATTCACTGGTAAACAATTAACTAGTGAACTAGTCACATAAACTGTTCAAAATTATCACCAAAAACAAAAAACCAAACAGTTCAAGCAGAATAGCCGTAAATGGATTCTACTGTATGTGTCCCAAAAGACTAGGAAATCAGCTTAAACTGTCATTTATTCCCTTTTTTAAGGGGAAGATGTTCATTTACAGCATAATTCTCTCTCTTAGTCAGCCATTTCTGAACATGTTCCCATGCAGGGGCAGGCAGAACGATGCCAAAGGAACAAAGATCAAAACACGCTGCACACTGGAGACAGCTGTGGAGCTGACATCCTCCTGTTCATCACCTCCTCTGTAAGCCCTTATGTTTATTTATGCACATATAATGTATGTCAATTCCTCCCCCTTGCACCTACATCGGCTTTCGGGTTTTCTGGTGATTTACTTTATTTTTGTCTTCAAGCAAAAGTGAATCAAGAGTTTGGCTGCATAATGCACTTCTGTAGAAGAACACACAAGTCAAGGGGGCATTTGTGATGGTTGCGCAGAGGCCTGCCCACCGCAGGCGTCCAAATGTGCCAAGAAAGAGCATCTGTATGTGCTTAGTTGAGTCAGAAGAGCGGCGCCATTACTTTGTTGTGTTGTGGAATTGGAATGTTGGAGCGCTGA
>CAAE01014555.1:2030902-2052275 GCA_000180735.1 Tetraodon nigroviridis
TCAGAACGATGAATTATAGAACACAAAAAACCCACCTCTTTGCCAGACGGGTCAGATTGGAACCCATAGAGATGGAACTGTTTGCTCTGTTCTTGTAACACAGCATCAGGATTTATAATTTATACATCATGTGGACTCTACCTCACTACTACCACATCTGGGAAGCTTTTTTTCAGACATAAAACACTAAAATGAATGCAAATCCTACCGAGAGCATCAGTGGCTCAGTGAGTCCTGTCCCTTCCCCACCGATTTGTTCGTCTGTCGCGATTTCCCAAACAATTTGCCTTATCTAACCCTGCAGGATAATTGCAGGGTGCATTTCATTAATTTGATTTCCAACATTGTAAGGCTTCCACCTCCATCTCAAATTATTCATCCGTTCATTAATTTCTGGCTGCTTATCTCAGCCCAGGTGCATGTAGCAGCTGGCTAAACAAGTTAGCGCCGAAATCCACCTCCCAAGACGTTCTGGGCCAGATGGTAGACGCAGTCCCTGCGGTGTGCTCTAGGTATGTGTCCAGTTGGACCTGCACAAATACTTACAAATGCGGCTTATGATGGGCGGCGTTCTTATCAGATTCCTTCTGAGAAGTTAGCGAGGAAGGTCGGGACAGCTGTGCCTTGTCTGTTTCATCACCCCATCATTTACATTACCCACATCAGATGCTTAAAATCAATAAATACAGCGTGATTGCCAGGCATAATTGTGCCTGGCCGAGTTTTTATACCTGAACTCTGCTGATAGAGATGTTGGCCTCGCTCCCAAAGGGCCTTAATCTGAGCATCTGCCCTGGAGGACACATACAAACCCTACATATCCCAGAAAAAAAAGGCCCCTTTAAGACACAACATACACTGCAACATATACCACCGGAGGCGATCAATTATTAATGTTCTCATGGATGGGCGCTATATGTGTCATGACTGAGGAGACCTTGAAGTTGCATGATAGTAAATATAAATAACCATGCCCGGGGCAGATGAGATAACAATGCAAAGCAGGTAGCGCAAAGATTCTTGTGCTCCTTCTCACTTGTGCATAAAATCAGAGATCTACTCCTCAACATTGCTGTCTGGAAAACATTGTTGTCGCTAGCGGCCATGCCCAGCAATGAGGTGTAACATTAACCCACGTGATGGGCAACCCCCTGGTCCCTGGTGCTCCCATTTGCATGCTGGGAGAGGACACTCACAGACGATCTGGCTCCTATATAAAGAGCACGAAACAGCACAAAGGCCCAGCGGTGCCTGGGAATTCCATGAATGTAGATGAACTTGGATTCAAAGATGTCTGCCCTGTACATCTAAAAACAAATACATCTCATTTTCATGTACATGGCTCATGGTAGCCTGAATTTTTCAGTCTGTCTCAGTATCGTTATGTTAGATTTAAAATTTTAAACCTCAGCCTTTCAGCGAATGTATTACTTTAATGCAGTAAATCTGAAATCACTTAATATAACAGGAGAATCATGTAACAACACTGCCATCGTAAAAATCTCCCTTTGTAATAAGTTCTTTAACTCTACTTATGTGAGGAAACTTAACAAACCCTGACGGGTAAATTCCACCGAACACGCCCGACTCGCGCAAGGTGATATTGTGACTCGATCCGGAAATAATGTCGGCAATTTCTGTGTAATAACCAGGAATCAGCTCTGCAGGGATCCAAAACCATCTGTGTACACTTGTGTTGTTGTTCATGTGATGTTGAACCAAAGGAAGTTCAGATAGTGCACATTTTTTTCATTTGTTAAGACCTACAAAACGCAAAAACAGACTTTAAAAGTTTGAATTTTTGATGCTACACTGTTCTCTTTAGTCTCCAGTTAACTCACTTACACAGAAGAGTATTTCCCCTAATTAAACTTCAAATCTTTCACTGTTGGCTTGCTTGTTCCTCTCAGCTGTTCTGCTGCAGGTCAGTCAATGTACAATTGTCTTTCCTTCAGTGTATCAGAACATTCAATTCGCAAGGATGTGCTCCTGAATATGAAATTTTCCACACAAACCTTTCCAAAGACGGCACACAGTGTTTCAGCTCGCTGGCTGGTGGAATGTGAGAGCAGATGATGACAGTTGGTACATTTCACTGCGGGACGCCTTTGGAAAAAAAAAAAAAACTGACAAGCCGACAGCCGATGGTAGCATTTTTCCCTCCCTGTCTGAGGCACGCATTAAAGAAATATTAAGTATATTATAATAATCTGTAACCATATATTCCAAGTTTAGTGCAGAACATTGGATAAAAAAGGAACATGAGGTTCATTTTCTCTGTCTTACACATGCAGGTCTCCGCGTGATGCTTTCTCAGTGATCCTTATTCTAGCCGGGCAATAAAAAGCCACATTCTCTAAGATTTATAACAACAGTCCTGAGAGGAAAAATAGTGCCGTCGCTGGGCTGGCTGCGATGGCCGGGCCCGCCACTAAAAAAATATGAGGGACAGTGTGAAGTATGGATTACGACATGGGAGACCTCACGGTGCTGGGCAGCTGAAGGCAGGTATCACATAAGAATGAAACATTCACGGCTGTTTAGCAAACTGAGGAGACTTTTGGGTAGCGAGGACATTTTGGCTGGTCTCCACGACTTCAAAAGATTTGGTTATAGGGTTAGAACAGGAAGTAGGTGATGGTTAGCTTAGATAGTATGGATGCTAGCTTGTGTATTGTCAATCCCACACCTACCACTATACAGAATGTACGGGTAGTATATATTTTCATGGAAAAAAAGTAAAAAAATATAAAGGCCAGACCACACAGATTAACGGCAGTGTCACCCTGCAAGGTCAACTCTCCTCGCTTGTTTGTAATCTGCTGTACCGCCTGTCACAGCCTTTTCCCACAGAGTGCACAAAGAACACATTTGCGGAATGAGAGCGCTTGTCTGTCTCTGCAGGGACGTCGGCCATAAGTGATATTAATGGAAACCATTTAAGAAATCTCGTGAAGGAACGCGACCCCCATTGGACGGGCGGCCGCGGCGGTCCATCGAGTGCGTCGCGTGTCGCATTTCAGCCCAGCGCAAGCACTTTTTGTCTGCCGGCGAGAGAGAAGGGATGAGCACAACAATTTTTTTCTGCACGAAAACACCGCCGCTCGGCTTTGGCGGGGGTGACCTCTGTGGCCAATTATAGGGGAGGCTAATGCTTTGGCTGGCATGTCTATTGGATTGAATGAAATGTTTTTCTCTTTCGCTGACACAGGAGATCACATGCTTGTTATTATCACAATGGCCGCAAACACAAGCTTATGTAAATGCCTCCTCACGCGGTCGTGACTGTCGGGCCCGCCGCATATTAGCTTTGTGTTTAAAAGAATGGCGAGTGCAGAGAGAGTGGGAGGGGTGTAAATTCAAGGCTTCTTGGATATCAGTGCCTGAGCTGGGAAGGCTACGCACTCAGATAACGAGCCCCTTCATACACTTGTGGATAATGATGTTTAATTAGTTGAATTGGACTGATTTTAAAGCTTCATGGAGTTGGTAATGGTGTTAAAGCTCTGAGGGCATTACCTCTTACTGGAGTCATCAATTAATACAACAGTTAAAAGTGGAGATATTGCAATTTGGAGACTTAAGAACTCCTCCCCCATTTATAGAATCAACTTTGGTGATTAAACAGCAATGCAGAGGGGTGAATACAGACAAAGTTAAAAAAAAAAAAAAAAACCACTATGCTTAGGTGTGGTCATCTACACTGTTTATTTCTTTATTATTTAAAGCTGTTAAGGATAAACAAATAGAAATGGGATGGTTAGAAAAAGGATGGTCCTCACACCGATGCATACCCACTGGCACATCTGTCTCTTTTGCCATTAAGCATCCAAAGGGCCCAGGAGTCAATCTCTTTTTGCTGCCTCTTATTCTGTCAAATGCTCACCCTCTTTTTAATGACTGTCATGCTGGGTCTCCACTTCTTTTCAAAAATTCAAACCGCCTCTCTATAGACTGTCAGTAGGTCCCTGGCTGAGATAATTGAAGCCTCTCATCTTTTGGAGACGGGCAAATTTGACGCCTTTGTACCATTTTTCTCCTCTCCCTTTTCAGGGTATTACTCGCTCCACCTATCATACTTAAAGATTCCTTGATTTCCTGCAGCCCTTAGTGTTCTTCATCTGGACAGATCTGACCATGGCAGGCCCCCACTGCTGTCACTTACTACCCCCTGTCGGCACCAGACGGTATTGCAGTGACTTCCGGGCACTTTTGCAAGCTGAGCCCCAACAAGCAGACATATTTACAAAAACTGCCCCGCTTTGTGTGCCCTCAAAATCTCAAGGTCTCCAAATCTCTGGCATGCACTCACAACCAAAGAACTCGATTTGAATGCTGCATTGTGCCAGTGGTGTGGCCTCTGTCTGTCCGAGCTGACTGCGGTAATTACAGCGTTTCCATCTAAAAAAAAAAAAAAAAGAGAAGCTCAAAAATAGCTCCCACCATTTGGCTGCTGTCAATAAAAGGGAGGTTTTGCTGCAGCTGGTTCCCAACACTGAATACGGAGCCTCATTGAATAAGTGTGGGCGTGCGAGGGTGTGTGCACACATGCATATGTACGCACAGACAACACACACAGACACTCTTATCCTCGCAACTTGGCAAGCTGTGCCCGTAGTTCTGGCCAGGAAATGCAGGCCAGAGAATGACTTTGCTCGCCTGTGTCAGCAGTGCTCCCTCAGCACAGAGGTGGGGGAGGTGGTGGGGAGGTTGGGGAGACAAAGAAGTGACTGCTCATATCTTTTGCTTGAGTGCTGCTAATAAGAACAGGAAGCTGAGAAGGAGACGCGCTTTTATGCTGTGGCTGCGGTCATAATGAGGCCTGGCATCTGATGGATTACCCAGACTTATTTCATAAAGGCTGTCTCATTTTTTCCCATCGTCTTCTTTAACCATGGGCTCGCTGCGCCAGCCCCACAAGGCCCAGCCCCCCCAGTGCCTTTATTCTTTCATCACACACTCGTCACATGTGTGTGCAGCGTGTTCCTCCCGCTCATTAATTGCTCGTTGGAGTATGAAGCGGTTCCATTTGAGGAGCAGATAAAGGTAAAAACACTTATCTGTGATGAGATTGGACCCACGCATCAAAATAATCACAGATATGATATGATGGCATGTCGGCCTGGACTTTGTCTGCAGATGTCCTGCAGGAATAGGAGCTTCTGGACGAGCACCCACGGGAGACGGAGGCCTGGTGTCGCCTCATTTCTCCGCTTTTACATTCATACCCAGAGACGTCTGCACAGCCGCCACGCTGCATACATTTGGAAGCTAAACGCTTTGATTTCTAATGAAATATTTAATATTCATTTTGAACATTTTTGCTTCAAAGAAAGGAATAAGCCTGCGCATGTATTTATTTATCTTAAATATATGAATGAAACAGCTCTGTTTTTGCTGTTGATTCAAAGAATTTATGAACTCTCTCACCTGATGAAAATTTGATTTAAATTCCTGCTATTGATAGAAAAAAAAACTCATTACTGCTAATTCGGAAACAAACACATGTGAGGCTTTTAAAAAAAGCCCAATAAAAGGCTTTTTAATCTGAATTTGGTGCCTGATCAGTAGAACTAAAACGAGGGGCAAGAGGGCAGCGTCCTGGAGTGGCATTGCCTTCTCTCTGAATAGGAATTTTATATATATTTTTTAATTTTGTATCTTCATATTCACTGGCAGCTAAAGTCACTTTGTGTTCTCTCTTTCATGGCTCTTGGTCCTCAGCCAAAGCCCCAGAAGAAAAAGCCTGTCTGTTACCAAGACAGAAGGAAACGGAGCTCGTCTCTGCAGAGGGGAACGTTTACATCAGTCTGGAGAAGAGGGCAGCCGTACCGTGACACGCCGCGCTCGTGTCGGCTCATCAGCGCCCAACAGCAGGAGCTTCAACAGGAAGAAAGCTTCTGCTGCAGAGCGGCTGGGCTAATTAACTGCATGACTTGCTAATTAAATTGCAACCCCAACCGGCCCGTGTAGCGGCTCTGGCCGCACAAAGCCGCCATTCACAGGGGGCAGGAGTGGAAGTCTGCCAAGAGACGGCAAAAGGAAGAGGAGTGCACGCAGGACCAGCTGAGCCTCAGACAAGGATCGAGTCAGAGAGGGAGGAATCTGAAGTCTGACGCTGGCGCTGGCTCGCTTCACTTTTACTGAGAACTCCTCAGTTTTGTCATTTAAATAGAGGAAAACATAACAGCACTTCAGGGAAGCGTGAGAGTGGCCCGACCTTTCACACCAGCCGGGAATCACTTTGTGTTCCTGCGATGTTGCAGATAATTTGGCCACCTGCTTGACTGATGAGTAACTCCCCAACTTCACATTCTCTCAGAGCTCTAGTTGTGGTTGATTTGATTCATTGCTTCGGCAGCAAACAACTGCTACCTGCATATATTTATCTGCCGGTTATTAGTTTTAGGCATGTTTTTTCCCCTAAAACTTAAACACTAAAATTGAAAAGCAAAGCTCCATCTTCACCAGGCTGTTACAAAAGAACAACAACCTCACAGCATCACAACATCACCCTGTGCCCTCTTTCTGCCTTCAAAACAAAACAGAGTTTAAAAAATATGCATAAAATAGAGAAAGCCTGATGGCCCCTGATGTTGAGTATATAAAACACGCGAGGTCAGGTGTCCTGAGAACATCCTGAGTGTCTTCAAAATGTCACAGCAAGCCGGAGCTCTTGACCGAGAACCGCACAAACAGTGAGAGCGCGGACCTGAGTGCATGTCCAGGCTTTACAGCGTGTATGGCTACATGTTTATGGCCAGGCGGTAAGAAGGAACACAGCTTATTGACCAGTCACCGCGGTACACATGAAAGGACATGATGGACACGTACAAAACAGTCCCCCAAGCCTCCAACCACAGGGCTGCAGATGCATCAAACATGGAGGCGTGCACACACGCGTGTGGCAAAAATAGACGCCGGCGACACTGCAGAACTCCCAGAGCCCCACTTGTCCATCAGCGCTCCCCAGGGTGTGATGTGGCAGGGAACGGGTCTGACAACACTTAAAGGGTTTTGCACGAAAACTCTTTCTGTTCCTGCTGGATTCCTTGATGGACTTGCTTGAAAAGCCTCAAACAAAGATTCAAAACGAGGCTTCTGACCATCCTCTACAAGCCCAACCCAAGACATGCTTGCGGATTTGCCGTCAATGCGCAAGAATTTAGATAAGACATTTAAAGCTCAGCATTTAGCAGCTCTTTCCTCTGCTAGTTTCATGAATGCTATCAGGTTAGCGTCCATGGAGCATGAACACAGGTGGAAAGCAACCATTTTCTACCAAGAAAACAAGCAGAAAACAAAAATCCTGATTAAAAAAACGGATGTGAACAGTAATAGCGGCTTTCAAAGATTTCTGCCTTCACGCTTTGAGGTTGAGGCGGGATATTTTCTTGAAGTGCATTTCAACCTATATTTCAGTTTCTCTGATTAGCCCAAGAAGAAGCGCTAATCACTGAAATCACCAAGGGAAGAGCCATGTTTGATTAGTAGGAAATCCAACATAATTGGCTCCTGACGGGACATGAATGCCCATCATGGCCGCCGCAGCAGCTGAACGCTCTACACAAACATCGTGTACCCACACACCTATACGCGTCCTCTCACCACCGCATCCATGTGCCTCCTCAGGTAGCCGAGTCTAATTAAGTGGTTGCATAGCAACAAGAACAACCGCTCTAGATTCTGTGGCATTGGCCTGAGAAGCAAATGTATTGAAATAATCGAACACACGCCTGTATCGTCAGCGTCCTACAGCTGATGATGATACACCGAGGTGACAAACGCATACATTCACACATCTGTTTACAATCAAAATGTGAAATATTGGTGTGAAATATGAAACATGTGAATTATGATAACAATGGACACAAGCAGAGGGAAGCTTTTTAGCTGAAGATCTTGCTGCCTGTGATGGACAAAGTCCCCATGTTGCAAGAAAGGGTTAATAGAAAGTTGTTTTGACGGTGTAAATGTGGGAGGAAAAGTGAAATGACTGATACGAGTAAAAGGAAGTCAGCAAAACATCAGGAGGGAGAAAGAGAGAAAGAAAAAGAGGCGTACTCGGAGTCCGCTTTGTCTGCCTGTGACATTCTTCTGTGTCAGAGTGCGAAAAAAAAAAAAGTGAACAAAAGTGCAGCTGCATTACCTGCATGTGTGTAATGTCATCTGTCTGTGCTTCTTTTCTCTGGGACCGATGCTGAGGCGCGCGGGGCTCCATTTCCTTCCCTCAGCTTCGAGTCTTTGTGCTCTCTCTGGAATTTTATTTAGAAACAGTCTGTCAACTCACAGCAGAGGGCGAAAAGGCTTTATTTGAATAATGCAAAGAAATACATAAAAATAATGAGAGTTTGTGCAGCTTCTCCTCCCACAGGTTTTGTTAAAGCTTGGACCTTTTATGATTCTCTGGTGTTTCACTCACTGATAAACCAACTGGAATCGAGCGTCAGGTGTTGTGTTCCTGGGCTATCAGATGTCTCGTCATTGGGTCAAACCCCTCTGTGGTGTCTGCAGAGCCCAGATCTCACCGCCGATTCAGGCCGACTCCGCAGACATAAAAACCCACGATTACTTTATATATCAAATATATTTTGACTCGGAGGCATTTTAAGTTGGTGCCTGAGTTTGCAGATGCACCAGAACAAAAACGATGAGTTTTGACGCGTTTGTTCTTCAAACATCAAACTCAATTGTCATTCTGACAAAAAGGGTTTGGTGTGAGTATTAAACGAAAAATATGAAAATCTTTTCCGAATCAATCAATTAGTGACAGACATAATTCCATATGCATGAGGGGAAAACACGGGCTCAAGCCTTCCTGAAAGATTCCAGTTCGGTGGGGAATTGGTGTTAAAATTAGTTTTTCAGCTGAGTTTGCAGCAGACACTTCAGAGAACACCAGCACCAGGCAGACGACAGGCCAGCAGAACCTGAAGAGGAGGACTTCCGAACAAAACAAGCGTCAGGAAAAGGCAAAATTCAAATATTAAATGGTGGTGCTTATTTTACTACCAGTCTTGGTATCAGAGGTGATGCGTGCTCTACTTTTTCCTGACAGGGACACATGCATAATGGATTTATGTCTCACGGCGGGAGGCTGCTGGATAGCTGTTCTTTTAACTCGGGTGATTTAAAAGTATACAACATCATGCAGCAGCCATTGTTTTATATGCTCATAACATTCGATGGAAAATGTTAGTTAGATAATAACTTTCAGTGAAAGGATGAGGTCATGAAGCACTCTAAGACCGAAAGTGATGTCAAACTTGAAAATTGAAGGGGTGTTCTCTTGCATCGTGGTTGGAGTATCCTGAGAAAATAAAACCAAAATGGCTTGATTTTAATTGTGACTGTATGTTCTCGACTCAGGATGTCCCCGACTGTTGTGTAATGAGCCTGAGAATTGGGTTGGATTAACTCTGGATAATTGCATTTAGATTGCAATCAGAGTTTCAGTTAAACGGCAGCTTCAGTTTAGGTTCTCTCACTTGGGTGTTGATTTGATCTGTTCATTTAGAATTAGCGTATTAGCCATATCACACACCCTTTCTGTCTCTGAAGTTAGGGGTTTCTTTTAGGTTAAGACCTGCACTATTAATCCTGTCGGAAATTCATTGGTGATGTGTTAGAACGTCTGAGCTTTTCTGAAATGAATACAACTGTTTGGATGGAGGATACACAGAACAATATGTTGCTCTTGTTGTTTGTAGGATTTGATTGCACCCTCAGGTTGTTAGAAGGATAACTAACAATGAGCCGTTTGTGTTTGTGTGGGTTGAACTGGCAGAGCTCAGTCCCAGTTGGTGAAAATAGAATTCACACTGAAATAAAGGCTGAAAACAAAACAACAACTTACATTTGCCAAATGGGCTGGAATGCCCCACAGGCCGAATGACTGCCAGGAAGAGTTTGGAAGATCACATTTTGCTCGATTAATTTCAACAATTTCAAAGAACGCTATAACCGGGAGATCTTTATCCTTCCAGATTCCATTATTGTGAGACGTAGAAATCCAAAGTTTGAATAACAACAACAAAACACGAACAAACAAAAAAATGGAAAAGATCATATAGTTCCACAACTGTCCGGCAGGGGGACCCAACTTCCTAAAAGACCTTGAATTTATAAACGAAGAAAACTGTGACCGTCGGGGTTGAGCATAGAACTAGATTATCTAGAAACGCAATGGCGTCGTTTTGTTGTTAGATATTAAAATTAATCGGACTGAACTCTTATTTTCTATCAAATACATAATTATCTTACCATTCGTGTGGCTTTTGGAGATCGGCGGTTTCGGTTCTATCCAAGTTTATTGTGTTTTATGTGATTTTCTTTTTAAAAGACTCCTTATATTTAAGTGAATGTGTCCATGAAAAACCATGAATTCACTTCTGTTATGTTACCAAACACCAATGAAACACAAGTAATGAAAAGGCTTTCAACATAGGGTCAAAGTAAGGCAACCCTGTGTGGCATACGCTCCAATAGATCTATCTGCCACGATTCTATGAAGAGTTTGCTGCATTGTTTTGATTAGGAAAAGATACAGGAGGTGTAGAAAGAGTGACCACAGGCTGTAGAGCAGGCACCAATTGCTTCATCTAAAGTTCGTTTACATTGGACGAGTCAACCGTGTGTGTATATATTATTTCTATTTACCGTAAACTGCCTTTATAGTATTGCCTTACCGACAGACTTGCACCAAAATGTTCCTTCAACTGTTAGCTCGTCGAATCTTAGCAAAGTAGCGTTAGCATAACAACATTTTGACCATTTTGATAATGCTTTAGTCATTTATGATCTTTCTGAAGTTTGCTTTGTAGCTGTCTTGATTAACGGATGTAGCATCCTGGCCGAACAGGACTAAGAAAACTGCTATCTTTGCTGTTTGCTTCATGTTAGCATTAGCTTGTTCGACACTTTGAGTCTGGGGCGTCCGTTAATAACCACACCATCATCATATCAATCAAATGTTACATGTAGGTAGTACTAGTCACTAGTAAGCATTACGGTATTTAGAACTGTAAACTGTTGTTTGTTTTGTTTTGTTTTGTTTTGCGGTAAGCCCATCACTAGACACGTAAAGCAAATACTGCTTAAAAGCAGCCCGTGCAAAAGCCTAATTTTCTACACAACTTTAAGGTTGCATTAGAAACTTTTAATATTTGTCTGAGTTTTTAAATATCTGCAGATATTTTATCTTATGGTAAAACTGATAATAGAGCTAGGTGGGTTCGGCCTTCTCTTCTTGGTCGTAAGGCTAGCTCTATTTTGGTTATGTATCCGTGTATTTCCAATGGATTGAAAAAAAACAAGACTGCTCATGCAAGAAAGTAATTGTTCTAGAGATCAGAAAAGAGTGCATAACAAGAAAAGGCTTTGCATTCCTTCATATTTCCTGCAGTGAAGAATATGCTCTAGATTTATGTAATTAGTACCCGCGGCCACTAGGGGGCGGTGCCGCACAGCAGTTTGTTTGGGGAGGATTTTAAAAAGAAAAAAGTTTAACCTGTTTTGTTTTTTTTCAAATGACTGAAAAAACATAACCTCCAGAGAGATCTTACGCAAACAGATCCAACTTTAAGTAGAAGGTCTGCCCAGTGTGTCATTGGAAACTTACAACACAAAAGACATTAGTAAGAAGTAAAGTAAGTAAAAAAAAATCCCCCTCCCTGCTTTTGTTCCCTGCTGGATGGGGAATTTTCCCCTAAATTAATTCTCCTGGGAAATTTACATTTTTGGTGGATAGCTCAATCATTTCTTTGAAACTTTTCCCATAGTGTTCAGTGACATGGGGTCGTAAACCATCTCCAGAATACTAAGTACCAGAATACTCACTTTCCACACGTTCAATCTATAAGGTTAAAGGTTAAAATGCATTGATATTCTTCCGCTTCCCCTACAAGTTCCAAGTGCATACATTTTTAATAGACTTGTAAATTTTTTAAAGGTTAAAACGGATAAGTAAAAGTCTAATTTAACAACGCTATGCAGTTTTACAATAATAAGCACATATATTTGAAACTCATTCTGGTATCACATAACAATAATTCCTCTCAGGAAAACAGGCTCGCTAGTGTTTGAGGAGCAGAAATGGGGTGTGTTTTCCTTTACTTGCTCAGTGGTTGCACTAATGCATTTCTATGAAAGGAAACGTAACCGGCCAGAGAGAGGATTTTGGAGCCAAAGTTGGGAGGAGTAGACAAAAACAGTACAGGCAATACCACCCCAGAAAGAACCGTCTGCAGATATTTCCTAGCTGAGCAGTTTTAACGTTGTTTTTTCTTTTTATAGACCATCATATACCCATCAAGTCTGTTATTCTAATGTGTCCCTCAGATCGCAGAGGATGTGCAACCACAGATGACTTTGCATCGTAGCTCTGACCCCTGGAATGTGTAATGTTTCATCATTCCATCATCATTTTATCATTTTTCTTGCAGGTTCTTCCTGCCGTCGATACAGTCATGGACGAGCAGACTGGTTCTCCTGGAGGGGCCGCCGAGAACAACAGCCAGAGAAATGGAGAGGAGGTCGCCACTTGGCCGTGGATATTAAACAACAGCTTATTTTTGTGCATTCCATCCTGAAGTTTAGTGCATGCACATTTTTGCCTTTTCTACAGAAGCCCAGACGTGGCAGTTGGACCAAAGGGAGGAAGAGGAAGAAGCCAATGAAGGATAGCAACGCACCCAAAGCTCCTCTCACAGGCTACGTGCGCTTCATGAATGACCGGCGGGAACAGCTCCGGGCTGAGCGACCAGACGTGCCCTTCCCCGAGATAACCAGGATGCTCGGCAACGAGTGGAGCAAGCTGCCCCCGGAGGAGAAGCAAGTCAGTGAGGAAGAGTCGGAAGCAGACAGACATTAAGAAGTTAGACCTGCTGCAAATGTCACCTGCGTTTATTTGTGTGTGTTAGCGGAGCAGGATTCTTTAACAGGGGTGATTCAAACACACCGCCAACAGGCTCCAGTCGCTGCCATTGTCTGTGTGTAATACAATGCTTCAGTAGTGTAGTTTTTTACTGAGTTTAGATACACTGAGCATGATTGTTTATTTTATTACTGCTTCCTACTGCTGTTACGAAGAAAGGACTCCATATGGAAGCGGTCAGCCATCTTGATCGCTTTTTGATTCATCGCCTCACTTGTCCCTGCTTGTTTCTGTTCTTCTTCCCTCCTTTCCTCATCGGGCAGAGGTACTTAGACGAGGCGGAGCGGGACAAGGAGCGCTACATGCGAGAGCTGGAGAAGTACCAGAAGACGGAAGCCTACAAGCATTTCAAACGGAAGGTCCAGGAGAAGCAGAAGGGCAAGCGGATCAGGGGAGGTGAGTTCGGCTGAGGCGACACGCGACGAAACCCGGGGAAGAAGAAATGAGTTTCAAGCAGGAGCTATCAGAAATGTGAATGTAAATGAGCTTGTGATTCCTCCAGGCTCACCGTGCTCCTGACGCTTCTGTGCCTTTCGTTGTAAAATAATCTGTGCAGCATCTGGATCATTTTTCTTCTGTCCAAACAGACCCATGATGGATGTGCAGGCATCCAGAAAAAAAGTGATAATATTGAGTTAACACAATCTGGTGAGCTTGGCTCTGCCTTTGAAAGCTGCCATTAGGGTTTGAGGTGAAACAAACGGCATCAGACAAGCAGGGGAATCAATAACCGCAAACACATTAGTCACTTTAGCGTCATCGGCTGTCTTCGGCCATTGTTTTTTCTTTTTCAGATGGTGGCCACCAGGTAGCAAATGAAGCTCTTCATGAGGTCAGTACTGAAAATGAAGCATCATTTTAGTACAGATTTTTTCAAAATTTTTCAAAATGTAAACATTTTAACTATTAGAAAGGCTTCAATCCTGTCTTAATATGATATAGAAGGTAAAAGTGGCATTAAAGTTCTAGATTTCTTACCCAGGAGTCTAACTTTTTATTGCTTGACACGTTCCTGCATGTTGAGTGATTATTGTTGTTTCTCTAAGTGGCGCTGAGCTCATGTTTGTGATCGAAACGTGTTTTTATTGATGTTTTTCATGCGATTAAAGGATTTTCTCTGTAAAACTTACATCATTCCTCCAAATTGCTCAGGCGATATTACCAAAATGCACGTTCCCAGAGGAATTCTGTAGCTCTGTAAAGGAAACCAAATGCACAATTTAGTAAACTGAGGCCGGATGTTGATATTCTGGAGCAGAAAGAGTGTACATGTTAAAGGGTTTTGATTTTTCAGCTCTTTCTCTCCCGCTATCATTTTCCCCCTTTGATTCAGGAATAAAAATCTTTCATCACCTTTCTACTGTCCAAAAACGCGAATGGGTGCTTTGTTTTGCTGAATAGTTGCACTGTTTGGCTTATGTTCCTTCCTTCTTCTGCCTCTGCTTATCAACAGAAGGACACAGAGGGAAAAGACCGAACAGTGTTTGACATACCGATCTTCACCGAGGAATTTCTCAACCACAGCAAAGGTGAGGAGCTGGAAAACCTACAGCACTTTGTTTTGAGCATCCATCTTCCTTGAGTGTATCTAAATGTATCCCTCATCGTTCTCTGTCGCTTCAACTTCCCAGAATAATCTCAGAAACATCAGTATTGCCTAAAAATATAAAGGACCTCACAGAGCAAATCAAAAAATAATGGCTCCACAGCCCGCTGTACCCTTCGACTTCCTCGCTGCTCTGTCACTGCCTGAGCTTCTCTGCGTGTCTGTTCGGTCCAACAGCGCGTGAGGCCGAGATGCGGCAGCTGCGGAAGACCCACATGGAGTACGAGGAGCGCAACGCTGCCCTGCAGAAGCACGTGGAGAGCATGCGTGCCGCTGTGGAGCGGCTGGAAGGCGACGTGATTCAGGAGAGGGGGCGAAACGGCCTCCTCCACCAGCATCTGGAGACGCTGCGCCAGGCACTCACTTCCAGCTTCTGCTCCCTGCCTCTGCCAGGTGAGAACCAGTGGCACACTGGTCAGTGGCGAAATTTCCACAGCACCACAACCGCGTCTCATTAGTTACAGTGAGTGGATATAAGCGCTTTAAAGCCAGGAACACGCTTTTATGATTAGAGTTTGCTGGTCAGCCCATGGCGCCCTCTTAATTTGAATACTATGTGAATAGGAGGAATGCTCTATTTCTGTTCACACTTGTTTTATGCGCATGTAGAAGCTGTGCCCCAGTGTCACACCCACTGCAGTTTTCTCACACTTGTCTCTTTTAACACCATAAGTGAATTATTTCTCAAGATTTTGCCAATAAAATGTGACTTTTTAATCCTGTGAAGCTTAATTTTAGGAAAGCGTAGCCAGAGCAACTAGAAAATATTACTTCTTTTTTTTTTTTTAATTAAATTATCCTTATTAATGATCCAGGGTATTCACAGTACACCAATATTTTATTCTTGCTTAGGGAAAAATAAAAAATGCATCCAGCTCCTCTTGCATCAGACCTTCTGTTTACTTGAATTGTTTCCATCCTGCTTGCAAACCTACCGTGAAAATGCAAGTGCAAGGTGTTTGCTAGCTGCAAACTGCACTGATTAAAATGTTTTGGTCCCGCTGGAGCAAATTGTCATGAAACCTGCTTCCAAAGTCAGAATAAATGGAACAAAGCAGGCAGAAATGAAGTTCTTTGTAAGTGGATGGTGAGTTTTTACAGAAAAAAGGCAGAATTTAATAAATCTTTTTAGTCATAGTGGAATAAATCATAACTGGCAGTGATGCTGGGCTTGTTGAAAAAGCAGAGTGGTCTAAATTTAACTGCCACGTTTGAAACACTTTTCCACTGTCAGTGCTGCATTTTGCACTCATTATTTCCTGAATCTCTTGGCAGAGCTGCAGTGAAAAGATCAGACTCCACTGTGCAGCAGCAGCACATCATCTCAGTTTGTCAGCTGAGTCTCTGAGACACTAAGAACAAGCCATTCCAGCTGCCACATGATTGACTCAATCATTTATATCCCTGGGATATAAGTGATTGAGCCCTGATGACCTAATGTTTGCAAAGGTTTTAACGCTACCTTTTGGAACCTTTGTCTTGTGCTGTTGCCATGCAGGTAGCGGAGAGACACCAACTCTGGACACTGTTGACTCCTATATGAAGAAGCTCCACAGCCTCATCATCAGTAACCCACAGGAACACGAGAGTCTCATCAACACAGTGAGAGATGTGGTCAGTCGCCTGGACAGGTGAGAGTTCAGCTTGTCCTACCGCCTGTTTTTGCAGGATTGATTCATTTTGTCTGACAAGTGTCTGTTGCTGCTGTTTCCTCTAGATAATTGCAGCAGCACCATGATGGAGAGGAGCTTCTCAGTGGATGCTGCTCCTTGACTTCTGCTGGTCTGTAATCCCAGTTGATTAAAAAAAAAAAAGATTTTTTTACTCCTTAGGGTGATACAGGTGAAGGTGATGTAGCACATCTACAATTTATTTATTGTATTTTACATTTTCATAACATAAGTATCCACATTTTGTTCATATAGCTGTAATTAGAAAAAGGACTAATCTCATGCCTCACTGTTCTATTCTGTCTTCGGTATATATTTTTTTTGCAAATGTATTCTTTTAAATGCAAAGAACTTTTGACCAGAGAAGTCTGGAACTTTGAATTGGATAGCAGACTTTCAGAATTTCATTCATATGATTCTTATCAAAGGTTTTCTAGTTTTTATAACAGCCGCTGTTATGTGTGTTCAAAAGATCTTTCTCTATGTCTGTAAAATTAGCAAAACAAACATTAAAGCTGCGAGTTGGATGATTCACCCAAACAAACTCTGCTTTGCAGCAGTTTTTACACCAAACTCGCCGACCTAATCCAGATTTGTGGCCATCCAGCTCTAATACCAGCTGGTGGTCACCGTGTTTGCTGGATCAACACCGAAGCCTATTTATACAGGAGGTGGAGTTGGAAGGATTTGGATACCTGAGGTTAATTTTGGCAGCTTGGCTGTAATTTACCAAAAACCACACAGTCGACTGAGCAAAGCGGAGCTCATTGACTGTTCGTAAGCTGCCCCAAAGCCCAGAAAAGCACTGTTTTGTTTTTGAGGATTGTTGTAATCACAACCTCACGAGTCCAAATGGCTGAGAGAATCGTTCTAAATTTAAACCAAAACTGTGCATGCACAGAAGGTGACCCATTGGCATGCTGTGAACAGAGGGGCTGTATTTCTTTCATTCCTGATATTATGATCTTTTCCTGTTTCCATTTGCCGATGCCCATTTCCTTTTTTGCCATATGAGACTTCCTGGCCACAACAGCTGTATGTGCTAGTGTCAGATCAATATGCCCAACAGGCTTCCTGCTCCTTTTCGGAGCGTCAGATCAGTTAGCAAATTCCTGGCCGCATTAACCTGAATGGGTTTGAACGAGGGAAGAATCTGTTTCTGTGCAAGATCAAACTACATTTTGATGATTCAAATACGATTAGGAAAAACTAACAATAAAACTCTTCATAATGATATCTTTACCAGTCATTTCAATGTTTTAGGTAAAGAGTTTTAGCGTCAGGATTATGGAATAAAGAATTATGTCCCCCATGGTCAAAATAGGAATTCTTCTCTTAAAGGAAAATGCATATTTAGTTTACAGTGGATGTGTTTTAACCCAAACTGCAAATATGGGCCTCGTAGTGGAGGTAGAGATAAGAGTCAAAGACATTCCTTCTCTCAAAGAGTGTTTTTAAGCTTCTCTCCCTCTTCGATGCTCGCTGCTTCCTTAATGCTGCCGTCCCCAGGAGCTCATTTGTGTAATTAGCCTCGTCTGCTTATTTCCCAGCTTTGATGTTGGAGCCATGCCGCATTAAAAAATGAAAAGAAAGAAAGCAGGGCAGTGAGAAGATGAACGATAAACAGAAGAGTCATCACCCTTGTTGATGTGTTGAACCACCAGCCTCTGTGGAGAAACTCCACTATTGTCTTTGGAATTCTTTACATTAAAACCGCCACAACGTCCAGTGGGGCCTTTCTTCACACAGAAAGGGACCTTCTGGAATGAAAGCGATCCCCTTCCTCCTCTGTGGGGCTGAGACTGGACCTCTGCCTGTGGAACGACACCGATGAGAGGAGCCAGTTCCAGCAAGGAGCTGACAGATTCTGGACCACAGCGGGAATGAAGTGGCTCGTAGTCAGGACCATGAGTCAGGCATCATGTGCTGAATTGGCACGAGATGGTGGTGGAGTCCTGAATGGCTTCATTTTGCACTTTTATGGTCAATGCGGATTTGCTTATGAAGGAAATAAACAGAAATCTGTCTCTAGTTTACACCTTAGGCTAATGATGACCTCAGTTTCTTGGAATTTATTAGTGTATTTTATCAAATGATACACCACCCAGATGCTTCACAATCCATGGCCCCAATCCCTCTACTTTTATAAAGCTATCTTTGAGAAAGCACTAGTGTTTGAAATTGAAAGTGGCCAAAATAGAAATGCAGGATAATGTCACTCTCCTGTCTCTGCATCTGCCTGCTTCCTCAAATGGGGAGCAAGAAGTCCAGTCATCAGGAAGGGTCAATGTTTTCACTTTACCGATGTGAGTCAGTTCAAATGTCACCCCGTCTGCTCCAGATGACCCCTAACCCATACCAAAGTGATGACACAGCACCACGTGCAGCTTACTGATATTTCCAGATGCCCCCAGGTCCGTTTTCTGATATTTTTTTTAAAGAGAGAGGGAGGAAACAATGTTTGGAATTTGTAAAAAAAAAAAAAAAAACAGTCATTCCCACATGTCAAACACAGGCTGAGCTCCCCTTGTTTCCAAATGAGTTGTGACGGTTCTTTTAATGTGTATGTTTTAAATGTTGTGCAAGAGCTAAAAAATATATACATCATCTTTCATCAAATAGTGTAATAAATAATCTTCATATGAATATGAAGTGTTGGGTTTCACTTTTAATGCACATATCACACATGCAGATAGAATGAACAGGATTAGACACACAATTAGAGCATTAAAAATGGGGACAATAGGGAATTTAGTGTCTGTAAATCACATAGCGTAAATATTCTACTTATCTATTACTTTTTTTATTCTTTCACCAAAAAAGCTTGGTGGGGTTTAAAGCTTGAAGATTGATCTCCCAGTAAAATAAGATGAGAAATTTTCCCCCTCAAAAAAATCTCTATTTTTTCACTAGACAGAAGAATCGAAGTTAATTTCTGTTTTTGTGGACTGCGCGTTCACGCGGTTCTTCCGGCACGCTCATCCTCCCCGTGCGCTCGCTCCCGCGCCGCGCCTGTGGAAAAAACTGCGGCGGCTGTTTTAGCGAACCACGCAGGGAGCGGAGGTATGAGGAGCCGAAAACCGCTGGCTCCGGCGAGAAGTCAGCCACATACGCTCGGAATCTCGCTACTGCCTCGGGCGACCTTGTCAAAAGCGGAATTAATTGTCCGGGGAGAGTGTTAACGCGGGCGGGGAGAAATTTGGCGTCCAGAAGGTAAGAAAAAGTTAGCAAAGGTTTCCCCTTTCTCCTAAATTGAAAGTGCCTCAAAACACAAGTCCGGTCAGGTCCCTCGGTAAGTTCCAGTTTGTTCACCTGCGGAATGTCGAGTCTTTACGGGTAAACGGACGGGTTATACTCGGGTTAAATGTGAAAAGGTTGAAGTCCGGTTAGGGATGCGAAGGCGAAGAAGTTTGCTAGCCGTTGTTCCGCCTCAGCGAGCCGAACGTGAGCTAATTAGCGGCCGCCGACTTCGCAACGCTGCAACCCAACCCGCCGCTGTCATAGCTCCGGTGTGGCGGAGCACAGCTCGGCTCCAGCCCCGCTCTGATGCTCCTTAGGTCGGATTCGGCCTCAAAAGTTAGCCGGTGTGCGTGTGGAAGCAAAGCCCAGGACACGACACGGCAGTATTTACAAAATGGGACCGTAGCCCTCGGCTTCCAGGTGGGGACTGTTTTCCCTGGGAATCCGTGGAGATATTTTGATAATAATAAAACAAATAAACAAATAAAATCAGTAACTTTTGCAAAAGTTGGGCCTGTTTTGATATGAACGTATGCGATGCAGAACAATCCTTCATTAATTCTACTGCTCACATGGTTGTGGAATTTAATTGAGAGTGTTGCTGTTTTTAGATACAGTCATTATATAAAAAGAGAGAAAACCCAGACAGGTGTAGAGGATTATCCTGGCTAATCATTCTTTGCAATCTCTTTTTTATCCTGAAGCTATGGTTTCAGGCAGAGCTCAAGTTCATTTAAAAAAAAAAAAAAATCTCCCATATTATCCTAAAGGAACCAGTGTTGAGGATGTACACATTGCATCCGGTGATGCAGCCAGGATTTTGTTTTAAATAGAAGATGGAACTTCAACAAAAAAAAAAAATCTAAAAAAATTTTCACTTTTAGTTTCCACCAGAGACCATTTTGCTGTACATGCAGCCTTGGTCTTAAGATTTAGCCTGTACTTCCGGGCGGTTTTGACCTTATTTTAAGGGCCACACCTGTGCTGCTGCAGTTTTGTTTTGCAATTTTTATGATTTAATTCTAGATGAAGTGGCACACGGGCATGTGAATTTAAAGTTGCCAAAATAATGCTTACTTTTAAGTTTGGGGAATCTTTCTGTGCATTGGTTGCGTTCATATTTAGGCACATGGCAGTGTGATGGCGGGCTTGTCCTCCGAACCCCAAAGTTTTAATGGGTACACTGATGTTGCGTCATGGTTGCACTGGGCAGCCAGAGCTGGTCCTAGCTATTCCAGTAGGGCCGTCCAAGACGTGCTTAAGCTCCTGAGAAAGCAGTTCTATTTTTGATGGAAGCCACATCAAGCTGCACAGACGTGCTCATACCAGACAGGAAGTCCCAGCATGGATCAGCAACCCGAGTCTGCCAGTTTTCAGAATAAAACAAATGTGGTCCATTCGGCTGTTCGGGTTTTAATGCTTAACGGTGCATGCTAATGTGCCATTTCAGCCTTGGAATGCATAAGCTTGTCAAGCAAGTAAAATCCATCAGTATTATTGGCTTTGCACACTGAAAATGTTATCCAAAGAAGCATACTTAAATATGTTGGGCTGATAAGCGTCTTATCGTGCAACATTTTTGCCATCGTATATACTGTAGGGTTTTCTCTACAATAGATTTTTTTGAAAGAAGTATCATGTGACATGATGACTGTTGACCTCTCCCTCATGTTTTCAGGCAGGGTTTGAGTTAGGTAACAGGTGTGACCCCTAGGTCAAACAGGAGAGAGGAAGTCTGGGCTGAAGCTCTGAAAAGCTGTGTTACACTGTAAGTCATTCCTGCAGCAGACATTTGAAATTAGTTTCCGGTCCAGTTCTTGTTCCTTATGTTTTAGATGTTTATCTACTCGTCTTATTACTGACTATAAGGAGCACAAACTATAAATCTCTCGGGACCCTCCACACCCCCATTACTGTTATTCT
>CAAE01014555.1:2052325-2070453 GCA_000180735.1 Tetraodon nigroviridis
GTGATACAGGTGAAGGTGATGTAGCACATCTACAATTTATTTATTGTATTTTACATTTTCATAACATAAGTATCCACATTTTGTTCATATAGCTGTAATTAGAAAAAGGACTAATCTCATGCCTCACTGTTCTATTCTGTCTTCGGTATATATTTTTTTTGCAAATGTATTCTTTTAAATGCAAAGAACTTTTGACCAGAGAAGTCTGGAACTTTGAATTGGATAGCAGACTTTCAGAATTTCATTCATATGATTCTTATCAAAGGTTTTCTAGTTTTTATAACAGCCGCTGTTATGTGTGTTCAAAAGATCTTTCTCTATGTCTGTAAAATTAGCAAAACAAACATTAAAGCTGCGAGTTGGATGATTCACCCAAACAAACTCTGCTTTGCAGCAGTTTTTACACCAAACTCGCCGACCTAATCCAGATTTGTGGCCATCCAGCTCTAATACCAGCTGGTGGTCACCGTGTTTGCTGGATCAACACCGAAGCCTATTTATACAGGAGGTGGAGTTGGAAGGATTTGGATACCTGAGGTTCATTTTGGCAGCTTGGCTGTAATTTACCAAAAACCACACAGTTGACTGAGCAAAGCGGAGCTCATTGACTGTTCGTAAGCTGCCCCAAAGCCCAGAAAAGCACTGTTTTGTTTTTGAGGATTGTTGTAATCACAACCTCACGAGTCCAAATGGCTGAGAGAATCGTTCTAAATTTAAACCAAAACTGTGCATGCACAGAAGGTGACCCATTGGCATGCTGTGAACAGAGGGGCTGTATTTCTTTCATTCCTGATATTATGATCTTTTCCTGTTTCCATTTGCCGATGCCCATTTCCTTTTTTGCCATATGAGACTTCCTGGCCACAACAGCTGTATGTGCTAGTGTCAGATCAATATGCCCAACAGGCTTCCTGCTCCTTTTCGGAGCGTCAGATCAGTTAGCAAATTCCTGGCCGCATTAACCTGAATGGGTTTGAACGAGGGAAGAATCTGTTTCTGTGCAAGATCAAACTACATTTTGATGATTCAAATACGATTAGGAAAAACTAACAATAAAACTCTTCATAATGATATCTTTACCAGTCATTTCAATGTTTTAGGTAAAGAGTTTTAGCGTCAGGATTATGGAATAAAGAATTATGTCCCCCATGGTCAAAATAGGAATTCTTCTCTTAAAGGAAAATGCATATTTAGTTTACAGTGGATGTGTTTTAACCCAAACTGCAAATATGGGCCTCGTAGTGCAGATAGAGATAAGAGTCAAAGACATTCCTTCTCTCAAAGAGTGTTTTTAAGCTTCTCTCCCTCTTCGATGCTCGCTGCTTCCTTAATGCTGCCGTCCCCAGGAGCTCATTTGTGTAATTAGCCTCGTCTGCTTATTTCCCAGCTTTGATGTTGGAGCCATGCCGCATTAAAAAATGAAAAGAAAGAAAGCAGGGCAGTGAGAAGATGAACGATAAACAGAAGAGTCATCACCCTTGTTGATGTGTTGAACCACCAGCCTCTGTGGAGAAACTCCACTATTGTCTTTGGAATTCTTTACATTAAAACCGCCACAACGTCCAGTGGGGCCTTTCTTCACACAGAAAGGGACCTTCTGGAATGAAAGCGATCCCCTTCCTCCTCTGTGGGGCTGAGACTGGACCTCTGCCTGTGGAACGACACCGATGAGAGGAGCCAGTTCCAGCAAGGAGCTGACAGATTCTGGACCACAGCGGGAATGAAGTGGCTCGTAGTCAGGACCATGAGTCAGGCATCATGTGCTGAATTGGCACGAGATGGTGGTGGAGTCCTGAATGGCTTCATTTTGCACTTTTATGGTCAATGCGGATTTGCTTATGAAGGAAATAAACAGAAATCTGTCTCTAGTTTACACCTTAGGCTAATGATGACCTCAGTTTCTTGGAATTTATTAGTGTATTTTATCAAATGATACACCACCCAGATGCTTCACAATCCATGGCCCCAATCCCTCTACTTTTATAAAGCTATCTTTGAGAAGAGCACTAGTGTTTGAAATTGAAAGTGGCCAAAATAGAAATGCAGGATAATGTCACTCTCCTGTCTCTGCATCTGCCTGCTTCCTCAAATGGGGAGCAAGAAGTCCAGTCATCAGGAAGGGTCAATGTTTTCACTTTACCGATGTGAGTCAGTTCAAATGTCACCCCGTCTGCTCCAGATGACCCCTAACCCATACCAAAGTGATGACACAGCACCACGTGCAGCTTACTGATATTTCCAGATGCCCCCAGGTCCGTTTTCTGATATTTTTTTAAACTGGCGTGATTTATTTCCAGAACCAGTGACAGTGAGATGGAATTGTTTTTTTTCCCTTCAGCACTTTGTTATTTCAACCCCCTTTTTCATGGTATTTTGATGTTTTTGGAGGGGAAAAATAGGTTGCTGGTATTCAAAGAGGGTGACTCATCCTTCCTCTTTGTTGATTCACTCCATCTTCCACTGTGCTGGAAAGGCGGTGACCCGGTGTCTGGGACCAGGGCAGAGAGAGGGAGGAAACAATGTTTGGAATTTGTAAAAAAAAAAAAAAAAAAAAAACAGTCATTCCCACATGTCAAACACAGGCTGAGCTCCCCTTGTTTCCAAATGAGTTGTGACGGTTCTTTTAATGTGTATGTTTTAAATGTTGTGCAAGAGCTAAAAAATATATACATCATCTTTCATCAAATAGTGTAATAAATAATCTTCATATGAATATGAAGTGTTGGGTTTCACTTTTAATGCACATATCACACATGCAGATAGAATGAACAGGATTAGACACACAATTAGAGCATTAAAAATGGGGACAATAGGGAATTTAGTGTCTGTAAATCACATAGCGTAAATATTCTACTTATCTATTACTTTTTTTATTCTTTCACCAAAAAAGCTTGGTGGGGTTTAAAGCTTGAAGATTGATCTCCCAGTAAAATAAGATGAGAAATTTTCCCCCTCAAAAAAATCTCTATTTTTTCACTAGACAGAAGAATCGAAGTTAATTTCTGTTTTTGTGGACTGCGCGTTCACGCGGTTCTTCCGGCACGCTCATCCTCCCCGTGCGCTCGCTCCCGCGCCGCGCCTGTGGAAAAAACTGCGGCGGCTGTTTTAGCGAAGCCACGCAGGGAGCGGAGCGGAGAGGAGCCGAAAACCGCTGGCTCCGGCGAGAAGTCAGCCACATACGCTCGGAATTTCGCTACTGCCTCGGGCGACCTTGTCAAAAGCGGAATTAATTGTCCGGGGAGAGTGTTAACGCGGGCGGGGAGAAATTTGGCGTCCAGAAGGTAAGAAAAAGTTAGCAAAGGTTTCCCCCTTTCTCCTAAATTGAAAGTGCCTCAAAACACAAGTCCGGTCAGGTCCCTCGGTAAGTTCCAGTTTGTTCACCTGCGGAATGTCGAGTCTTTACGGGTAAACGGACGGGTTATACTCGGGTTAAATGTGAAAAGGTTGAAGTCCGGTTAGGGATGCGAAGGCGAAGAAGTTTGCTAGCCGTTGTTCCGCCTCAGCGAGCCGAACGTGAGCTAATTAGCGGCCGCCGACTTCGCAACGCTGCAACCTAACCCGCCGCTGTCATAGCTCCGGTGTGGCGGAGCACAGCTCGGCTCCAGCCCCGCTCTGATGCTCCTTAGGTCGGATTCGGCCTCAAAAGTTAGCCGGTGTGCGTGTGGAAGCAAAGCCCAGGACACGACACGGCAGTATTTACAAAATGGGACCGTAGCCCTCGGCTTCCAGGTGGGGACTGTTTTCCCTGGGAACCCGTGGAGATATTTTGATAATAATAAAACAAATAAACAAATAAAATCAGTAACTTTTGCAAAAGTTGGGCCTGTTTTGATAT
Source organism: Tetraodon nigroviridis (assembly GCA_000180735.1). Lineage (NCBI taxonomy): Eukaryota > Metazoa > Chordata > Actinopteri > Tetraodontiformes > Tetraodontidae > Tetraodon > Tetraodon nigroviridis. The sequence goes on from CAAE01014555.1 coordinate 2,056,161, forward strand.
GAACGTATGCGATGCAGAACAATCCTTCATTAATTCTACTGCTCACATGGTTGTGGAATTTAATTGAGAGTGTTGCTGTTTTTAGATACAGTCATTATATAAAAAGAGAGAAAACCCAGACAGGTGTAGAGGATTATCCTGGCTAATCATTCTTTGCAATCTCTTTTTTATCCTGAAGCTATGGTTTCAGGCAGAGCTCAAGTTCTTTTTTTTTTTTTTTTTTTTTTAAATCTCCCATATTATCCTAAAGGAACCAGTGTTGAGGATGTACACATTGCATCCGGTGATGCAGCCAGGATTTTGTTTTAAATAGAAGATGGAACTTCAACAAAAAAAAAAAATCTAAAAAAATTTTCACTTTTAGTTTCCACCAGAGACCATTTTACTGTACATGCAGCCTTGGTCTTAAGATTTAGCCTGTACTTCCGGGCGGTTTTGACCTTATTTTAAGGGCCACATCTGTGCTGCTGCAGTTTTGTTTTGCAATTTTTATGATTTAATTCATAGATGAAGTGGCACACGGACATGTGAATTTAAAGTTGCCAAAATAATGCTTACTTTTAAGTTTGGGGAATCTTTCTGTGCATTGGTTGCGTTCATATTTAGGCACATGGCAGTGTGATGGCGGGCTTGTCCTCCGAACCCCAAAGTTTTAATGGGTGCACTGATGTTGCGTCATGGTTGCACTGGGCAGCCAGAGCTGGTCCTAGCTATTCCAGTAGGGCCGTCCAAGACGTGCTTAAGCTCCTGAGAAAGCAGTTCTATTTTTGATGGAAGCCACATCAAGCTGCACAGACGTGCTCATACCAGACAGGAAGTCCCAGCATGGATCAGCAACCCGAGTCTGCCAGTTTTCAGAATAAAACAAATGTGGTCCATTCGGCTGTTCGGGTTTTAATGCTTAACGGTGCATGCTAATGTGCCATTTCAGCCTTGGAATGCATAAGCTTGTCAAGCAAGTAAAATCCATCAGTATTATTGGCTTTGCACACTGAAAATGTTATCCAAAGAAGCATACTTAAATATGTTGGGCTGATAAGCATCTTATCGTGCAACATTTTTGCCATCGTATATACTGTAGGTTTTTCTCTACAATAGATTTTTTTGAAAGAAGTATCATGTGACATGATGACTGTTGACCTCTCCCTCATGTTTTCAGGCAGGGTTTGAGTTAGGTAACAGGTGTGACCCCTAGGTCAAACAGGAGAGAGGAAGTCTGGGCTGAAGCTCTGAAAAGCTGTGTTACACTGTAAGTCATTCCTGCAGCAGACATTTGAAATTAGTTTCCGGTCCAGTTCTTGTTCCTTATGTTTTAGATGTTTATCTACTCGTCTTATTACTGACTATAAGGAGCACAAACTATAAATCTCTCGGGACCCTCCACACCCACATTACTGTTATTCTGTCACAGTAAACTCTTGCCTTGACAGGCTCTGGATGATGGACGGCACCGTTATGCAACATTTATGATTGATGCTCAACCGCGTGATCTCGTAAACAAATATTGAGTGCCTGATTTTGCCTGCCAGCACGACACAAATAAACTTGTCTGTGCCTCTCAAATTAAAGTTGCAGGGTCACCGTTTCTAGCTCAGCTGAGTGAGGGCTCGTCTCAGAGTTCCGTAGAACTCTTGCGAATCACAACTTTCTCTCGTGACATATCTGGTGAGGTCATCCCAGCTATTATCCCAGTGGAGATATTGCCACTTCGCTGCATTATCCTCTTTCCATTTGTGTAATGTGATCTTGAACAGATAGGGATCAAAATGGCAGGAAACAAGTGCTCCTATTCCCTCAGACGTAGCTCATACTAAAGCTATGTCAGGCTAGCAGGCTGACGGTCGTTTGGCAGCGAGGAGAGGGTTACGTTTCTGTCTGAGAATGATGTGAAAAGTGACACGTAGGGAGTCCTTATTCAGATGGCCTGTGTGCTTTAATTTTATTGTATTGGCAGGTGGGTGGCCTCTTAGCCAGATTTGGACCATGAAAGAAGAGTGAAGGCTCTGTTTAGTAAGAAGCTTCTCGACAAATATTAGTCGACCTGCAGGTTCCTCTACTGCTGCATTTAAGAAATAATTCTAACCAATAAACAAGCAACTGAATTATTTATTATTTACCAGGACATTGTTTGATTTTTCTGTTTCATATACATTTTTTTGTTGAATCCAATCTGAAATTACGAGTCTTGCTTGCGACATTCCACTTCGTCTCCAGGTCTTCTAGTTGGTGCCATGCCACATAAACTGTTGTAAACCTGCTTAGCAGGGAGTGTCCCTACCACGACAATCTGGTGGTCAGCCCTGTGTCCTCAGAGGGTCTGGTTTGTGAATCATATAAGATTAGGAAAAATGAAATTGGATAGTTAAAAGAAGGAACTTGGGACATCTATAAATTTCAAAAATGCACTCTGCTTCTTGTATCGAGTCAAATTGGAATGCAGTGTGTAATTTCAGTAGTTGGCCTTTGAAAAAGTGCAAATGCTTTTATTACACTGAGTCTGAGAGGCAAAATAATGACCTCATGAGCAAACATCCCAACCTAATTTGTCTTGTTTGACTTGCGTGTGATTTTACAGACATTATACCTGTTTATTTAAAGTACTCAAGCTAGTTTAATGTACAGATTAAAAATGGAGTAGATAGGAAACAAGTGGAAAAACAAATGCAATGAAGGTACTTTTGAAATTTTCAGTTCATTTCCACAGATAATTTAAGAAATTGACTTTTTCCTTGTTGACCAACCTAACTCTGTCTTGCTAAAAGACTTTGGTTGTCATGGCCAATAGCGTCTTTGCCTTAAGACATGCTTCATGAACCATTTCAATCTGTTAAGTGTCCCTCCTGTTGCCTCCCAGAACACTTACTTTGCAGACGACTATTTTAGGCACATTGCTAAGATAATTAAAGCTTTTGTAAATAAAGGACACAGTTTATAGTTTATTTGACCAGACAATGTCTGGGTATTTAAAAAAAAAACCATTAACAACTGAGTTTTCTGAAAGTGTTGTTTTTATCCCCTCTATAAACAAGTGTGTATTGACTGCCAGAGTACATGAATCGTATATAGATCACTCCGATTACGCTTACGACCACGTACACTGTTAACGATGTGTAAATTGATTTTTGCGTTTCTCTGCTGTGGTTGTCCCTAAATGGATCAGGTTTTGGACTAATGCTGCTTAGAACTGACTCCCTCCATTGGAAACTAATTCACATGACTATAATTCAGTAAAGCCTGTTAGATAGTGGAAATAAATTGAGAAAAGGAAAGGAAACATCCCAAACGGTGTTCTGACCTTGTTGTTCATTGTGCCTCTGTGGCCAAGGTCAGTGGAGATCAATAAAAAAGTGGGCGTCTAGGCCTTGTATTCCCATCACACTCCTGCTTTTTCCTGTCAATCCCTGGTAGAAACCCCACTAAGTGGGTTATGGAAACCAGCAGCTGTTCAAGTTCCCATCAGAGCACCTCGGAGAGTGAACGCGAATGTCACTGAGGGGAGCAGAGACGATTGAAGTACCGACATCAAAAAATCTAGGCCAGCTTGTCTCCCTTGTAGGATAATTGCTGACAACAATATTGCTCGCAGAGTTACAGTTTTAATTTGATATTTGTTGACGCTGTAATAACTCGCTTTTTGGAAATACAGAAATTGCAGTACTTGAGCTTTAAAATTGTCTTCTGGCATCCATCCCAGCATCAGACAAAGCCCAGATGAATTTATTTTCTTCATCTTGCCTGATTAAATGCCTTCAGTATGATATCGTGAACTATTTATATTCTGAGACAGCTTTGATGGAATTAGGTTGGCTACTCCGAACTTTTGCCACGGATGCGTGGCAGATCCCCAGAATTGAACCAAGTGATGACCCTTGTTCTCCCCACGCTGTCCGCTATAGTTATCCCAGGCTTGTTTCATCTTAGTTATTGCAGGAATGTGCCGTTGCATGAGAAGAGGTCATTGCTGCTCTCCCTCTGTGGGTCCCAGTCATTTCTTAGTCAAGGCTGCTTTCCCATGTAAACGGCCTATTCCCATCCATCATTTTAGGATTCTTGAAAGCTGAGTATGTTTTTTTTTTAAGTGTTTAGACTTCAGATAAAGTATTTAGGCGTATGTGAATAAACTGAGCATATCTTATCACATCAAGTGGCCTTCAGGCCTTGCGATGTCTGTCCTACTGTGGTAATATTCAACCATCATTTGTTTTTTCCTTCATATGTAATCTTCCTGTGTGGTGGCTGCAGTGACCTGTTCTCCCCACCCCTTATTGCATGTTTTGTCAGCTGTGTTTACACGGCAGTCCTCTGGACCTCGACGCTTGGTATGAATCCCTTTCATTGTGCTGGACCTCTGATGACATGTCAGTACATTGTGTTTTTTTTTTTTTAAATGGTACTTACATTAAGCATACGCGTAAAACCATTAGGCTTCAGAAGTTATGAAAAATTGACCAGTGATTATAATAGAGCATTCTAAAGTGGAAGAAAGCATCAATACTCTGCATTATTGATGAATTTGAAAATGGACATTTTATAGATAATCTTTCATTTGTGAGTTTTAGCACACTTGATCAATCCTACACTAGTCCAGCCTAAGATATTTGTTAGTGTCAAATTTCTCATTTTTATTCTGAATATTAATCCTATAAATAACCGTAATAATAATGAAATTGTATTATTGCAAGTTTTAAAACTATTATTGCATTTAATGTAGTACTCACCAACATTTTCTTTTCCTTGTTTTTTTTATTTATAACTTTCCCCGTGTGGATTTATGTTCTGCCCTGTTTTTGTGGGAAATTGTGTGTGTTCCATCTTGCCAGAGGGCCTCAAGAGCCAACTCTGTCTTCATTTGCCAAATGGCAACAATTAAGATTTTGGACAGCGTGGCAGGGGTACGGGGTATTTTAGAAGAGAAAAACTGACACACACAAAATATTCATTCATTCATTCATTCATTTTCCTACCCACTTTATACCCTGTGGTGTCGCGGGGACACACAAAATAAATAGAATGTAATCCAGTTTTTAGACATCTGGAAAATAATGTGATGTTATGGTCCTGCTATCTCCCAACACATCCCAGCTGTTTATCTTCCAATATTTGGCCAAAACTAACTTTCCCATCACTACTTCTTTGCAGATCTGAACTCCCCTTTAGTATTGAAACGCTACTTGTTTTTGAGTTGTTCTTGTTAGCTGATGGGAAATTTGTTCAAGGACATTTTTTTTCCCCAGTTTTAGGCCACTAGAGTGACTGTGATGGGAAATGATGAACAATACAGTTAACTTGACTCATTAGCTTTAACGCTAAGCCTTTGGGAAGACCTATTAATCACATGTTCAATTATATCAAATGACATTAATCTTGTCTCACAACATGTCACCACATTTTTAAAGGGTAAAACTTGCAACAGTCTCGAGGTACATTGTTATGAATCTCTACATTTTGTCAGGTTGCAATGTGATACGGCGTTTAAGTCTACACCGGCTGATCCAAGGTTCTGGATCTTTTGCGATGACCTGTTTGTGCATGTCTCTCACAAGCTCAGCTGTTGATGGAATGTAGGGCTGGCAGAGTTGAATTTTCTTCTTAGCAGGGTGGCACAGATATGTCAATATCAGAGTGTACCATTCCAGGCCGGAGCCAAGCAAACATGCTTATTATGGGTCTTACATCAGTACACAGCTGAGCCATTTTTGTCCACTGAGCTATGAAAATCATAACTTGTAGTTAAGCTAATAAATCCTGATGTGGGTCAATATAGGTGTGTGCAAATATGCCGCTGCCCAGACAATTCTGAAACCTAATAAAAGTTGCCTCATTATTTGATTCTGGTGTCATGAATCACACTTCAGGTGGCTATTTTAAGCCGTAGCAACCTATAAATAGAACTGAGCTAAACAAGGCAGTAACAAGCAGCAAGGTTTACCTTCTCTCAGAGTTCTAATGACTTAATTTCTATGCAGTGGGAGCAGCACTGACGGATCCCAGTGTCTTGCTGTGCTTAATAACGGCAGAGATATCACATCCAGATTCCTTTCATGAGGGTGAAAGTATTCTTAGAGAGGCATTTTCTGGGAAACATTTCCATCTTATGTAATCACAAAGACATGCACTTTTTTTCATTATTGCCATCTTTCTTCTAGGGAATATGGATGTTTTACTGTTTGATTTCCTTTGATAAGCATCAAAATGACACCCTTAAACCTCTCACCTTGTCATTCCATTTAAGTTAGTATTTTGTCTACGTATAGAGGCCAAATGAGTTTCCATTATCCTTCCCCACCCCCAGCTCCTCAGGCTGAACATCACTGTTGCAAAAGCGCTGTCATATGCTTTGATCCCTTTAATAATTATTTACCATGCAGCTGAAGAAAGAAGGCAGATTGAAAGCTCCAGAATGCCATTTACTGATAGTGGGCATAGCAGAGCTAGGGAGGATCTGTCCTGGCACAATTAATGGTGTGGGCATTCCAACCACCCCATGTTGTCCTTCATACATTTCCAATAAATATGCAACACAAACAACAAGCTTCTCAGGCTGCAGATGAACTTGTTATGGACGTTATCACTGTCAACTAAGTTCTTAGCTGTTTTTTTTTGATGTACAGAGGGTAATAAAACTGGTAACGTGCCAGTATCTGCTAGAAGACTGATGGGAAACAGCTGTGGTGTGACAATGCAGTGGTGTTTGTGTGTAAGTGCATGTTTGACAGCAATATTTATGTGGAAAGAAGCATTGCAGATGAAAGGCAGCAGACCATAATGGAAGGTTGGTCATACATGTCCGAACACAAACATTTTTCCTGAAGCCATGCAACATTAAGTGTAGCGACAGACTTCAATCTGACAGTTGACAGTCTCTGAGTTTTTTTAGGGAAGGGTTCTTGTTTCCGTCAATATTAAATATGCTATAGTATGAATAGGAATATAATATGATAAGACTAGATTGTTAAATCCATTTATGGACCCAGCTTAGAAAAAATGCTGGAATTCTAAATTGAAATTCTAAAATGCTGGAATTTTGACAGATTGCATGCATGTACAAATCTGTAGATCAGTCATATTTTCAAGGAACTATATTCACGTAGTGCCCTGAGATGCAGAAGCATCTACAAAATGAGCTACTGCGGCAACTATAAAGGCATTTGTTATTTTGGTTCAAATCTCCTAGAAGCTGGTGCATGTGTCAGCAACCTTTTTTTTATTTGTTTTTCATGAGTGCATTGAGTTGATCATTCCCTATAAAATAACAACTCTTCTCATTCCACCATCTCTGCTTTTATCCATCAGTTGTAAAGAACATGTTGTGAGGCTAAGTAACGAAATGGCATGGTGGCTCTGTTCCTGTTCTCCTTAGTGGTTCTCCTTTTTTAACTTTTATTGTCCTCGCATACTGATAGTGTAATTTTGACAAGTTGAAGTTGAAGTATAGAATCGATTGATAACTTCATTCCACTCAAGATAATGAGAAGCTAATGCTTCCCATTATCTCTTCAGCCAGTGCCCTTGGACTGATTCAGCCCTGCAGGCCTTCCTGTTCTACCCTGAATGTCAGCCCTGCCTCCTCAGTGTAAAAGCTGTATTGACCATTAGATATGACTGGTCGACCTGGCGCTGCTCACTGAGGGCTTGGCCATTTTGTGGACCATAGCAAATTTCAGAAACATACAATGGTAAATCCTGGAAAAGTTACGGAACCTTTAGTTAGAATGCCTCTGATTGGTTATGGTTGTAAAACCGTCACTTCCATGGCCCACCCACTTCCAACCTGGGCCTGTAAATCTAGTGTGTGGCCATGTGTGGCATTTATTAGTTAGACTTAACCAAAAAAACGAATAAAAGTTAACATGAAAAAGCACGAGTTCTAGCAGAAGGATCCTAATGTGGATGCAGTTAATAATGTGTATGATGAGGTACGGTTTTATAGCAGCCTATCACAAAAACATGTTAGGTGGGGTCTTTGGGAAACAGTTCTACTGGAAGAAATAGGTTAAACCTTTTCCTCATTTTTATTCTTCCTCGAAGGCTCCTATGCTGCAAAATCGCTCCTTTTATTTTTTCAACCTCTTTTCTTTAAGTAGAAGAAGCCGAGCTCATGAAATTCCTACCCTTGTTGACTCCGAGCTCTATCCCCAACCACTGCTCTTTCCTCAGACGCTTTCTTCCATAATGTTTTGGCTCAATCATGTGCTACTTTCATACTCGTTCCCTCCCTTTCTCTCTCTCTCTCTCACAAAGCACTCAAGCTTTTCCTCCCTCCTTTCCTCTTTGCCTTTCATTCACGTAGCACCTCCATTTGGTCTATGAATATCATGTGGTCTTCTTTGCCACTCGCCCATCTGACCAGTATTTGGGGAGAAGACAGTGTCTGTGAGTATTTGTCGTTTAACTTTGTTAACTCCCCTTCTGCTGCTTTTTAGGGCTGCTGTCTGCTCAGCTCCGCAGATGCCTCAACGAGTCGTAAAGGTTTGCATGAGACTAATAAGTAGAATAACAGTAGAGAATAACAACTAGCTAGTCTTGATTGACTTCCAGTGTGGATAAGACACAAGTGAGAAAGTTTTAAAACTTACAACGCTTCAAACTTTAGGCATATATAACTTGCCAAGCTAGAGGTCTCATGAGGTTTGACTGGACCAGTTCCTAAACTGGTAACAGGATAACCTCTAACTGATTTATGCTAGCCTTGGTTCATGTTTTGTCTGGGGTTTGTTTTTTTTTGATAGCCGTGCTTGTGGGGTTTTTTTGTTTTAGTTATCAATATATTTTTGTTCTGAGAATAATGTTTAAAAAATTCCATTTCTATATTTGGATATGAAAAATCTGTGTCAGTGACACTGAGGTAGTCATAACTAATACGTAGACTCTAAAGGATTTTACTAGCTGATATCTGGTCATGAGTCAAGTCTGAGATTCAAACATTGCACATACAAAGCTATTCATTTGAGAGCGATTTTTGTTTTTTTAGTCTTTATGTAAAACTGTAATGTACAAGGAGCACTAATTAAACATCAGCGATGTCTGGATTGTATTGCATTTACCAGTACAACTCTGTATATTCACTGTTTAGGTCACAGCCTTGCCCGTCTGACATCAACGGTTTCAGTAAGCTCTGGATTGACCCTGTTGTTTTGTAAAGGGTTCTTGTGTGTCTGCCCTCAACCACTGGCTTATTCCAAAATGACACACTATATTAAGAAAAGATATAGGTCTAATTTCTTAAGAGTGTCATCACGTATTCAGCAAGCTGGGCATATGGTCACTCCTCTTTTTTAATTTTTAAGTCCAGTTTGCTTCCACAGTATTTGTTTCTGCTTTTGCAACAGATAATTTAATATCTGCAGTTTAAGATAACAGCTTCCTCTCTGTAGCCAATGGGATTTTTCAGTGAGTCAGCAAATAATCCTAAAAGGATCTGGTAGCAGAAGGTGGAGGTGGTGTAGAAGATGTGCCAAAACCCTATGTTCCAGTGTGTCAGATATCTCACAGGAGATAAAATAAAAGCGTAACAGTATGTTGCAGACTTATGAGAGATTTTGATTTTTAGACTTGTGTATAAAATGTGTTCATATCTGGGACTGAAGATCATGTTGTGTGTTGTAATGAGGATACTATAGAGCACTTCACCCTGTCATTGTCATTTCTGAGAAACCATGTCGTTAAAAGCCTGCGTGTGCTGGGTGGTTGCATGCTCAGATTGTTATTATGGTGTAGCAACAGGCCCTCAACTGCTTGTACAGTCTAACCAATAGTGTGCAGACCTGCGAGTCCTTGAGATTGGAATTTACAGGTATTTGTGAACTACGAGGAACCAGCTGTTGTTTACATGGTAGTAGGTGGCAGAGAACGACTGGGAGGTGGTTGTGCACATGGTGGACAGCACTACTCCTGCTTTGATTTGTAAAATTTGTATTCTAATTTTCTGGGTATCTCTGTGTGTATGTACCACTAATATTGATGATGTCTATTTAACTCAATGACTTTGTGCTATAGTAGCATCTTTTCAGGGTTGGTAATATTTGCATGTCAAGATAATATGGTTACTTCCTACGGAGCAGAGATATGATGTGATTAGTGGTTAATGCTCCGTTTATTATTCTGCTCTTTCCACTTTTACAAAATTTAAATATTCTGGCTTTAAAATGGTTATACTGGAGCTTTACATCAGCTGCTTGCCTGAAGATAACTTTTTAGATTAATGGGCTTGTTTTTTAAACGGGGCAAATTATATAGTGGCCAATTTTAATCTATCATAGAAAGATCAGCATTAATAAACCCTTGTTCGGGCATAATGCGTCATAAATTGTTAGTTAAAAAGTTAATATTCTATGATGTTATTTACCATCGGTAACCCACTTTATTTCATTTGTCAAATACTTTTTAATAAAATTATTCACGTTTGGGTAAATACTTGAAAATCATCTCTGTGCAGACTTGGTTACTTTTCTGATTGTGTGAACTTTCCCTAGCCTTGTACCGCTCCTGTAAACTTTTAATGATCTATCTCTATATTTCTAGGTACCAGCTGGATAAAAAGCAGCCATCTGTACTGTTGTGCCTATTTAGACCAATCTGTAAAGCTTTTGCCCTCTACTTAGCTGCTCACTCTGATGCATCGTTCATCATTTCACCTTGAATCTGCAGCAACATAGGATGTCATTAACATTCACACTGCCTCTGCCTTCTGTGGTATATCTAATCTTTTCCTGCCTTTGGTTTTTTTTTTTCTGCCTTCGGCAGTTAGGAGTAGGGAAAGTGTCTTGTTCGGCGTAATTCTATGATGAGGTATTGTTTTCCAACAGCACTTTCCTCGCTTCACTTTGCTCAATGCCTGTAGGATAAATCATTACTCACATTTCAAAGAGTGTTTCCTGCAGTAGTTTAATAAATGAAATTGAACAATCAGTAAATTTACAGCTGATTTTTAGACCATTAAATAAGTCTTTCTGGTTTTATGGTCTCTTTTAAATGCCTCTTCTTCCTCAGCTGACCCAGTAGAAATAAAAATCAAATTTCTAATGCAGAAAGGTCTCTAAATTAAAAACAGACTCGGTTTGGACTGAGCTAAAGTACCAGGCACAGGAATTAATAAGGGAGTGGTGAAATCAGTGTGTTAAGCTCTCCTCTCCTCTGCTGGGAGAACCCTGTTCGACAGCGCCACTCAGAGAAATGCTGTCTCTTTTATTGCTGCTACTTGGGAAGTGTTATCAAATCTGTTCCCCTTCTCATTTCTCCCCATCTTCTGCACTGTGGCAGAAACAAGCAATTGTTCTCTGTAGAAAGTAGGACAACTTTCTGCAGCAGCTTCAGTTTTGTCTCGAGGCTGTTTCTGTCTTTTCTATCTCCTTTATATTCTGTTTCTTATGCTTGTACTTCAAAAGGGCTAATTGAGGGTTTAGTAAGTAAGGGTGTATTTTAAATAATAACATAGGTACTATTAATATTACTTTTAAAATTATGTGCACAATGTTCTACCTCGGTGATTACTGAACTTTTATGCATATTTAATCGTATTTATAATAAGCGTCATAATGAAGCTCATTTGCTTCTGTTTTGAACTAAATGAGCAAGCAGACAAGGCAAACCAACAAGTAGTTATACAAAATATCCTAAGGTACAATTATTGGTCTGATTTGCAGACTCTCCTGTCTCCTTTCGAGGCCGGAATCAAGAATTGTGTTTTGCTAGGGGAACACAGCCTTTAGGAGCTCACCATAGCATCATAATCCTTCTCGCTAATCACTGTCACTTTTAAATATGCATATGCTAAAACTCAGAGAGAGAGAGAGAGAGAGCTGGTGTGGGAAAATAGAGGATGAACACAGTTCTGGTACTGCCCAGAAGTTGTTCTTTCTGATTGCAGGTGGAGACACACACACACACACACACACACACAAGAATGTCTGTTAATAGTAAACCAAAGCCATGAGTGGACCTCTGCCACATCCTTGATGCAAGAGCTCAGTGACCAACAGAATATCTAAAACTCACTACTGAAACTGACGGATGAGATCAGACAGAGACAGCTGTGATTTCTAAACATAGATTACTTTCAGTAAGCTAAACAGGACAAATCCAAGTTTCTTGTTTGTAATTTGGCTCTGCACATTCTAGCACTTGAACACCCCCCTAACAAATTTTCCCAATGACAGATATGCGTATTTGCAGGAAAATGCTTTTCTTTGTAGGCTTTTGTATACACACACCCACAAATGTGGCTGTGACTGTTTTGCTAGTGTTTGTCTAGAGGTCTTTGGGTTGGTTTCCCTGGAGACCTGCACTTGGTCTTTGCTAGGATAGACTGTAACTTTTCCCACAGCTTGCACAATACTGTCCTTTTTTTCTCTCTTCTCTCTTTCCTATATTCTCTGACTGTCTGTTACCAACAATGTCTCAGCCTGTAAGTGTCAATACTTCAGTTGCAAGCTGCTCCTATTTAATTGTGTTGGCCTACACAAGTGTACTGTGTGTTAAATGATAATTGTTTTTATGTATCAGTGTGCGAGTGAATGAACTGCATTCTATGTTACATTGGCAAAATTTCTAGGCTTTATTTTTGCCTCTGGCTCAGTGTTTGCTGGGATAGGCTCAGGCATGCCCATGACTGGTCAACAATAAGTGTCTGTTGATGGATTAGATGTTTGGTTGGGGGGTTGGGGGCTTTTGGATTGAAGTCAGCTGAAAATGTTTGATTGTAATGAACAAATGTGAAGTTGGAAGCCTATTAGGTTTTTAAGAGGCGTGGGGGTTTGCTTTATACATACATGGGAGTTGAGCTGACCACCAGCTGGATGATGGAATTAGCACAACATTAGGAAGCAATTAGAGGCGTTCATGGACACCACAATCAGTCAGGAGTCAGGAAGTCCAAGAGTCATTTTGTGTACTTTACTGCATGGGAATAGTGTGGTGAATATTTCATTCATACTGGCACTTGTGTTGTTCTGCAACTGCTTAATCATCCCAAAAGCAAAAGCACCAAAACTGCTCCAACCAAGAGTGCAAAACACTCACTGCAGAGGCGCATGCAAGCACACAGGCACTAACCTCTTAGTACTTCGGAATGGTTTCAGTCTGTCCTTCCTGTGTTGCATTAAAATGAAAAAGCCATCACATCATTAATATAAATCAGCTCTTGGCTGGTTTAAATGCAAATACTGAAAAACATCTTTGGCAGAGAGCATTGCCTCCAACTACACACATTAAATATTCTCAACAAAATTGCATCGTTTGTCTTTGAGTTCATGAGAAATCAAACCAAAAAAAAAAGTTTTTGAAAGCTCAAAGCACCATCATATCACCTCGGTGTGTGTGTAAATGATGGACCTGCATTCTAAAGTGAAGATAATTTATGCTAGTGCACAGAAGCTTTGGCTGTGATTGCTCTCTCATTCTGTTCTCTCAACAAGTACAGTTTTTGTTTCCTATAAGGATGCAGCCTGTGCACGGCAGCAGAAAAATTTACCCCGCCTGTCATATTTTGGTCAGCAAAGTTTGATTCAGGAGTTCCTGCTTCATTGTGTCTGGTCCTGGGTAGGTACACTGTGTTATTGTGGAAGCATCCTTCCACACAGGATCTGATACTTGTGACCTGCCTGGATGAGAAAATACAAATGCAGAATATTTAGGATACAGATTTTAGTCTTACTGAGATTTAGGTACAGAATCATCCTAAATGTTGTTTCTAGCACTAGGGTCAGCAGGACAGTGTTTTTGTGCGCTGATTGACTGACATCCAGCTGACAGCGTAGAAGAGCAAAAGATGAGCTGCATAATTAATCTTCAATTTCTCTCCTCCTCACTTTTTGTTTGGCTCATAGCAACCAACATGCCCCCCGGGTTTGTTGGCGCCTGTGTAGAGAAAGTTTGCCCCCTAATGGAGACAGTATGGCACTACTATCTAAAGTCTGCATTTTGCACAGCTCTGCTACACTACATTTGTATGAGATAGCTGCCGTGTGGTAAATATTAAGAAAATGGTTCAAAATCAAGTCATACAAAGTGATCGCTATAATATCCTCTCTTTTGTTTTTAGGACCAGCGTCTACAGTAATTGAAGCCGCTCCTCATTCTAACAACACTATTATCAACATTATCACTTGGAACGTGTGATGTGTGGCTGGATGAAGGGATGGAGGGTCCTGTTCACTGACTGAGCAGGCTGCGTTACTGTACCAGCAGCCATGTCTGCCTGTAGCACCTTTACTGAGCAGTATGGAAACCAGGCGAATGTAAAAACTGTTTTAAACCCAAGAGTTTGCACTGTCTGCCCCAGGGCGTTGGAAAAAAG
>CAAE01014555.1:2070737-2084474 GCA_000180735.1 Tetraodon nigroviridis
CCACCTTGCTGTTAAGCCACTATGATGCTGCCTTGCTCCTCTGTGCAGCTTGACGCAGATAGCAACATACAGCACCTGCCAAATGTGATAGAACAGAGCAAAGCATCACCCTTCACACTTTGGAATTGTAATGGACTGAATCAAAAGAGGCCTGAGGGCTCCAACAACAACAATGAAGGAGAGGCTTGCAGTGGGCACATTGAAAACTTCGGGCCGCTTAGCCCGAGAACACCAAGTGGAAATAACAACAGCGGACTGACGGATGTTTTGAAGGAGATTGCTGGTTTAAGCCCCAGTCTGAGCCCCACACCTCTATCCAGTTCCAAAGACTTGTTTTGGGGGCGGATTAGTTGTTCTTACCGACGATCACTGGAAAGAGGCCTCCCAGCCTCAAGCTGCCTGGCCATGGAAAGCAACAGTAGCGGGGGCGTCGCTCAGAAACGGGTGTCTCTAAGTGACAGCAGTGAAATCATCAGCACAGAAGGAGGTCGATTTTGCTACCCAGAGTTTTCCAGTGATGATGATGAGGAAGAGGAGGACGAAGATGATGACACTGAAAGAGATGAAGATGAACACGAAAGCTGGGATGAAAGCGATGAAGAGTTACTAGCCATGGAGATCCGCATGAGAGGCCAGCCACGATTTGCTAACTTCCGTGCTGCTACGTTGTCTCCAGTGCCCTTTGCTGCAGGTAAAAAGTGGAATACTGTGCCACTTCGCAACCGCTCACTGCAGCGAATCTGTGCCGTAGATTATGACGATAGCTATGATGAAATCTTGAATGGATATCCTTCTATTACCTCCAGTGATGTTCTTCTACCTTATGGGCCTCCTGATTCACAAGGCAGTGGGTTCTTCTCGAATTCTGAGTCAACCGCTTCTCCAGAATCAACTTCATCTTTACCAGAGGACTCTCAAACAACTTCTAGTAATGGTAGCAGTGCCCCCTGCATTATTCAAAATGGTGTTACATCTCCTGCATCTTCTAAAGCACCTGTTTCTTGCACTTCTCCAAAAATCGAGCCAATCCGCGCAGCACTGAGTCCACCTAAAGTAATGGAAACACACAAGGCTGTGCTGGCCATTAGATTAGATGATCAGGATGGCAGAGATGGGGTGCCATTGCCTCAAGCTCTTCCAGGTCAACCGGTGACTATTAGTTTCAGCCCCACAGAGGAGCAAGCGAAACCATACCGTGTAGTAAATTTAGAAAAATCTCTTATTTGTAAGCCTTACACTGTAGTTGATGTGTCCGCATCCATGGCCAACAAAGACGAAGACATTCTAGATTCTACTCTAAAGACAATAAACCTGTCAATGCCCATGAGCTCAGCATCATCCTGTAGTACTTCTCTTGGACACCCACTGAGTCCATTTTCCCCCATGTCCTTGTCTCCTCCTGTGACGCCTGAATCGCCCACATCTGTTGGTCCTCAGGGTACTTCCCAGAAGAAATCTGGAAATATACGGTACCAAGAAGTCTGGACTTCAAGCACCAGTCCCCGCCAGAAGATACCAAAAGGGGATTTTGGACTTAGAAGTCACCCTGGCCCCTCCAGCTCTATTCAGCAATGCAGCCATAAGTCAGCTCCAACTTCTCCCATTGCTGGGTTGTCTTCTTCTCGAACTGTACCTGTGAAATCTCCCAATCTATCAGAGATCAAGTTTAACAGTTTCAATAATGCGGGAATGCCTCCTTTTCCTATTATTATCCGAGATGAACCGGCTTATGCTCGGAGTTCCAAGAACGCTGTTAAGGTCCCTATTGTCATTAATCCAAGTGCATATGACAACCTAGCAGTGTACAAGAGTTTTCTGGGGCTCAGTGGGGAACTGCCCCAGCCAAAAGGAGTAGGTAATAGAGTAGCCAGTCATACTTATGAAGAAATTGGATCCTCAGAGAGTGTCCAGTCATCCTCAACAGAGAAAACTGTCTCTGGTAAAGGCACATCAGAGATGGCTTCTATCGAAGAGGCAAAATATCCATCTGAACCAGTGTCAAGACCATCAAATTTGCAAACTAAAAGCACTACAGATTCTAGAACAGTTACCAGCATTGTCATTAGCTCCACTGATAGGGCTCCCACGCTTACCACATCATCAAGTTCCCCTGCTGTTCTTGCCATTACTGCAAACCTTCAGAACACAAACTCCTCTGCCAGCTCAGCTCTAAATGCTTGTGAGACAAGTGTGGAAACGACCTTCAATAAAGATGATAAAGATTGTGCAAGTTCATCAGAGACAACAGGTAACCATAAGGAGGAGGCAAGTGCTGTGCTTTTACAGATTGTGGCTTCTATTCAACCTCCTCAGTCTCCTCCAGAGTCACCTTTAGAAAAAACCCGAACCCTAGACTCTGAGGAGCTCTATGCCCTGCCACCTGACGCTACAACAGACACTCTGCTTCGACCCAAGTCTCTATTTTCAACAACTGATGTTTGTCTTTCCAAGCCCAAAAAAGACACCCCGTCAAAGGTTTTGTCTAAGTCTCAGAGTGCCTCAGCTGCTGTCCAGCTCTCCAGCCCCAGATCAGAAGAAAATGCCCCTGATCCTCCTCCAAGATCTACATCCTCCCCTTACCATGCTGCTAACATTTTGCAGCGACATTTTGTCAACTGGACCAAGAGTTCTTTCTCCAATTCTCCTGTAAGACCTGCTGAAGTGAGTCCAGGTGGTGAGGGGAGACGTCTTTCAGCAGAGTCCTCCAAACCCAAACGCTGGATCTCCTTTAAAAGCTTTTTTCGTCGGCGGAAAGATGACGATGAGTCTAGAGAGAGGGGTGAGAAAGAGAAGGAGAAGGGCAAGCTGGTCGGCATCGATGGAACGGTCATTCATGTGCTTCCACCACCACCAATTCAGCAGCAACACTGGTTCACTGAGGCCAAACCAGAGGATCCCACTCAGAAGCCAACAATCATTTTCACCTACAAACCAGAAAGCTCCACTGGAGATGAAGGAGAATTAAGAATAGAGGAAAGTAGAGATAAGGGACTACAGCCAGCTGATGACAGCGAAGGATCCAGAACTGCAGGTCCAGCAGAAGCAGCTCCTTCAACATCTGACTCTGAGCTCAACAGTATGGAATTCAGGTATGTAGAGTTTTAAATGTACTTTAATGTAGCATTACATGATGCAGACTGCTGGGAGAAGGGGAATCATTGTAGTCTGGATGGCTTTCATTTTTATTTTCAAATATTTTAAAAGAAGTGCTTGATCTCATTTGATATAAGAACGTCTTTATCTGTGAAATGCTTCTCCTATCCATCCTTCCTTTTAATATACTTCCCACATGACTTATTGAAAATATCCATTTGAATCTTTCCAATTATTCATACCTTCTTGTTTATCCTTACTGCTAGTCCACTGCACATTTCCACTGAACTGATAAATCTGAATTCTTCACTATTCCCTTTTCCAATCTTGTCATGATGCTGGCCCCATTATGTCTCTTTTTAGCTTTCTCACTTTTGCTTTTGGCATAAAGCTCCAGTTTAAGTCACCTGCCATCCAGAAATTCTTTACTTTTCCTTCTCAAACAGATCTGCTTTTATTTCTACTCCTATCATCTGTCTTTGGCAAAGTTGTGCTTAAACCTGAACATATTTTCGCTGTGTGCAGTTTTACTGCTATCCTATTAACTGAAAGAAGAACGCTGACAAAAGTAACTTAATTGCCCATTTTCCAACAAAGTTTAGTCCCTGTGGCTTAACTCAGAAGACAAGTTGATAAAGCATTCATTATGCAAAGTGTTTGACATATTTCATATTATTTACAAACAACTGCCTCAGTTACACAGATATTTCTAATAAAGCTGCACATGTAGACATCAGCAGGTCTGGACTTTTTAGGATCAATAGCTCCCAGCCACATTTTACAGATTATGTTTTTTAACCTAATTTTTTTCTGAAATTTGCATTTCCTTTTAACCTGTCTTTTTTCTGCCTTTTACAGGTCATTATGATCTGCATACTGTATTTATAATATACTCTCTGCAGTGGTCAGTTAACTTTTAATTTCACCTTGTCTGAGCAGTTTCAGTGTTACTCCACACACACGAACACACTACTTCAGTTGTATAGAGGTCACTGGGCAGTATGGAAGAATGTATGAGTCTGCAGAAAGAATGTCCGTGTGGAATGTAAATAAGTGCCTGGCAGTGCTGCAATTGAGCATGTTAGAAGTGTTAGAAATTCTGAGTAGAACTGTAAGATGAAGGGGGTTTTTTTTGCATTTTCAGTTTTAGGTAAAGAAATAAGTGATTTTTGTAAGTAGAAGTGCAGTTTCCTCTTCTGCTGTGTTGTAGAAAACATATTTTCATTTTGAAAATGCAGACATATCTCAATTTAAGCATTGAAGGGGTTAAACCTGTAGGCTGTATTTTTCTCTTTGAGTGCATCCATTTTTATTGGCCAATATGGGCGTGCTCTGCAGTGCTGGCAGGCACACGTTACCTTAGACAGGTATGAGCTTTCTGATAGGGAAGAAGCACACTTACAGTTCTGGAAATAGTTTTGTGATCGGCTCAGTTGGTCAGTTTTTCTGGATCTAGAATGTGAATTCAGCTTTGCCTCTTAAGTTTCCAGATGGGCAGCTGTGTGAGCCGATACAGTGGGTAAGTGGATAATGAAAATTATTTCTCTATGTAAATAAATGCCAAAATGGCTAAGGTGAAAGTACCATGAATGCTGAGAGTATGCAGGAGAGATATTATGTTTGGAGGGTTACTGTATTTTGTTTTTTAAGTTTTGCTGTTCATTTCCTGTAGCAGAGATCTAAGAAACTGGGAAATGCACAAAGGCCGTTTCATGCTGCTGGAACAAGTCAGATCTTGACATTGAATCGTGTAACACCTTTAAAGGTATTTATTGTGTTGAGGGCCGCACATACTGTATATCCACCATTGAGGCGTATTTTCTATAATTGAACAGCAGTATATTCACTGAAAAGAATGCACAACCATGAAGTGATATCTTCAAATCATAATGGAGGAATGAGGCATCTGCTCCAGTTCACATCCAGACATACTTTAGTGAATTTTATTTTAATGTCTAATTCATGGACTTTTTCTGTCATACTTTACTTTTTGTTTTCTAGTTGGCCCACAGCTCTGACAGCTTTTTAGATCTGTTTTCTGCTGCCAAGTTATAAAAAAGGGACCATGGCAACTCGGGTTTTATCGATCAAGTCTTTATAAAAGAGACAAGGAGGGCTTATTCTCTGCAGATATAGATCTTAAAGATGTCAGATCTGATGCTTCACTCACAAGCTTTGCCCCAGGGCGAACACAGACACTGGTGTTTTCCATCTCTGTAAAATTATTGCAAGAGTGGCCACGGTTTTTACAGATGTCACTGTTGTCACTGCTTTTACATGAATTGTTAGTGTTTGCTCAGTTCTTCAAAAGAGTGGATGCTGTGTTTCAGGCCCAGAAACTTTCAAACTGAGCCTCTTGAGCTCTTGTTATAGATGATAGCTTTTCCCGTCATTACTTAAATCATTAGTCATTATAAAACGAATGATTCAGACATTACTGCCAACCCGCCCCACCCCGCCAAAAGCTGTTTTCTGAACTTTTGGTGACCTTTTTTTTTTTCTTTTTAACATTGACATATCTGCGTGAAAATGTATGTCTACCTGTGCAAGCACAAAGTATAAAAATGGAGCTGGTCTAAACTAAAGAACATGGGGAATAATACCCTTAAATTCAAAGTAATTCCTGACGAACTGTGACATGTCAGCACAGGGATTTGTTTTAATGATCCCTATAGGCCACATCTTTTTTCGTTTCACTGAAGACATTTGTGGCAGTTTACCAGAAAAGCATTTCCTGGGATGAGGTACAGTTTGTCAGGAGTCTTTATAACATCCCAGAGGATTTTGCACTTTGATTTCAGTCATTTTGTAATCTCACCAGTGGTTACATATGACCCAGATTTCTACTGTGAGTACATTATGAAGCATATGGTTTCCTCTTGTAAGGTAAAACATTTGGTATTCGTCACCTGTCTGCGGGATTACTACAGATGAATAATATCTAACAACCAGCTGCCATAAATTTGACCTGGGTCATATTTTTGCTCTTTATAGGCAGTTAGCACTGTTAGCATTTAGTGCTGTTACTGTGGGAGACTAATAGCACTCTAGCAGCTCTTTTAATGCCTTTAACTATTACAACAGCAGCATCTATAACTCACATTGGGAAATTGTACACCCGCTGTTTTTGCCTTCCTTCAGGCAATATTTGTCGGGTTGTATGTGATACAAATGAGACCCAGTGCGTGGCAGCTGTGTCTGCTCTATCATGACTTGATAAGAAGAGGGAAGTGGATGATTGATCTGTCAGGCAGTCATTTAACAACATCAGATTCATGT
This sequence comes from Tetraodon nigroviridis, assembly GCA_000180735.1. Lineage (NCBI taxonomy): Eukaryota > Metazoa > Chordata > Actinopteri > Tetraodontiformes > Tetraodontidae > Tetraodon > Tetraodon nigroviridis. Next base: position 2,077,110 of record CAAE01014555.1, read on the forward strand.
TCTTTCATTTCAGATGTAGTTCTTTCTCATAGACAAAGTGAACAAAGACAGACTGAAACCTTTACTTGCTTGTCTCGAGCCTGTTCTGATATGTTTTAACTGAACATTTTACTAGAAGACAACTAAGTTAAAATTATTATGAAGGACGTGTTCTACATTTTCATACCTAAATAAGGCATACCCTTCTGTCTCATCTCCAGCCAGGTACCAGCCATTGCCAGTAATACCAGGGACCGGGAGCTGCCCAGCACTGGCTCTGTGTCTGCCAAAGCGAATTTAGGTCTGCCGCTCAGGGGGGTAGGGGTAGATCATGCCAACCAGGGTACCATTCAAGCTCCCGCCAGTGAGGGCAATGTCTGTCTTGGGGATCCAGAGGAAGATGAGAATCCCTCGCACCACTCCCATTCTACAGCCTCCAGCCAGTGCAGTGCCACATACAGCAACCTGGGTAAGAAGGATACTTTACTGCCTGAGCTGTAAATCTTTCTGCGTTGTTAATTCTTTCAGTAATACTTCCTTTATTGTGTACAAGTGTTGATATACTTTTTGGATTCTAAAAGTGGGCACAAGCGTACACCCAGGGTAACACGCAGAGTTGTGTATCATGGCATCAGTTTGTATGTCAAATACCACTGCCTACAGTACACTCATCTGGGGGAACACAGCTAGGCTGCTTTCTTCCAGTTATTACTGTGCTCACTTGTTTTGTTATAACTCACATGCCCTCAGCAAAAGCACTGGGTGGCTGTATGCGCACTCTTGTGTGTTAATCAGAGCGTCAACAGTAGGAGGCAGAGCACTCTGCCTCACTCACAGAACTCAGTATTGAAGCGCTGAGCCTGCCTGTTGGCAACAGCAGCTCCGCAATGGCCACCGCAAGAGATATCTTGTGCTCCTGCAGCTGATGTAGAGCATTTACTGACAAATAATGCAAAGCTGAGGTATGCTTATCTTGTTTTATTTGCATCTCTTGGTATTCTTTGCTTTTTTCATGTTTTCTCTTTTCAACTCTTGGTCTTTGTCATTTTTTACCTCACACTAACTTGGCTGATCTTACTCCACTTCTCTCTGTTTGTTTTCATTCTGCCTACTTCTTCTTTGTCGTATGCATGCAAAATAACTGCATAGCGTCACGCTGGAGGAGCAGTGCATTTATCCTCTTCACAAGTAAGGCTGAATATTCTTGATGCTGCCTTCTCAGACTTTTATTCTTTGTAAGGTTCCTTATTGCCCAAAAGAAGATCTGTCTTTACCAAAGATAGTTGCTGCGCAATATTTTATGTACTTGTTTTGTTTTTTTTACAAGTGTTACCAATCATGTCTGCATGTAAGAGAGGAGGCTTGATGAAGTTAGATTGAATTATATAGTCTTCTTTTTCTTCAGACATCAAAAATGTCATGCAGATTTTTACATCTTTTGAGTTCGTTTTGTTAGTGCCAGTCAGACCGACCTACTCCTACGTAGTTTGCTTCAGTCACAACATTGCTGCAATAGAAGAATCCCTTTGGACTGGATGCTGAAGACAGTTGTTTTCCTGGGTGGATTATTAGTGATTGCTGAGCACTTTAAATAAACCAGTTCTAGAGAGGATTACCAGGACTCATTTACTTTATCCTCACTGCTCTTTCCTAAGACTTCTTCTGCCTCAACACTATGGCGGCGTGAGGGCAAACGCAGGGAGACTGAACCCATGCCATAATTTGCTGTGGTTAATATGTACACTGTGTTAATAGGTTTGTTCAAGTCCTTTAGATGCAAGGCTGTTGAAAAATCTCCACTAGTACAAATGTTGAGGGTTTTGTGAACTGCGCTGTCTATACCTTTCCTTGTACAGAACATGCAGATTTAGTCAAGCTGCAAAGATGGCTTGTGCTCATTTGCCACTGCACAATCTGATACATATCTATAGACTCTGTTTAAGCAAAAATGGACTCAAATATTGCACGGCATATAGTTAAGTACTTTTTTAAATTATGGTTACTGTTTAATTAACTGCATATAGCTGGTTATGCCATGTTGTTATTTTTAAATTTTGATGTAACACACTCATATACACTCAACTGTATCCTAAAGTGTACAACGTCTTTTGAACAGGTCAATCGAGAGCAAACATGATTCCACTGAAACAGCCACGGAACTTTAAAGCATCAAACGATACCTTGGCCTCCATTGATCTGGACCATTCTGTTGGGAAGCTGACACCACCACCACCCTTGCCAAAGAAGGCCGTGCCTCGCTCCAGCACTGAACCCAGCATTGTAGGCAGAGAACCAGGCCAGGGAATCCTGAGACCCCGCGCTGAGGCCAAACCTGGTGGCACCAACCTGAGTGTGGCCAACCCTCTTTACGACCTGGACTCCACCTGGGAAACAGCCAGTCAGAGCTCCTCTCTTAGCTCAGAGCACCATCGTGCTCCTGACCACGAAAGGGGCGACTCACTGGAGAGGCCGTTAACTGCCACAGGTACCAGCAAAGGTCGAACAAATAACAGCATGTCCTCCCTGGGTCCCCAGGCCTCCTCTGTTGCACCCAGTGCAACCAGTAGCAGAGAGAAGAGAGTTTATCCAAGTACAGAATCATTGAGTAGGCGAGGTCGGACACCACACAGTGGCTCCAAAACACAAAGACCTGCTCTGTATAAGGGGTTGGATAGTTGGGACGAAGTGGTGGGAAGGATCCGGGGGCTCCACACAGACACACTGCGGAAATTGGCAGCAAAATGCGAAGACCGTTTCATGGCTGGGCAGAAAGGTCTCTTGAGATTTGGTACCGACAGTTGGTCCCACTTCAGACTGACCACTGGGAAACCCTGCTGTGAGGCTGGAGATGCTGTGTACTACACCGCCTCATACGCTAAGGACCCCCTGGTGGACTACGCCATCAAGGTAAGGCGTTTTACCTGTGGTCTCGAAAAATTGTGACTTTAATAGCAGGTTTTTAAATAAAAGAAACTGCTTAGCAATCAAGTGTTAAAATGGGCAGAGACTGTTGTTTGGTGTTACATCTGTTGTAAATTATTTTTATATTTATAAAGAAAATTTTTTTCTAAAACAGTATTTTTGCAATGATCAAGGATTATGCCACTTTTAGTTTTTTTTCCTTGTAGAGCTAAAACTAATCTGACCTCTGCTCTCCTCAGATTTGTCGCAGTAAAGTCAAAGAGACCCAGCAGCAGTTTTTCCACAGCCTGGCAGTGAGACAAAGTCTGCCCATTCACTTCAACATCCAGCAAGACTGTGGGCACTTTCTGGCTGATGTTCCTACGTGCCTGCTTCCTTGGGAAGAAGAAGAAGAAGAAGAAGAGGAGGAGGAGGAGGGGGAAGAGGTGGAAGAACCCCATAAGGAAGACAAAGAGGAAAACACAAAAGGGCTCAAAGAGAAAGCGGTAAATACTGAAGCCAGTAGTAAGTTGGAAGAAACGCCTACTGCAGGTAGCATCAACACATCTGGACGCCTTAAAAGCCGAGTGGTGGTCATCACACGCGAGGTGCCCTTTCAGACGGTGGCTGATTTTGTCCATGAGGGTGTGACCCGGCACGCCCAGAACCCAGAGCTGTATGAGCGTCAGGTGTGCCTCCTGCTCCTGCAGCTCTGTTCTGGCCTGGAGCACATGAAACCTTATCATGTGACACACTGTGACATACGCATGGAGAACCTGTTGCTGGTCCAGTCCCAGCCCAGCAACCCCTCCAGCCTGGACCTTCTGGAGCCCAATAACAACAGCGGCGGTGCTGGTTCTGGTGGAACCTGCACCGGTATCATCGCCGCTGCGTCTAATGCCACCTGCCCCGCCCGCCTCATAATCAGCAATTTCTCGCAGGCCAAACAGAAGAGCGCTCTGGTGACTGCCGACCCCGGGACACTACGCAACCAGTCTCGACTGGCGCCTGAAATCGTCACGGCGACCCAGTATCGAAAGTGTGATGAGTTTCAGACTGGGATTCTCATCTATGAATTGTTGCACCGGCCCAACCCGTTTGAAGAGACACCGGAGTTGAAGGAGAGGGAGTACACGTGGGCAGACCTGCCGCTGTTACCTGTCAGATCACTTTATTCACAAGGTCTGCAGCAGCTGGCCCGATTGCTCCTGACAGTCAACCCGTCTGAAAGGATCCGCATGTCCGAGGCCCGGGCCTGCCTGCAGTGCCTGCTCTGGGGCCCTCGGGAGGACTTGTTCCAGGCGCTGGGCTGCAGCAGCGCAGGCCCGCTCTCGGGCTCCACGGCCAGCCACCGCGAGGCCACCCTCCAGAACTGGCTGGACTTGAAGCGGACGCTGATGATGATCAAGTTTGCGGAGCGCTCCCTCGACACAGCCTGTGGGGTGAGCCTGGAGGACTGGCTGTGTTGCCAGTATCTGGCATTTGCCACCACCGACACCCTGAGCCGGGTGGTGCACATCCTCCAGCAGCCACACCCTCAGCCCCACAGCCCGAGCCAGCCAGCACACGCGTCACAGCACCAAACTCACACACACTCCACCTGACGCAGCCACAGCCGCTCTGACTTTCTCTACCCAACTGTTACTATGGCAACAGTTCCTACTTTCCCCGTCTGGTCCCTCTGCTGGCACTAATGTGTGATGTGATCTAATTGCGAGCTTTGTTGTTGCAGTCACAGTTCTCGCGTAGATCTAAACGGTTGGTTGTGCCGTCGCTGTGTGATTTTCTTCACGTTACATCGGTCTGTAGTGTGACAGGCTGCCGCCCATCAGCCACGGTGCAGGATTTCTGACGTTCATCCACTACATCAGGATGGAATCGATTCTAATTCAGTTTTTTAACATCTAAACTGAGACAAACTAAAAGCATTGGATTTTTTTACAAATTTTACTCACTCCTCCAGATTTTCAAAAGTTTTGAGGGAATTTTAATTTGTGCTCTTATATTTTAGTTAAATTGTGACTAGATGCAGAGGAGATTAGCTCGACTTGCCTTCATGATTTTTTGACTAAGGGATTATCTAGTCTGGTTATCTTTTATCTATTCAGTATTTTGGTGCATACTTGCATTTGATGCAAAATATCTTAAACTTAAAATTACTAAAAAAGAAATACAGGGATTATCGATCTTTCTTTTAATCTTTTTAAATCACAACAGATCAGATGTAATATGAATATTTTTACACTTGGGCCAAAGATCAACATTTTAACAGATTTGATATTTATTAGAGTTCCAACATTTGCACAATAACCAATGTAACATCTTTAAACAATGCTGAGTCAGAACTAATGGAACACCTCTGCAGAGGGCTTGGACGTGGGTTTTAAACACTATGCTCAGAGACTGTGCTCGTCTCTGTAGTTGTAATATTTTTAAAGATAAGAAGATGGGACGCATCAGCCCTGATCAGGCTCGACTTCTTGTTGGAGCATGTGCAATTCTAATCTTTGTAAACTTTCCCAGGAAGGTACAGCTTCTAACTGTTTCACTACAATATGCAGCCTTTTGCAAGTCCTCTTTTCCCTGAGTTTGCTGGCATATATACTAGTTCCTGTACGTTGATTCCTGCTATTTAGGAATCTGACTGTTAATGGGAGAACTGGGAGGTTTCAGGGACCGCCACAAGGTTGTCGTTTGGCTGTTCTGTTGTTCCTGTCAAGTGTTTTTGGAACAGTTTTGCAGCATGGACAGCATTTGCACATTCTGTCTGAGCATTGGCACTCTGATGGAGAGGACACAACTGAGACTGAGAACGTCCTGCCAGTAAAAGGAGCCGAGTGTGTTGTTATCTGCGTACGTGGGATGCAAGTCTGCCAGGATTTGAGACGACATTTTGAAGTAGTCCCATCCTGGTCTGCCCCCCCCTCTCTTCATGAATAAGCTCTGTGTGAGCACAATCCCCTGTAAAACTCTCCTGTAAAGCTATTTTTATGCATTATTTTGGACTTTTTCCTTTTGATCCAACAACCTAAAAGCGTCTGAAACTGGGAACGTAGCAGCACTCTGATCGCTGCATGTTCCCCTTTGGGTCGGTGCTTTCAAACTGACACTACCGCTTTCAGGAGTTTTTCTCATTTGTCTCTGTTAACTTTTTCTCTTTTTATCAAAACTGCAGCGACGCAATTTGTGAGTTTGGGGGCGTGAGTTAGGATTAGTATTTTGTGAAAGATTCACTAGAAGATGTCCAAAAAAGATTTAATGGGGCACGGAGAGAAAATGAGATAAAGCAAGTGTTAGTTTGTTTTTGTATTAAAAAGTGGTTTGTGTATTGAAGAGTGTGTGTAGAAGCCATTGGTGGATGTAATTGTGTTAAGAAATTGAAACCCCCCCTTATATATATATATCCCGTATATATATATATATATATAACCTTATATTTGAAATATAACCTATTTTAATCTGCACACTATTCTGTCAGCTATCGAGCACCTGTATGTCTGAGAGATCTTAAACAGTTATTCATCTTAAAGCTGTACTTGACGTTCATCCTTGCTTGTGGAGAAGAAGGAGTGAGTAGTTTATCACTGTCCAGGCCAAAAAAATAAAAAATAAAATATCTTCACCCCACCGGTTAAAATAGGTCAATTTTCGGAGAAACAAAGAAAGGAAGAAAGTCTGTTTTTACTTTTCATATCATCTTATTTGGAGATAAACCACTTTGAAAGGAACCTGCAGGAGTCTGCACAGTCAGAACTCAACATTTGTCAGTTGTGTGGTCGACAGTGAATATTGTTTATTTTCTCTCTTTGCTTTTCACATTGTTAATTGCCACTGAATGGAGGATGAGCAAAATCTCTGACTTTATATGAATACGTGTACAGTGTGTGTGTCCTGGCCTGCCACAGTTTATTGTTGATCAATTTATCCAACTGTAACAGAACAATAAATATATGTTTTTATAAGTACACAGGTTGTGTTAGTAGTTTTTGTATGATTTTACTGATCAAGAATGGGTATTTATATTGACTGTAAAGGACATTTTTTAGATTTTAGCCGGCTTTTATGTTGGGGTTAAATTTGTGATCATGCATGTGGGTCATCTGAAAGATCATTCCTGGGAGATGTCCATTTAGATCTTACAGAAATTATTTAATTTTTATCTGATGGTCTGTTAGCAGCAGTACCAGTTTGCCCCAGCAGGGGGAGACATTAACCGAATTACGCGGAGCTGAAGCCGCGCCAGTTTGGTTTATTTAGGGTGTTTCTTCAGAAATGCTTAAACTTTGTAATAATGAGCAGGAGTAATTTTGTAGGATGCCTATTCTTCCTCTTTTATATCCACTAGATGTTGGACGTGTATATGAAGACACAAAACCAGTCCTCCACAGTGTTATCATCACATCAGCTGATGTAAGTTCTCATTACCGCATGTTTAAACCTGTTTTCATTTATAACTCCACCGAAATATTTAGTGTGTATCAAGAG
>CAAE01014555.1:2105068-2216418 GCA_000180735.1 Tetraodon nigroviridis
ACTGTTTGACTATTTCAGTTAAGCCGAAGCAGGTTAAAGTACAAATGAGTTTTTGACATTTTCTGTGGAAAACAAGGCCGAAGTGTGTCGCTCTTTAATGATTGCAGGAAATCGAATTAGCATTGCACAGCTAAATATAATGGAAATTTGGGTCATATGCATCCCTTTATACGACTGCTGTAACTGTAAGGACAGGAAACTACCGCATAGAGCAGGGGTGGGCAAACGTTTTGATTCGTGGGCCACAATGGGTTCTAACATCTGACAAAGGGGCCGGACCAGGAGCAGATGGATGGAGTGCTTTGGTACCCCACCTCATTGGAGAAAAAATACACATCTTGGGATATGGAGAAAACATGTGATTTAATTTCAAGTGAAAATGAAGCATGACAACAAAATATCTGACTTTGGAATGAGTCTCAAAACACTGAAAATCAAATGAAAAAGATGTGCCTTTTTTAAATTACTGTCGTTTAATTTTTTCAAGTTCGGCGGGCCAGAAAAAAACGTTTAACGGGCCGCATGTGGCCCCCGGGCCGTAGTTTGCCCATGCCTGGCATAGAGGTTTAAAAAAAAAAAACAGATTTGTGCCACAAGAGGGAGCAACAATCCCTTTTATTTTAATATTTTTATTTATTTATTTATTTAAGGTTCTCTTGTGTAACTGACTCCACCTTTAACCCGACAGTTTGTCTTCTTTTGTTCTCTTGAACTGCCGTAAACACGAGGAGGATTGAATTCTTTCTGTAAAATGGTGCGCGGTGCAGAGGTCCCGCTCCCAGGGGTCATTACCCGCCGGGGCAGCGTGCATCACGCCTCCGACGGCAAACAAGAGCCTTCGTCCCGGATCTCGACGACCGTTCCGCCCTGCCTCCTCTCCACTGGACCCGCCCACTGCAGACACCCGACACCACCTGGGAGATTCGGTAAAACTGGGCGTTGACGTGCAACCGTCCCGGGCCTTGAAGAGCAACTTCTCCGATCGCCTAGTCCTCCTTCCTCGTCAGCACCGAGGCCAAGATCAAACCGCCATCGAGCCGCAGCAGCCCGGAACAAGACGGTCATCATGAGCAGGTAAGACTGTCCAGGTGAGGAAGATGAAGGTGAAGCAGCAGAGAAATTAAAACTAGATCTAGATCCTACGGATGCGACTTGAAAGTTCTTTGACATCATTTAATGTAGAAATAAATTCAACATCTAGAATGCAAAATATATGTGCTGACACGTGTGTATATGTGTGTGTGTATGTGTGGGCACCAACAGCAGTGCCAAGTGCAACAGGGAAGTGGTTCATCTTCTCTGAAATGTTTGTGCAAAAACAAAACCTGAACTGCCTGACTGTTTTTTGCCATTGCAAATTTGCAAATTCGCCATTTCCTTTTTTTTTTTCTTGTAACCATGAAGAGCATACCCAGGCTGAATTTAAAAAAAAAAAAAAATCTAGGTTATGTCTCATTTCCTGATATTTCAAACCGATCGGCAACAGTAAAGCGGTCCGTTCACATTTTTAAATGGTCGCCTAAAGGTGAGCTTCTAGAGAAGATAAACATCACTGTAACCTGCCTAGTTTAGGTGAAGCTTAGGGGCCATTTTTACAAAATATGTGGGTGGATTTAGGAGATGGTTAATGGTACGGTTGCAAACCTCTGGTTGGGAATCAGATGCATTCAGAGCTTTTTACTTCCTGTTCTGCTGGTCTGTTTCTCTCGTGTATCTGAGGTATGCAGAACTTGACCCTAGAAACAAGTGTGGGCCTCTCACAGTATGTGAGAAACATAATTCACTCAGAAGCGACGTCACTTCTCCATCACGACGCCCAGTTTAACTACGCTGCCTCCAAGCCTTCCTTTCTTTTTATTTACGAACGCTCCACATCTGATTGACATCAAACTCCCCAACATGTGGTTTTCATCAATTTTCTTACACAACACGTTATATAACATCCAACTGGGGGCCCCTCCTGCTATCTTAAATGCGCCCCTGGGTTTTTTCGGGGTCCCTCCCCCAACCTGGTCCAGGCTCCCCTGAGCGACCCAGCACTGGTTTATGTGGAGGCTTTCTAAGCCACACATCCGGTAAAAGTGCCGAGGAATGCGTTTGTGTAGATGCTGCAAAGTTGGTGAATTGAAAGAGGAATCTGCTGTTTTCTGTTAGCTGAGGCCGATGTACTCGTGTCGTTGCGTAATTGTGTTGATTTTGTCATCACAAACCTCCTCAGAAGGAAGATCTTCCCAGTTTTTTGCAGGGAAGATTGTGTAACGATTTTCAAACGGGAAGCCTATCCCTGTCTGGCCAGCGCTCACCATCCCAGCACTCCAGCGTGCATGACTCCAACCCTGTTTTCAGCTTTTTTGCGCAAAGTTGTTTGTAGAGAAAATAAGGTGCGGGCCAATCGGAGGGCAGAGGCGGCATGGCCCTAGTGCATGTCTGGGTCCAATTATGGCACATTCCAAAAGACTCCTTAAACGTGCTTACTGGAAACAGAGGAGGCGGCGATGATAAGAACAGTAGGAGTAAAAACACGTTAGTTCAGAGCATTAATAAAGTGAAAGTAAAATAAAGATCCATCTCTTTGGCTTATCTTTACATTTTTACGCGTGAGGACCCGTGTACAGGCACCACGTGTGGTGGGTTTAGTCAAACTGGTGACACGGTTATTTTTAGGTTTTACTCCTTTGTTTGCTGAGAGGAACTTTCTCAGGAAAGTTCTCAGGGGGGCCTTCATGCGTGTGACTTAGTGTGACAGAAACTGACACAATCCCACCATTGTGCTTATTTTTTAAGGCCTGCGGGGCTAAATTAGCTTTGCAAAAATGTGCCTTTCTCAATTTTTCCTCCACTTTGCATCTTCATGCATGCACTTCATGCACTCCTCCGACTTTAGCGCCAAGACCGAACATTTCTGTCCTGTAAAGTTCTGAACTGTCTGCGTTCCTCCTGTGCAGATGTCTGATCACGAAGGCAGAGGTGCAGAGTTTTGTCGAGCGGTGTATGGTAGCGGTGGGCACGAAGCCGCATCATGCCCGCAGCCTGGCCGAGGTGTTGGTGGAGGGGGACCACCGGGGGCACTACAGCCACGGGCTCAACAGGATGGGTGAGCGCCTGCCCGTCCCTTTATCTCCACAACGCATTCGACATGAGGCGCAACGGCCGCGTGACTGCACCACATGACGAGATCATGTGGTGTTTGAAACCGGTGACCTCAGGGCAAGGCAGCTGACCTTTGACCCGTCTCTTTCAGACATGTACGTGAAGGACATCCAGTCCGGAATCTGCGCCAAAGAAGGTGAGCCTGTGGTGGAGAAGCAGAGCGCCGCCACGGCGCTGGTGGACGGGAAGAACCTGCTGGGGCCCGTCGTGGGCAACTTCTGCATGGACCTGGCCGTCAAGAAGGCCAAAGAGGTCGGCATCGGATGGGTGGTCGCTCACGGTGGGTTCGGGCTATTTCAGAGCCTGTCGAGGAAAAATACTGAAAACTATTCAAGCGAAAACCCAACAGAAAATTCACCGTTTCCCAATTTTCCTCTCAAGGCTCCAACCACTATGGAATCGCTGGACACTATGCAATGCTAGCTCTGAAGGAGAACATGATTGTAAGCAAAGTGATATTTTATTATTCTGGTAGTGACACGTGTGATCAGTAATCAGGATAAATCTGCTGTTTCTAACCATGTGTCCTCTAACCTGACCCCCCGCAGCATGTCATTCACCAACACGTCCCCACTGGTGGTTCCACTCGTGGTAAACAGGTAAATCTTACTACCCTCCATCATTTAGGTCTCATCTTCGTCACGTTTGACTGTGATTGACTTGCTTTTTAGTGCACCTTGGGGACCAATCCCATAAGCGTGGCAGCTCCTGGCAAAGATGGCGACAGCTTCGTTCTGGACATGGCCACGTCGGCAGTCGCCCTCGGAAAGGTGACGTCTTTGGCGGGTGGTGTATCTTTGCCTCCCATCACCTGTTATTGACGCCTTTGGCTATCAGGTGCAGATTATTTAATCGTTCATCAGAAGGGAATATAAACTGACCTGATTTAGGCCGTTGCTCACAGATTATCTTAAACGGGTAATGATTAAACCCTGTTGACCGACTTACATCGCTGTAGCTTCGTGCTGAAACCTTTGAAATTTGCAAGGCATCAGTAGCTTTCATGTTTCAGTGGGAACTATTTTCAGAAGAGGAAGCAGGTGGTCAGACTCTTAAGCAGTGTTTTGCTCCTGAAATGTCTCCTCCTGGCCCGCTGGGATGGGCATGCACACATTGTTCACCTCAGACAGAATTTCCTCTTCTCGTTCAGTGGGGATGTTGTCACTCTACGACGCTTCAGTGCTGGTCTCTGACAACGATAAGACAAACAACTTGGAATTTAATGTTGTCAAAGCCCAGAGGACGATGTCCTCCCCACTGATGCGACCCTGCAGACATGTCCCCTGCTTCATGCTTCTGATTGTCCCCACAGGTGGAGCTCCACGACAGACGTGGAGACTCCATCCCTGAAGGCTGGGGCTGCGACGCTGAGGGCAAGCTGAGCACCGACCCCAAGAAGGTTCTGAACGGGGGAGGACTGGTGCCCATCGGTGGCAGCGAGGCCACAGGTGGGAGTCGGGCCGACGCATGTCTCCATCCTCCCCTGACTGATGGATGTTTTTAGCTCGTCACGATGCAGCTGGTTGTTTTAAACGTGCTTTCTGTCTGACCTCAGGAGGGTACAAAGGTTACGGTCTGGGAATGATGGTGGAGGTGTTTTGCGGCATCTTGGCCGGCGCCCACTACAGCAGCAACATCCGGACCTGGAAAGTGACAGACCGCGTTGCTAACCTGGTACGGGCGCCGCGCGTGTTTTTTCTTTGTCATGTTTGCGTTAGGAGCAAAAAATATGTCAATATCCTGCTTGTAAAGAAAAAAAAATTATAAATTAAAGCAGGTTAAAGTGTGCAGCTGCAGACCGGTTAAACTGGCACAGACATGCTTCCCTTAAAAAAGCAAACTTGGTTGATCAGTAACATGGTTGGAAAAGTGAGCTTTCATGTCGCAGAGGAACATGCAGGATACAAACTTTACATGTCGAAATAGACTTTACTCTCTTATCTCCCAGATTAGGACAATCAGTGAACCGACCGAGTTTTACTATGTCACAACTTGTTTCTGGGTCACTTCCCACATTGTCATCAGCTTGTTTGTGCTTTTAGGGTCAATGTTTCGTGGCCATCAACCCTGAAAACTTTGCCCCCGGGTTCACCGAGAGGATGTCTGACCTGATGTCCATCCAGAGGGGGCTGGAGCCTGTGAGTCGCCGCCTCGGCTGGTGTGTAAAACATGGAAACGAAAACTTGACCTGCTGCTGTTTGTCAGGCTGACCCTGACGCCCCTGTTCTGGCTGCGGGAGATCCAGAGAGGACCAACATGAAGAAGTGTGACGAGCTGGGAGGGATCCCCTATCACATCAACGTGGTCAACTACATGGTGAGAGCTGCACTGCAACAGAGATAAAGAGACAATGAGACTGACTGGGTTTCATTTTTTTGTTTTTTCAGAACGACTGTGCAAAGAGAATTGGTGTTAGTCCACTTCTGCCATGTGATAAAGTCATCTCTGAATAAAAGGTCAATTCAAGAGTGTGATCACAGCACGATGGCTTATGGCCAAGGTCATATTGCAGTTTGGAACTGCAACTTGTGGAACTCTTAATACCTCTTAACATTCTTACATTCCATTTCAAATTTATTGAAAGGTTTTATTTTTTAAAATAAACACCTGTACAGAATTTTTTTTCATCATAAATGTGAACCTACACATGTTGTCGTTGGTTATAATTTTTTTATGATGGTGTTTGGGTAACAGATCCACCAAACATTGTTTTCTGTTTGAAGCTGTCAGCTGTGATGTTGTAATGAGCTGGAGTTTCAAGAGTTGGAGCGATGCTGTTGACAAACGTTGTACGTTGATCATATGACAGTTCAGTCAATTGTAACATTTTAATTTCCCAACAATTACAATGTACATAAGTAACTGTAGTACCATTACAGTGCAAAAAAACCCATTTAGAATCATGCTGTAAATCAAATTTTTTAAATGACTGAATGCTGTCATATTTTTAAAGCCATTATAAAAGACCACAATGTGCCTGTGTCAATAAAAGCCATATTAGCCGTTTTTTTTGTTTTTTTGAGTGTTTTTATTTTTTAGCATATTTATTGGTTTATTTTATGTCATTTTGATCTTGCTCTGCTTCTCTTTTTTTATTTCCACAATCCTAAAACCTACGTTGAAGCATTTGGCCGCTAGGTGGCAGCAACGTGTAATTTATTCTGCGAAAAAAAAATTGACTTCGACTTATTTAAAAACACGCGTAAACGTAAGCAGAAATAAGATTTATATCTGTGTAAATAGTTAACTACAAAGTAAAACTACATTAGGTTGACAATTTAAAAAAAAAATAAAAAAAAAACAAACGCACAAAAGTGTACATACTACATGTAACGTTTCGTGTTAAAATTATAAAATAGTTTTTCTTTTTGCGGTAACGCAATGATTTATTTGTATTAATCGGGTCTTCACACTTGTCTATTGCGTGCACTGTGGTTGCATATGTGTGTGCAACCACTAGGTGGAGACAGACACTGGATAATCTGGTTAATCTTTGACGCTTGTCATTGCAACAGGTTAACGGCGGATGTGATTCTCAGTTCTATTATTTTTTTATTACAAATTTATTTATCATTATATATTTATTATGTATACATACATTTTGTTTGCTTTTTTAATGTAATATACAGATTGAACAGAAAATATAATTTCTTCTCATTTCTTTTTTTTTTTTTTACTAATTTGTAGTTGGGGTCTTAAAGCAGGCCCCTGCTGGTGTCACAATGCAGAAGTGAGCAGAGACAGAAGCCCTGAGCAGGACCATAATCTCCCATGCCAAAAGTCCTGGCACTAGATGTCCCATTAACACTTGGTCGCCTGCAAACAAAAGAACAGAAATCAACAAATCAATGGGCTTTCAGCCCAGCTGGGGGAGGGAAAGGGAGATGTTGGGGGGGCAAGTGAGTGCTGGGCCGGGTTCGATCTAGAGACGGGGATGAGGGGGACGGATAGAGATTAGGTTAAAACCGAGGGGGAAGAGTTCCAAGGATTAAGGGGCCGTTTCAAACACTCGTTATAGAAGGCAGATTTTGAGATGTGCGTATGTGCTTGGATGGTTTCTTAGGGTCTAATCTGTGCTGGCCTTGGCCTGCTGCCATTGTGGAGATTAGAAGGGGCCCAAAAGAGTCCCGAGAGCTGAGTCGCAGGCCGGGATTAGGCCGACTCAAACAGGTGTTTTCTTTTGTGGAGCTGAGGGGGAAACTGTCCATCACTCACTGAATGAGCAAATCATGAAGTGAGCGAGCATCGCTGATGAGGCTGGTGAAGTCAAAAGGCCATGGCTTGTGTGTGCACTTGGGCCAGTGTTTGTTTTGGACTCAGACTCCACAGGCCTCTGTCTGATCACTTTTTTTTTTTTTTAGTCTGTCATGCAGGTTGTAGACAGGTCGTCCATTTGTCATTTTACATAAATGGGTGAAAAACACTTTAGGTAGCAGTAAAAGTAATCAGTTGTGGCTACAAAGCTGCAGGGAGCCACTGTGAAGGAGATTAGCTGGTCGTGAGTGACGAGACACTCTCACGGCACAGATTAAGACGATTAAAGTAACAGAGCTCATCGCAGGGACTCATAAATCTGACAAAAATGGTCAAAAATCAGACTTTCAATCAGGATCACCAAACCTTAAGTGTGTTTCTGAAGTGAAATAAAAATTGTAGTAATAATTCAAAGTAAATCAAATCAAGTATTTATACACTAACCATTCTGATGCTCTTTAATGATTAGTCTGGTTTGTCAATATTTGATTGGGAAAGCTCATATTTCCAGATGGAGATACTGACCAGCATGCCTGATGACAGACAGGAGGGAGGGGTGGAGGGATGGAGGGAGTTGGAGGGGCGCGAGCTCCCGCTGAGCCTTTAATGAAGTGGAGCGACTTCCTGGTTTGCTTCCCCCAGCTGTTGCCCCTGCAAAGCCAAGATATTTGGCCTTGGCCCTTTGTCCTGCCCGGGCCACCATACCTCCAAACCCACTGAGCGAACACGTAGACATAAAAGCGAAGCATCTGCCGTCTCGCTCCCCCAACTGTTTGGGAATGCAAACGTCCCTCCATCTGGCTCCCTCCTTTATTCACTTATGCTGGCAAAACATCAAAACATCATTAAGACTGACATGGTTGAAAATGTTCTCTTATGGATTACTGATTAGGCCCGTCCACTCAATACTACAGTATTTGTGCTTTTGATTAAATGGTAAAATACACTTGATAACTGTTTGATCCCATGTGTAATGTGTTTAAACCAAGCGCTCTTTATTTCTTGTCGTTTACCTTCTTGTTTCGCTCACCTCGGGTTGACGTGTCCCACCCCCGGAGCCCTGACTCGCACCAGCGTGCCAGCAGCCAGCCGAGGTGTTGGAAGTCTTTTGTCAATCTGGGAGATCCTAATCACACTTTAACAGCTGGCCCAGTGCTTTCACTGTATTCCCAGGTCTGCTTTATTTCCGTCACTCTCTCTTTATTTCCTCCTGCTGTTCCCTCCTGTTTGTTTTAGGAGGATGATGAATTAAAAGGTGGCTGTGGAATCAGCCCTTTGTTGTCTTTAATAATCGGGGAACAGTGGAAACCTTTTAAAGAGGGTCAGAAGAGTAGTGTCACCATGAGACCGGAAAATGACAACACCGTTTAAATGGAGCTCCTCGACTGATGCTTCCAGGTGTTCCTGTAGCTGGCAAGATGGACACTAGAGGAAAAAGTATATAAATATTGAAAAGCATCAGCCAGGTCTTCAAACTGGGAATGAACTGGGAGCAAACAAACTCGGTGTGTGGCTGTGAGGAGGTGACACCAACAGGCTCAAACCCTTCGTCCCTCTGCACCGCGTCAGCCTCTCTCACCTCACCCACGTCTCCTCACGAGTCTCTGCAACGGCGACACAGTCCCGCCGACGCTTCCTGCGAACAGTCGGCTCCTGTGGGGGGATGGGGGGGGGGTGACGATTCCGACGCTTGCTGAGGCGAATCCTTCACCATCGGCCTTCTGCGGCGTGACGGGAAACGTTGAAAGAAAAGTGTCACGCTGCAGCAGGAATTCACGCCACAAAACCTCCTGTCGGGATCGGGTTCTCCCATTAACATGTGACATCTATAACACAAGAAACAAAGACTCATAATCTGATGTCTTTCACAGTAATTACTCAGCAAATGAGGATTCAATGGGGTAATAACCTGGTAATAACGCACATGTAAATGAGAAATCCAACGATGACACAAACTATCCTGATTTTGGCATAAAACAAAACAATCTATCACTATCCAACATGAAATGTTTCAAGATAAAAAGGAACCAAAATAGAACAGTCAGGGGACTTAAAAGCAGGAAGCTCTTTTGATCACGGCGCCAAACAAAGACTCGTATAGCGGTCCCTTCCTGCCCGCTGACGGCCATGTCCCACCCATGCTTTGATGCAGACACACACGTCTTCTGTGCAGATGCAGCTGCTGCGAGCAACATTAAGGTCTGGTTTATTTCTCCCCTCCGGGTGACGCCAGGCTCCTGCTGAAGTAGAGAGGATTAGTATCCAGCAAGTAACCCTAAACACACTTCCAGAGGCAACTCCCCCGAATACACACACACACCCACACACACGCACAGAACAGATACAGTCGGTGCTTGGCTCCAGCTGCCACCGGGTTCAGGAGTCAGAAAGCTGCTGTTGTGCTGACAGTAACAGGTGACAGGTGATGGAGGGAGGGAGGGAGGGAGGGAAGAGAGGAGGGAACACCAGCTCACCTTTCTCTCTGGTCACTTGCCTGGCTGATTTCAGGGCTCCCAAGCCAGGGCCCAGGGCCGTGATGATGGATGGCTACAGCTGAGATGATGGGAAAACTGATCTAATATGGGCCAAGAGGGGCGACAACCTAAAACCCTGCAACCCCCAACTCTGCTCTCCTCAATAATACAGCATTTACACACCAAAAAGTCAAAAGGTATGCTTGTGCTTTCCAGATATTTTTCTTGATTTTTGATCTAATCAAGAACTTTGAACATAACTTAAATGAAACGAGTTTCACTGTTTCAAACTGGACATCAAACACATCGAAGAATAACTATCATATTATCTTCTGGTTTTAGTGCTATAAGTGAATTAGTGATTCAGCTTAAATGTACTTACATCCCGAGTTTTATTTACAATTTTATTACATTTAAATAGATGTGATTTATTTTAAGTTTCATTAGTTTGAGAGCCAGTAGAGAGATTTGATTTAGTGTCAGCGTGGAAGGACGGTCATGTCAACAGCTCTGACCCTCAGTAGGCCCATTAGTGGCACATATTCCCATCCATTATCCATCTGGGGCCCCAACCTCCCGCCCCTACATGGTGCTTTCTTTCTCTTACACACACACACACACACACACACACACACACACACACACACACACACACACACACACACACACACACACACACTCACTGTTATAACATTAATAATACATTTGCCTTTTGTTGTCCTTGTGTTGTAACGGTCCTCTCAAAACTACTAACATGATGGATATCAGTCTTTTTTATGCATTAGCACAGTAATCTTTGTTCAGTAACTCAAACGCTGATACATATACATTAACGTCCTCTTTTCAATGAGTTTTAAGTTTAGGTTATACAGTAGTCCTCAGATGTGATAAATTAATCATAATTGTGTTTTTAAAGGTTTTGATTTTTTTAGTTCAATTTGTCTGTCACTCAACTAAAAACCAACAAACCAACAAAAACCCAGCAGGTGTGCATTTTCCACATGTTCTCTACATCCTGTATGTTGACCATCACCAGAGGCAGCCGTATGTCCTGTAGGTCTGGCCGCCGGTGGCAGCTGTATGTTGCAGGATTTCAGAGTCATTATGGGCTGCCCTGCGCAGGCTGCATGTCCTGGGCTTTTGAGACGCTGAACAGCCCAGTCCAAAGAACGCAGAGCCCTTTAATGTGAATTTGTACAGTAATTTGTCCCCATATAAATGTAAATGTATTACTGTCATTATGTAAGTGCTGTGTAATCATTGGGCTCATTGTGTGTAAGGCAGTGGTCAAAGGTCGAAAGGGGAAGAGTGCATTTCCAGGCGTGTTTTGTCTGGGCTAGTCTGGGGTAATGACAGGGGTTGGTGGGTGTTTGCAGAATGTCATCTGGACTTGTACAGTGAGACTATACAGCAGCTCCTCCACGGGGTTCTCCGCCAACTGGGACAGTGAGGAAGTGTCCAGGCCGTTTGGTGCGATTGCCGGGGACAGCTGGTGCCTGGGCAGCTGCACGGCTGCAGGGTGGCTGGGAAAGGGCCTGTCCTCAGCAAACCCAGGAGGGGCTTTTGCATCTGCTCAGCTGTCGACCCACCCACCCCGCCCCGCTCCGCCTCACCCCTCCCATGGTCCATCAGCTGAGACCAGCAGGAGAGACAGCTGGCCATTGCTAGCGCAGAGAGAGGAGGGTGGATGTGTGTTTACAAGAGTTTGGTGGGGGTTGCACCAGTAGTGACATCACTGCCCGAATGATGCATTTAAACACATGCTACCACTGACAGGCACACTAAGCGTGTCACCCAACATTAACTGTAGGTCTGTGGATATTCTATATTTCACTGGCTGTCCTGAAAACACATAAAACCTTCTATTTTTCTTCTAAACTTTCATTCTATAATCTATTATTCCTGTAAAAAGACTATGATAATCTCCAAAACTGCTTGTTGTCATTTAATGAGTGCATCACTTTCATTTTCTTTTTTTTTTAACCTACATGTGCTCATTTCTAAAATTATTAAATAAACTACATCAATGCACAAAAAAATGTGAATGTTTTCTGCATTCTGCTGCTTGTAAAAGCCCCAGAGAGCCCAACGCACCACACCTATCACATGGATCTATATAAGAACTCTTGTTTGTTTCTTCCCTGAGTTTCCTATTATGGTGCTGCTGGAGATCAATCGACTGACTATAACCATCACGGGATGGACAGAGTTTAGGGTGGGGGTGGTTTGTGTGTGCTTGTCCGGGCTTGCCCGCGACTGGGGATTTTAAATGCACAGAAGTCGCGGTGGGGGAGGGGCTCTGACATTAGAGTTCCTTTGTCCCTTAAGTCTAGACCTTCCGGGGTCATAAACCACCAAAAAAAAAACTATTTCTGATTATATTATTATTATTATTATTATTATTATTATTATTATTATTATTATTATTAGGGTTATTATTATTATTATTATTATTATTATTATCAACAGCAGAAGTAGTAACATTTAAAACTACTTCATTGTTATTTTTTTAAACAAAAGACTTACCACGTTGGGCCAATTAACATCCAACGCACAAGCTTGGACCTCCATAATTTTTCCAAAAACCAGTTATTTATTTGTCATTTACAATAAGAAAGAGAGAGAGAAAATGGATTAGAGCCTTACCTCTCTCCATCCTTGGGGTTAAAAAAATAAAACCTTTGCTCTTGGGGGGGAGTGAGGGTGCGGAAGGGGAGGGAGGGGTGAATGTTTGTGGGCTATACATATCCATCTGTCTGGTAAATAAAGCTTCATCACTTCATCTCCGCTGCTATCCAGCTATGGTTTCATCTAAGTGGTCACAGCCCATCTGTCCGGAGCATTAAAGGTCGCTGGTGACCATTGATCAGTTATTGATTCCATGAATTGCTTAATGACCACCAAGGTCAATTAATTAACCATTGGCTGGGTGTTTTAATTGCCCTGGGCTAATTTGGCTTCACTGATTAATTCCGCTTCCCCCGATGGTGGAAATGAACCTCACTGTCAATGGTGGGATTAAAGGGACAACAATGGATGACAGATGAGTGACAGAGCATTGAGTGGCTTTGGAAAGCTTTGCTGATATTTGTATTGTCCTTTTTAATGAGTGCATTGTGTTAGAGGTCTTGATGGACAGACTGCCATGCTATCGTTTATTCTGAACTGCCAAGGGAACATATTGAACAGTTTATTGTTATTTTTGTGAGGTCATCCTTGTAAAAGAACCAAGAACAAGAGTCTATAAGGCTTATTTAAATACGTTTTAGATACTCACCTTGACCGTCATCTGAATGCAGTATCTTTTTATTACAGTAAGTATTACCTAATATGTCTCTTGCTTTGCATCTAAACATAACGAGACCCCTCAGTGGGACAGTGAGGTGACATCAACTCGTCCTCAAAGCTGAATGTATTTCCCCTCCGTCACCGCTCTGTGTGTTAGATGTCAGCACTTGCCCGCTGACTGCTGTTTAATCTCAGTGTTGGGTGATGTCGGTGTCACCTTGTGTTTGTTATCAAATACAGGCTATCGCCCATCTGGAGCTGTGAGAAAGCCCCACAGTTTGAGAGTGTGTGCTCAGGAGATTACACAGTTGTGTGTCTTTTTTCCTGGCACCACCAAGCTCAAATCAGTGAGCTTCAACCTGACAGCACACAAACTTTCTATTCTGTTTTCTAATCAAGTTTTCAAAGCTTTTTACAGTAATCTTTTACTGATCTCAGATTATCCATTTAAAACATGTCAGACCATAATCCATCGAATAATCCCAAAAGATAATCTGGTAACCTGCTGATTTGTGTCAGGCTCTTTTTTATTAAAACAAACAGGATACATAGATAGTCTAAGGACATTTTTGAACGCTGTGTACCTGCAAATCCTAAAACAATGAAAGATATATGTTGAAATGCATTGTGCACTCATTTATTTCTGACTCAAAGAAAATGTATCATTCTAAAATAACCATCTGTTTATTTTTAACCATGTACATTTACAATTCAATGTTTTTCTTTCCTTCTCTTTTAATAGACGTTTTATAGACTTGCTCTAACCAGCAGAGGGTAGTGTCACTCTGATCAGGTTTTACCTTGAGATGGCTTTACGGGTCTTCATCAACCAAAGATGATGAAGACATTTTCAAAGTTAAACTTCTACTATACCATTTTACTGTTTTGTGTTTCATTGTTTGTAGTGAAAACACTAGTGTTGTATGTATACACAACATACACAACGCGCTTATACTGTGTAGATATGAGCCTCACCCTATTGGAGGCGTGTGTGTGTGTGTGTGTGTGTGTGTGTGTGTGTGTGTGTGTGTGTGTGTGTGAAATATTTTAATTAATATATTGAAAAAGATATTTTACTTGTGCGAAATGAAATTTTGAAAAAGAGAGAAGCATTTAACTAACCAACATAAGGGGGCAGTAGAGGACCATGTCATTCCGATTGTGTCAAGTCCACTGGATAAAGCTGCATGTCACACACCTATCTATCTATCTATCTATCTATCTATCTATCTATCTATCTATCTATCTATCTATCTATCTATCTATCTATCTATCTACCTATCTATCTATCTATCTATCTATCTATCTATCTATCTATCTATCTATCTATCTATCTATCTATCTATCTATCTATCTATCTATCTATCTATCTTTCTATTATTTACCTTCTTCTTTCAGTAAAACTGGGTGAAAGTCCCCTGCAAGCAGTCTTTACCAAAGAGAATAATAAATAATGTTTCAGCCCTGCAGAGGTTGGTTGAGAAATCAGGTGCTGACAGATGCAACCTGGGGCCATAATTGATAGCCCCAGCTCTCTGAGATGTGAGGAATATTTCACCTGTGGACAAACGTTCGAAGCATGTCACTTTACTGGAAAAACTGGTGACTTTGCAGAAAAGTTAGAACACGAATAAGAACAATTGATCTGACTTCTGTGACAGTTATTAGAGCCACGTAAACTGCGTGAAAGCTTTCAGACAGGATGAAAATTCAGATGATTTCTCACAAAAGAAAAAACAGAGATAAATAAAAGCTTGGTTGGTGTATTTAGCAGAACTGCTGAAGATTCTCATGTACTATGTACTTTTCTTCGATTTACTTCTTTCACTTCCTCTGCAACTTGCTGAGATAACCAGTACCAAAACTCTTAACCACCCAGTGTTGATCTGTACATCAAAAGTGTTAGAGTAAGTCAGATTTCAGCAAAAGAGATGAATGATTATTAGTATTCTGAATTTAAACCATGGTTCTGTACAGAAGACTTACTGATTTAGACCTGTATGCTGAAATGATCCCTCTCTTGGCATGGACCCGTACTCAGCTTTTGTACGTTGCTTTTACAGTAAATTGTTCCAAATCCCAGCCCTTGATATATGTTAAATGTAGAAATTTGTCAGCACGTACAGCTTGGTGTGTACATTTGCATCCAACTATGTGCACAATTCTGGAAACAAGTTTTTAAAATTTGTGGCACATTCGATAAACTCACCATGGTTTTTAGATACTTGCGAGTAGTTTTGCTGCAGTACTATGTGTCTGCGTGTGTGGGTCTAACATATTTGAATTAATATATGGAAAAATATATTTACCTTGTGCGAAATGAATGTTTGAAAAAAAAGAGATATATTTTACTTGTGCGAAATGAAATTTTGAAAAAAAGAGAATGTCATTTAGACTAACCAACATAAGGGGGCAGTAGAGGACCATGTCATTCCGATATGTGTCAAGCTCTCACTGGATAAAGCTGCATGTCATCGATCTACCTATCTATCTATCTATCTATCTATCTATCTATCTATCTATCTATCTATCTATCTATCTATCTATCTATCTATCTATCTATCTTTCTTTATTTCCTTCTTCTTTCAGTAAAACTGGGTGAAAGTCCCCTGCAAGCAGTCTTTACTAAAGAGAATAATAAATAATGTTTCAGCCCTGCAGAGGTTGGTTGAGAAATCAGGTGCTGACAGATGCAACCTGGGGCCATAATTGATAGCCCCAGCTCTCTGAGATGTGAGGAATATTTCACCTGTGGACAAACGTTCGAAGCATGTCACTTTACTGGAAAAACTGGTGACTTCGCAGAAAAGTTAGAACACGAATAAGAACAATTGATCTGACTTCTGTGACAGTTATTAGAGCCACGTAAACTGCGTGAAAGCTTTCAGACAGGATGAAAATTCAGATGATTTCTCACAAAAGAAAAAACAGAGATAAATAAAAGCTTGGTTGGTGTATTTAGCAGAGCTGCTGAAGATTCTCACGTACTATGTACTTTTCTTCGATTTACTTCTTTCACTTCCTCTGCAACTTGCTGAGATAACCAGTACCAAAACTCTTAACCACCCAGTGTTGATCTGTACATCAAAAGTGTTAGAGTAAGTCAGATTTCAGCAAAAGAGATGAATGATTATTAGTATTCTGA
Source organism: Tetraodon nigroviridis (assembly GCA_000180735.1). Classification (NCBI taxonomy): domain Eukaryota; kingdom Metazoa; phylum Chordata; class Actinopteri; order Tetraodontiformes; family Tetraodontidae; genus Tetraodon; species Tetraodon nigroviridis. The sequence goes on from CAAE01014555.1 coordinate 2,121,380, forward strand.
ATTTAAACCATGGTTCTGTACAGAAGACTTACTGATTTAGACCTGTATGCTGAAATGATCCCTCTCTTGGCATGGACCCATACTCAGCTTTTGTACGTTGCTTTTACAGTAAATTGTTCCAAATCCCAGCCCTTGATATATGTTAAATGTAGAAATTTGTCAGCACGTACAGCTTGGTGTGTACATTTGCATCCAACTATGTGCACAATTCTGGAAACAAGTTTTTAAAATTTGTGGCAACATTCGATAAAACTCACCATGGTTTTTAGATACTTGCGAGTAGTTTTGCTGCAGTACTAAACATGAGCTCCGTGGCTCTTAGTGATTTCCTTTACAATCTGCAAACACCATATAGGCTATTTTTCAAGTTGAGTCATCTGAGTAGTTTCACTGCTACTGAAAACAACAACAGCTGTCGGAGTACGGACTGTTTGTTTTCATATTTAACCAATATAAGACCTAGTTCCAGAATATCTACAGTTATTTGGATGTTAACTACTGTAAGGAACTTATTATGTTCGCAAAAGAAAGACACAGATGATCATTTTAACCTTTACCCATTTTAATCAGCAAGGACATGCGAATAGAAGATTAAAACAACAGCAAAAGTGATATGTACACGGTTTTGGCGGTTTCCTTTACAACTTCATATGTTTTTGATATAAGCTTTATTCAGTAATAATGCAATATTGTGCGTGTTTTTTGTGTGTATGAGTGTGTGTGTGTGTGTGTGTGTGTGTGTGTGTGTGTGTGTGTGTGTCAATCACCTCCTATGTTATTTCTTCTAGAAGCAGCAAACTTAAATTTGAATGCATGCCACCAGCCTCGGGTCTCACTTCACTCATCACTCACTACAAAAGCTTACATGCAAACACAGACTAACTTACTTCAAACCGCACTCCGTGTTTACATGACTTCCTGACTGCAGAGCAGAAAGAACACGCACTGCATGTTACATGGATGAAATATGCAACCTGTTTTTTCACATCCCCACTGGGGTTCTCGGTGCACCTGCGCCGCCCTTGAAGCTGCCTGGCAAGCCCAGTGCCAACCTGTTGCTGACCCCTGGTTGGTGAAAAGGCTTCTCTGTGAAGGCTTTTGAGTCTAGTTGGCCATGTTTTTGGTTATAAGTTCATTTCCCCAGGATGGTGTCAAGGGGAAGTTCAATTTGCTCCCTGTGTTGTACTTGTTTCACTGAGGTGAAGGAGACATGTTTATATGCTGAGTGAAAGTTGACCTATATGAACGAGTATTTACAGATTTGAAGAGCGCGCACGCCTACAAGAAAGTTGTTATTAGTTACTCAGAGAGACAGGAGAGGAGTTTGTGTTTCTGTAGTTAAGAAAGTGCTGGGTGTGTGTCCAATTATAGACTAAAACATGAGGTAATGTGCACATAGCAAAAGTGTGAATGCCAGCGGACAAAGGTTCTGCAAGTACACACACACACACACACACACACACACACACACACACAAATACTCACTTTTTTCCTTGTGTCTTTTACCTCCCGTTGACTCCTTCTTCCCGCCCTTCGCTGTTCTATTTGTTCAAACGGTTCATGGAGGATTAGTCAATGATAAGTGACATCAGGCTCAAAATATGGACCTTGACCTCATCAACTTAACAGACACATGCACCACATCAACACATCACATATACACACACACACACACACACACACACACACACACGTTGAATCATTTCTGTGTAGCATTGCCACAGAGGGCAAGATAGATGACATCATCTGAAACTCTGCGAGTGGTTGCAGTGGGGGTAGGGGGGCGAAAATGCCTGCAGCTATTGTTTGGTGTGTATGTTGCAATGTGTGTGTCAGTATGTGTGTGTGTGAGTGAGTGTGTGAGAGTGAGTGTGTGTGTGTGTGTGTGTGTGCTTTAAGGAATCTACGTCAACGGTGTCTTTACAAGTGTGATTCAGAGACTGCAGGTCAGTTGATTGACACAGACTTTTGACTCATTTGTTTTTCAGCAGTGACTCTGAGGTCTCTCACCCTTTTCCCGCCAAAATTTTTCCCTCTAACCCCCCCCCGAGCCCCCGTCCACCTCTAACACCAATGCCCCCCCCCCCAAACCTCCTACTCCCTCCTTTTCACTTCTTGCCCTTCATTCAATCAATTCTGACCTTTGACCTGCTGACTTAAGATACTTGGTGTCACTTGTGCCTCTGGCCAGAATTAGAGCTTCTAGTAACTGCGTGCACACAAAAACTAAGAAGTTAGTGCATAAAAGCAGAAATGGTTGGGTGACAACACATTTTGCTCTCGAAGCCAGTCTGGCAACCAGTGGAAACGTGACTTTTTCTGTAATTTAGTCACTTGTTAGAGCTTCTAATAAAAAGTAAAAATAAAAAATAAAAGGGATATTTGATAAATCAGATACAAAACTGGTGTAAAAAAAAAAACCCTTGTGTGTCTTGAGAAAGAAAGCAGGTGCTGAAGAAGATGTCAACAGAAGATGGAATTACAGAAGAGAAAGCTGGAAAAACTGGCCAGAATGTGAAGTACTCACAGGTTACACCAGTATTTCACAGGTGTTTCATGACACGTATTATATATTCTTCAGTCTTGTCAGTGGAGCTGAATAAGCTGTGCAGAAAGATTCATCGTAAAAAAACAAGACGCAACAATGTGGAAATAGTAATCCAGTATTACGTCAGCGACGGGTCAGCACAAACACGGCAAAAGATCCCATTTTTACTTCATGTCTGACAACAATAACCACAACAGCAGAGGGTTCTGTTTCTGGGCCAGGACTCTTGTTTCCCAGGATATTTGTTTTCACTCATGCAACACCTGCAGAAAAACAGACAGAAGCTAAGATTAGGTTGAAGAGATGACTCTCAGAAGTCATATCGCTTACCAGAAGTTTCTTTCCAAACATGCCGACATGTACGCAGAAACTCTGATTCTAGTAACTGATACCCATTTTTCATTTCCCTTTTATTCAAGCTGCTCCCATCTAAACTTGTTCAGTTGGTGGTTAAACTGATCTGCTGTTGGTTTGGTGTTAATAGAATGACTATAATGGCAATTTTTTGTATTTAATAATAATTTCAAAAAAGATACCACACCATAGATTTACACCGTAAAATAGTAAATGACAATGATGCAAACTGAGTAAATCACCTTACATGTGTGTCATTTTTTTATACATGCCATCTATATGTTAGTGGCATTCTTGTTCTTTTAACAAGTCACCAGTTAACCGTTATTATCTATCTACTATGTAAATGACCCCATAACTAACTGGATGATGGAATGAACATGACAAATAGCTGATTTTATGGTTGCCAGACTCAGAGAAAGACAGAGTACACACACACGTGCACACACACTCACACATACACACACGCCTGCGTTTCTGTCTGTTCAACACAATTGCTCCCTCAGAATTGGCCAGCGGCAGAGAGCAGAGCCTCTGAGAGCAAACATACATGATTGTCGAAGCCTCTCGCTCCTCGACACTTACTCTCCGCTTGCTTGAAAGCCAACTGAATAATCTTGACCTCCTCAGTTCAGCAAAGACGTCCAAAAGTCAGTCATATGATGTCATCGGGGTCAGAGGGCAGGGCTGCGATGCCTACACAGCCAGACTGCCTGCAGTCATCCAACAAAAGCCTGATTTTGTTGGACTTGTCCTCATGCAGGACTGAACTGAAACAAGGAGTGGATCGTCTACATGGCTCCTAGAGCAGTGGCTGTCAAAGAAGATAAGATTGCAGAAATCTAATTGTTTTATTGGTATAAATACAGTGAAACCATAACGATAGTAAGCAGCAGCAAATAAAAACAGACCAGAGATTATACTGGCATGACATTGACACACTGGCATTGAATATTCTGGTAATTTCATCTGAAAGTCTTCTTTTCATAGTTCTGTGCATCCTGGGAGAATAGATGATGTCTAATCACTGCACTGAGGGATAAGGGCTCCTGTACGTTGATTATGAAATTCATAGCTTCTCTATGATTTCCTGAAATGTCACAGTTAAATGTCCTAAAATTCAAATCAGGAACACCCCAGAGTCCATCCATGCTATTAGTGGTGGGTGTGGAGTGGGGGTGGTCTATTTTGCAAGACGGCAAATTTGTAGCAAGCATCTGTTAAAGCAAAGTGTGTGTATATGTCTGTGTGCACTATTGATAGCAACCACTAAACCATGACACAGCTGGCCTGCAAAACCTATTCCCCTTATTCTTACTGTCTCCCTCTGCCCTTTTCTTCAGATCCTGTGGACTCTGCCTGGGCAAAGCCCCCCTGTCAGATGTGGCCCAGCCAAGTGTGGTGGAGCTTGCCTGGTTTAACGCAGCAGGGACCAGCAGGGGCTATTGTGCAGGATCTTGCAGCGCAGCAGGTAGCCGGCAGAAGCCGCATTGCAGGATCCTTTGATGAAAAGCCAGTGCGGCCAAGTTTGCGGGGATAGTTGGGGTGTACAGAGAAGAAAAGGAGGAAGCGGGGGGTGCAAAGGGGGGAGCCCCCAAAGCAGTAGTTTAATAAAGATATTTAATACCTCAGAGGGGCCCCACTTTGACTCTGAAGGAACACAGGAATAAAACGAGGGGCCAGACAGCTGATTGTACACCCTAAAAAGGGAAGGGGGGAGAACTACTAAAAATGCATTCAATCAGTCAGTCAGACGTCATTCCTATTGTTCTTTCTGTAAAATCAGTTTAAGGTCAGCCCAAGTAAGTTTCCCCACCTCAAACCACCACAGATCATGGGGGTCTGGTTCAAAATTAAAGGACACATTCAGGATCTTGGGGTAAAACTTATTGAACTACAAAATGTTTCAGATTTAGCCTAAATGCATACACGTGTATTATAATTTAATGTTATAAAATAATTTCTATGAGAGGTGTACACACACAAAACACGTCAAATTTGTGCTGCCGAGACGGAGTCTGAGCTGTCGTACCGGCTGAAAGGCCCTCGTTGTCTCACGAAGTGGCCGTGGGCAGCATTTTGGATTTATGAATAGGCCTGATGAGCAGTGTTGGACAGGGGGAGAGCATTGTGCCTCTTGCCACAGCTCTCCTACATATTCATACAACCAGGGCGGAATCTAATAAATGTAGGCTCAGGGGAATCAATTGTCTCACATGGGAAAAGTGGCTAATTGTCGGGCGTCACAGGCAAACAATGCTCCAGCTATGAGAGCGTGGATGCAAACTGTTGTTGTTACCCTGCATGTAACGTGTTGACTGTCGAGAATGTTGACGGGGTGGAAATATCCGTGTGAACCTGTGTGTAGGCTCGCACGGCCTTCGGGTGTCCATTTCTATATCTTCAACTGAAACACTTCCCACGGTTTCTGATGCACAAACTGGCTGAGAGAAGTGAACACACCACCTTTCCGGAATATATAAGTTTCAAACTGTTATCTTTCACATGTGCAGGTGTAATGAAATAATTACTGTTTATCCTCATCCTGTAGTGTTCAGTTACAACCAGAGGCATTTTAAATCAGTATTGTAGGTTTGATCTCATTAGTTGGATATAGAAAAAAAAAATCTCTACTATTTTTTTTAAATCTAGTACTTTAGTTTGGAGAACTTTGGCATATTTTTGTACTGGACTGGCCTCTCTAGACTCTTTATCACTCATTGCATCTAAATGGCCCAGTTATCTAAGGATCTTATTACTAGCACTGCCGCAACTCTCACTTTTCCCCCTATCGAGCATTGATTTGTTACCTAGCACATCTCCCTGAGGAACTTGCCATCCCATATAATTTCTGTTGTCCTACATGACAAGATGTGCTGTGTTTTAGAGTTTTGTCACAGAACAAAATCAGAAGCTTTTGTTTTATTTATGCTGTGCTCACATCTTATTTAGCCAGTAAGAAAAAACAACCAAATTTTTAATTGTGCATTTGTTTTCTACGTCACTTTAGTATGAAACAACAGAAAAGATTTTCCAACCCTTTTTGATTTCCATAGTTTCACAGGTTTGAAACCCACAAAGACCTGCCACACTTATAGTTTCAGGAAGCCCTGGTAACAAAGTGTATATTTTCCAAAGAAACCACTAACAAAAATTTTGAATTATTTATATAAAATGCCCTGATTGCTACCTAAACACCTGTTTCTAACATGCGGAGAGCAAAGATATGATGTGGCCATTGTGGCTCTGGCTGCTGAATTCTCTCATTGTGGGTCTAATGGAGGTGGAGATAAGATTTTTGGTGTGGTGCTGTAACACCACAGTCCCCCTGGCTCCAGCACTTGTGGCTGGCCAATGGCGTGTCTGGCTGGAGGCACGGAGGTGTAGGGTTACGAGATGACAAGAACAATGGGCCGAGTGCCGAGTCAGCACTATCTGCCTGCTTCACTCCCTCCGCTGCTTTGACTTCTTTTTTTTTTTTTTCCCCCTCCAACAAATCTGGCTAACCAATGGCTGCTGTGGAGGGAGAGTTAGCACATATATTCACACACACACACACACACACACACACACACACACACACACACACACACAAAGAAAGAAAGAAAGAAAGAAAGCAACAAGGAAGTCAGTGGGGGTTGGAAGGATTGTCTGGAGAAAAAAAGCAGTGGACTATTGTTTGCGCAGATGTGACTCACGTTTTTGCTTTAAAATCTTTTTTCCTGCCCTTCCCCCGACATGTACATATGTTTTTAATTAAAATGATGATAGATTGTGTTTGATTTTCCAAGTTCTTCAAAGGCTCAGCTCTTATTTTGCCTCTTTTTTTCACCTCACTATGAACCTTGATTCTCCCCAATGTTCTGTGTTAAAGACGGTCCAGTTTTTTCCATTGTGGTTGTCACGCCCCAGATCAACAGTGTTGAGGAGCACGGCTGCAACGTTTAATTAGCAACAAAAAAAAACCAACAGAATTTTCTGAACATGTGTAAGACTCCTCTGTTCTGAGGCGATTAATGAGACAACCCCAGGTCAGATCGTACACTCTTGTGACGGCACCACCTCCTGTGATTGTGGTACTGGCTGGGTCTCTTAATGGTCTTTGTCTTGCTGAGCCCAGTGGGTGTGGCAGCTGACTCAACCACTAAGGGCACCTGTGCCGACTGTTTCAGCGGGATAATTATGTCTTTGCTTTTGTGGGGGAGGGCTGCTTTTCCGTCACACTCCAGGGGTTTGTGTCAACATTACATCCAGCAATTTTACACCCAACATCTAGACACTGAATTGACCTCTACGTCTTATCTTTTATATTTAATTCCTCCCCTTTTTTTTGTTTGTGGTTCTATCCAAAAAATTTTTAAAAAAGCAGTAATAATACTGTTATGCATTATTCTCACTCTATTGAATCTGTTTAAACCTAATGACAACGTACAACAATGGCTAAGCATAATGGGCTTACAGGTTTGTGACTTGAGCTGTGCTGTTGAACAAAACGTCAGTCATAGACAAAAGAAGAAGCTTTCATGTCATAGTCTTTAAAGTGCCACAGTCTGTCTGCCAGACAATGCCAACACATCTGTCCGGCATGAGATTGGGTCGCTGATGGAAAAACGTCCAACTTTGGACAGTAAACCTAAACACAAAAGCTCTGATTTTTTTTAACCTTAAGGGTCAACACAAGGCTCAAAAGAGTACTCGTATCCACACGTGGATTTGCTGTCTAAAGTTACCAACATGTTAAGGCATCCTCCCTAAATCTATTCATACACGCCTGCCATCTGCTTCTAGACAGAGGTAAAATCCCGATACGTGTTGAGTCCTTGTATCCTGCGAGGAAGGTGAGCCAAGCAAAGCTTAATAAAACAAATTGTCACTCAACAAAAAACATAAAGAATGCCTTTTTTTATCCATCTGCTTTAGGCCTTTGCATGTGCTGTTTCCTCAGAAATTTGTTCGATAACGTGTGGACACTACAGGTTCTCTTTTCTCCAGAGCTATGACCTATTCTAATGATTAGACACCTTCTCTATCTTAGAATTTATAACTACTAGCAGGTTAGTTTTTCTATACTAAACTAGTATTGCTGTTCAGTTTACACGGAGATTAAACATTTTTTTCCCCCTGAGTTTCCTGAATTTTGTCTCCCAAACAGGCAATAATAGGGTTCTTAAAGTCAATAGTTTTAATCACACATATATGGTTTATATGTTTAACATCATTCTTTTGTGATCTTCCTTATCATTATACGTCATTCATTATATTATCATTTTAAACAATAACAAATCGTCTGTCTGTACAGCCTTTGCTGTTGGAGGCGCCTCTTTCTCCCTCAGTCAGTCTCTGGGAACTCATAACTAGTTGATGGTTAGCTAGTTGCGGAGCCAGCTCCCAGTTTCCAGCACTGGTCTACACTCATTACCTCTAGTCTCTAATTAGTGCACACTCACGTATCCACACACACACACACACACACACACACACACACACACACACACACAGGCAATTTCAAATGTGCACGCCATAAAATAAAAAGGGGGTCGGCTCCTGCCCTCCCTGAGGGTGCAGTGGCCTCCTAAAAAAGTTTGTTGCCTCACCCCGAGTAAGAATGCCTTGTTTAAATGTTGGGCATTTATGGCAGGTAATACCAAGGGGAAAGGTCATAGGGCAGGTCAAAAGGAGCGATTCGGTTGGTGAGTAGGACGTAAAGGGGTGGCAGGCTGGTAAATACTATAAGATGGATGTGGAACCTTGTAAACATTTAAATAAATCTTTGAACAGGACCTCGTACAAGTCTTTTTCTCATTATGCACATATACTCTCAAATTCTGGCACTGTAACTTCTTTAAGACTTTTACACAAAAACAAAAGTTATTGACCAAAGTTGTCAATATTCCTTGTATTTGTATGTGTGTGCATGCCTGTTTACACATATGTTGTGTTTACACATTGCGTGTTCTGTCACTTGAGTTGTGCCGAGTGTTGGGGGAGTGACACATCGTTTGTAATGCGACATTTCAGTGTTAATTTTCACGGCTGCCTTTCTCTGAATGTTTGCTCAGGAGTGTCAACAGCTGAGGTGGTCAGCGTGTGTGTGTGTGTGTGTGAGATGAAATGTTAAAGATCATCTAGCTCATCCCCTTACTTCCAAGTTACCCAGCTGTGTGGATACAACAAGATTCTGTTTGTTTACCCTCACACTGGTTGGCGATATTTACATCCAGCTTAGACTAACGGTGCCCTCTTAACTGTCCATGGACAGCTCAAGGTCCAGTTTTAGGACATTAATGTCAATCAAGCATAAAAGGGTCGATGCAACTGTGAAAACAGAAAGTAAGGAGGGGAAAAGTCTGTTTTTATCCCATGTTATGTATCGTGCGTGTCTCTGTGTGTGCATCTGCTGTCTGCATGCCCGCACTCAGAGCCCCGAAGCGTCAGACCTGAGTACACATTGACCAAATGCCCATCAGGCAACGCCTAGGAGAACAGACTGGGCAGTGTGTTTAAGCCCTTGGGAAATGTGGTAATTTGGGAAGAGGGAGTAAGATGGAGAGTTTGCGCAGGTGTGCGATGGACGTCTACGGGTGTCCGGCTTAAGCCCTGTGGCCAAGCCTGTCCGCTAAAACTTACATTTAATACCCTTAATCTCTAAATTTATCCCATTCAAGGGGCTGCATTTTCAGTCACTGCAGAACACTTGTGGTTACATTTTAAAAAGTAGGGAACCATAATTATGTTTAAATGTAAGGTGTTGAGGCCATACTTTAGGCTCTCTATGGCTCTGTCGTTGCTCCTGTTTCAAACAACAAATTCTGCCCTAATTGGAAAAAATAGTTAGTACAGATGAAGTATGTATGTGAGAACATTAGAAGATGATGAGATCAACTAATCAGAAATTTCTGATTAGTTAATCAAGTCAAGCCTTACAGCAGAGAACAGACAACATGATGTATTTCAGCTAAGCAAAAGATCTTCCAGGTCGACGACTGGGGATAAATAATCAATAGGAGTCCATCTAGGTCAGCCTTGGAGCAGCGGAGCCAACTGAAGCAGTCTTCAGGGTGACCGCAGGACACGAGGACCCAAATATGTCACCCTGTTGAGTCATCAGAGGAAGTCACATTACAAACACTTGACCTGTTTAAGTCATACGGGGGCCGATGCTGCGGCACTGCCTGGCTTTCAGATCCTCTTAGAATCGTGACTTTTCACAGCATTTTCAATGTTGTACAATATTCTACTGATGTAAAAATGTTCATTCGTTTAGAATTATTTATTATCCCACAAAGGGGAATTCGCAGCAGTGCAGTACGGCAGTCTGCAGGTAACACACACCACTTGTACCACCACATGCACAAATGTGTGGGTGGTCCTGTAAGACACACGAGGTTAATGAAAGTCTCAACAAGTTCCAACCAAAAGGATCTCTAATGACAGTAGCTGAAAAGTAGTTTTTTGGGGTTTTATTCCAAATAATGAGGGAATGTCCATCATATTCCAGCATTCATAATTTTATTATTTATTCTTAAAAATACCCCCCCTACAAAAGTAACCTCTTGGAAGTCCATGCACATCTGAAACATATAATTCGACTATCACTATGATGTAACTGCTGTTAAACACTCTGTGCCTCTTGAACCATCCACCATAATTGGTTATCAAACCAAATTTGTATTAGTTCAGCACTGGGTGGTGTGTTTTCCATGTTTGTCAGTCATAGGGAGGTTAAAAAAATGAAAATCCCCTTTAGAGTATGCAAATATTTACACATTCTTCACATGCCGAAGTCAGTGTAGTTATGTGATATGAAATATGCATGTGTTTGAGTTTCTGATGAGTGACTTTCTTAAATACCGTACAACAGCATGTGTTAGCCAAACAATGTGATCAGTCACAGATGTGGTACCAGCCGTAAACCTGGTTGTTGTTGTACTCTACTGGCTGCTTGGCCAACATGCTCTGCCATCGTGGAACTCATGAACCATCACTGCTTTGTCTTCTCTCCTGTTTTCTCTCCTGAATAAATACCTTGTGGTTTTCAAAAAATGAGGTTTTAAGATGACTGTAGATAACCTGGTCACCAAACAGACTTGAGCACCCATTGCTAAGTCGAGGAACCCCAAAGTAGTAGACAAACGTTCTTGTCACACACCTTCCACACCCACCCCTTCAGCGAAACAAAGGCCGGTCAGTTAAGGTTTGCATTCACTCCAAGGAGCACACAAAATACTCACGGCCCACTTGTGCGTCCACTCAAACCTGAAGACATGTTCTTTGTTTTGCACACAAATAGTCACTCACACACAAATGTAAGCACCCCCTCGCCACTCACACGCACATGGACATACACAAATAAACACTTACTGATGCCCTCCTGTTCTCTTTATTGTTCCAGACAAATGCCCAAAATGCTCCAAACATGCACACGTCTGCACTCGATTACAGACATTTTATTTTTAATTGGAGATAATAATTTCGTTTTTCAAAAGCTTTTTGTCATGTGTATTGCAATGCACATCTGCTTCGCTCTGCAGAGCTACTATTATATTAGTCATGCAACTTGTGTTTGTGCATGAATGCACGTATGAGTGTGCCAAGGGCTGGGCCGGGGCTTAGTGCCAATGTGGATAAAGAGCAGATGGCGACCCTGACAGGGCAGAAAACCTTCAGTTTCCCACATTCTCGTGTTCTATTCAGCCTTCACTTCTATACCGCCAATGGCAGCGTGGCATGTGCGACAGGGATGGCTTGGATTTATACTTGAATGCACCACCGTGTATAAAACAAAAAAGGAACAAAACCGTCTGCTCTCTTGTGCACCCTCTTTCTTTTCATAGGGTTATCAAACTGGTTATGGGAGCCAGGCAATGCTGGCCTGCATTAGGGTTAAAAGACAACAAGAATAACCCAAAAATGAACAGACCTCTGACATGATGAGCACAAATGGGTCTTTAGTAAATATGAGGATATACAAATATCTTCCAATCAAAGATGTATTTAGTTATGTATTTATTAAGACTATTATGGACATTTTTCTTTGGACTAAAGCTCTTGAATATATTTTAAAACTGCAAAGACTGTGCCCATTTGGTGCATTTAAGGACAAATGGATAACCAACGAGTCCACAATTTGGCTATGGAATACCTAAAGGAGCTAAATATATGTTTGGGTTGGTCAGTGTTTGGTTTTATACTCCACCCTTAGCTCCCCATCTGGTCTCTATTGTCTAATATCCCTGAGCGACAGGTGGTATTGTTCCCATGAACACAGTTTCCGTGGTGGCACACTCCTGAGGGTGTAGCCTTCTCTCTCTCTTTCTCTCTCTCTCTCCCAAACACACCCCTAACCTGTTTCCTGTAAGTGTTTTGACCAGACAGGCGGTGTCCCGCCAGGAAGTGCACCGTCTCATCAGATCATGTGAGCAGGTGTCTCACTCTGAAAGTTTCCCATGTGAATCAGACTTGGCTGGATATGAATTGTCTTCACCAATTTCCTGCTAATAATATCCAAGGGTTTTTTTGTTTTTGTTTTCAAATGTGAGGGAAAAAAAGTTTTCTCAATGAACGTGGATGAACATGGTGGTAGAAAGTTAGCACAAAACAAGGTCTGCATCTATTAAATAAACATTTTCCTTTCATATCTTTCACTCCAAACATTTGAACCAAAAAAACTTGGACCTTTGTTGAAAAATCAGTGCAACTCTTTAGCTAACATGTACTCAACTGCTATCTGCATTCCGATCTCTACATGGTGGAAAATCCTATTCGTTGTAAATATTAGTACATAAAGTGTGGCATCCTTGATCTCTTAATCTGAATTTATTACTGTATTTGTAATTTATTTGTTTTTTAATAAAACACATTTTCATCAATTTTCCATTTCCAAAGGCAGGTTTCCCCTTGTTTACTATTACACAGACCTCTGATGCAGTTTAAGAATTGTGGCTGACAAGAATATAGAGAAAGATTACACTTATTTTCCCTTTATGCCTCATTTACTTTGTCTGAAGAGGTATACAGCCATTTAGTGTGTGTGTATGTGTGCGCGCGCGCGCGTGTGTGTTGTAGCCAGACTGACTTTATGCTGTCAGTGCCCATTAAGAAAATGACTGTGGGACCTGGCAGGTGTCCAAACTTTAAGAGAGGGATGGATAGAGGAGGGAGAGGAGACTGGGAGCAAAGAGAGTTGTAATGGCCTTGGGGGATGGGGCGCTGCTTGATGGGATCACATTACACACACACACACACACACATGCACGCACGTACAAATATACACACATCAAACTACTCATTCTACTACCAAATTGAGGACCTTTAAACTTTAAACTTTTGTTTTAGGGTAAAGACTTAGGGTAAGGATAAAGAGCTTGGTACTTTATTTTTTCAATTAAGGCCCTCACAAATGTAGAAGTGTAAGGTTGTGTGTACTCAGTGTAGTAAGTACAAGGACACACACATGCACACACCCTCCCCCACCTTGTCCACCATAAACAGACAAAGACAGTGACAAACATTTATGGTTTGACTAACACGGATCAACATAAATTGTAAAGTACAAAAAGACAAACATACCATAAAATTGGAGTCTAGTTTCCTCCTACTCCTCCTCCTTACTTGACACATTGTTTATGTTAAAGTTCCTCTTTAAAGTAATGTACTGTCCATGTTTAAGGTTTAGAACAGATTGCTCCGACTATGTATCACAGCTTTTCTAGTGAGGAGCCTGAGAATCAGTCATTCATTTGTTTTTATCCAGTTTTTCCTCTATAATTGGTTTATTGTGTATTCTTGTGGGGTTTTTTTTAAAGTTTTATTTGTATTGTATTTTTAACTTGCTTGATTTGAACTGAATTTTGTCGTTCTCTGCGAGCTCATTTTCCTTCCCTCACCTGTATATTTAGAGTGTGTGTTCAACCTGTGTCTGTATTTGTATCGTAAATATAAGATGCTGTCTCCTATTCCAGACCAACTTGACTGGTCAAATACTGATGAACTACTTTTAGATCCACTCTCTGATACAAGTGCCTCCATGGGCAGGCAACAAATCTGAAAAACGGAATGAGCCGTTCTTTTCCTTTACACCTGCTTAGTGTCCTTGGTAAATATCAACTGAGTAGAACAGGGCGTTCTCAACAATGAAGACTTTTACAAAAACAAGTATGCAACTGTCTCACCACATCTGAAATCTGAGGCATTCACACATGTTATGAAAAGCCACATTCAGTTTGGACTGAAACCTGAAAATCATTAAATGGATGGGCGACACGTGATTTGCCTTCAGGGTGGAACCACAAACCGTTTATGCAGTCTTTGTTTGGAGGATTTCATGGAACAAATGAGTAACAGAGTGATGGAAGATCTGTGTCCACTGTTTAAAGGTGTGTTTTACCTTTGAAGGCCTGACTAATTACTGCACAAGGTGGTTGTCCTCATTGGTTTGTGGCAGATTACAGAGTCTCCTTGTTAGAAATTAGAAGGCAAGGAAAGGATTTCAGACAGCGAAGATCAAACAAACCTTCTGTGGCGGCTGCTAACGGAATCCAAATACAGATATTCAGAAGCAAGAAAGGACAGAAGACGCAAAAATGAAGGATTCATTTTGAAAATCACTGATCACTGACTCAGATTTCACTATGTTCAGTATTTTTAAAAATGCAATTTTGAAAATTCATGAGAGTAGATTTTGAAAGCCTGCATATGGGCGATTTTTTTCTAGAGCTGTGTTCTTTGATCTGAGCTCAAACATCAAGAACTTCACTCACCAAGAGTGTCTTCACACAAACTGGTGTGTCCGGAAACACAAATACTCGCACGCACACACCATTGTGCTGTACAAACGCATCTCAATGCAGATGTAGCTCGCAGGATAAATGTGAAACTTTGCCCTCAGCTCTCTTTAAAAGGGTTTTCTGGAGTCAGATGATGGTGTGAGATTAAATGCTTGTCACAAAATGTTTCATCTGCAAAGATCAAGGGCCTTTCTCACAGACGCACAAACATTACACGCGTGTGTGTGTGTGGAAGGATGGACAATATGTTCAGAACTGCAGCTAGCGCCAAAAGGAAGAATGAGAGGAAGGATGATACACCAACACACTTTCAAAGAAAAACACACAAGTTCTTCTTGATGTTATCACATCAAATATTCAAAATAAAAAGTAGAATCAAACTGTAGCTTCTTGTCCTGCCGGAGACCACCGGGCTCCCCCAGTACTGTGTGATCGCTGAGAAAGGCCTCTAGCATTTTGATGTGCGGGATCACAGCTTTCCTGCTGTTCTCCGATCAAGTGATGGGGGAAAGTGATCTGTGCCTCGAAACAAAGATGAGAGGGCAAGGGGGTCATTCCATTAGTTAGTTAATGCATTGCGTGTGTGTGTGTATGTGTGTGTGTGGGAGGAGGGAGGCGGGGGGGGTCAATGTTGTTGTGTGAAGCAGGAAGAAGGTTATGGGTGGGAGCCTTTCTTTACATTAAAAAAAGCCTCTTATCGCACACCTCACCCTGAGAATCGAGCAGAAGCCTCCCAGGAGAGCTGACCTGGGAACGTATTTGTCTCCATCCTTCTTTCTCCACCTGCCTCTGAAAGCAGGATGCTTTAACCTCACTGCACTAACTAGGGATCGTCTTGAGTTTCACCTTTTGCCCAGGTCCCACGAGGACGTGCTCAACTTACTCAGGTTGAGGAAAACATGACAACCTTTTCGAAACAAAATGGACAGAACAAAAAGGACTTTGGCCTTTATATGAAA
The DNA here is from genome assembly GCA_000180735.1 of Tetraodon nigroviridis. Lineage (NCBI taxonomy): Eukaryota > Metazoa > Chordata > Actinopteri > Tetraodontiformes > Tetraodontidae > Tetraodon > Tetraodon nigroviridis. The sequence continues at coordinate 2,137,027 of CAAE01014555.1, forward strand.
GAGAGTATTCATTCACCGATGTCTAGATAAAGTTTCTGGTGTGATTGTTGCCCCTGGTTAATCGGCCCATACCTGGTGTCTATAAGTGGTAAACTAGGTGAAAGGGGGATTTTAAGAGTAAAATATTTAGAAGAAAGCAAAAATTACAGGGCCAAGTTGTCATGATGAACGAAACGAAAGGAAAAATATATTAGAGATTATTTAACCAAATAACTAAACGAATTAACAAAAGGACGAGGAACCATCCCGAGGTGAAAATGTTCCTGTAACAGCATGCACTCTCAAATTCTTGCCCAGATGTGCTAGCTCATCACAAGCCTAATATAGGTTTTGGCTAAAAGTCTCACATTCGTGTTTCATATTAACACCTGCGGTCAAATTAAAATAACAATTTAAGCTAACATGGATGTTCTACAGTGCTAAGAAGGACAAATAAGAGGAACCTTCTAAGTCCACTGTTTGGCTCATAACTAAACTTGACCATGAACCCTTTCTATTAGTTTATGTAAGAAAATTCACTCAGTCATTCCTGAAACATCCAGGCGGAAACTTTTATTTTGTGCACTTTTAGTTCTGTTTCCTGTGTTCCTGCTATTTTCACCACTTGTGTCTGAGACTAATTGTGCACACCTGAACCTAATGTGATCACTGTGAGTATTTAAGGCCAGGAAGCTCAGTTTTAAAAATAAAAGTAAAAGAAGCAGTAAGGAAGGAGGGTGACAATTGTTGTCTTGTCCTGGGAGACGTCCTGCAGTCATATTCCTGCAAGTGACAGTAGGACGCGCATAATGCTGAGCAAACTGAAAGATACCAGGGTTCCCTGAAGGTAATATGAGCCTACAGGACACCAGATCACCAAGGGGGCCTGGGCCTCCTTCTCTATATCAACAGGTACAATGGAACCTGCTGCAAGTGCTATTCACCGTAGGTAAGGGATATAGCTCCAGCATGTAGGGTGAATAGAGCAGACAGGGAAGTATCTGCTGCTCTTTATTCAGTGGGGATTATGTAATGGTAGCACATGGAGAAAATAGGAGACTGTAGAAAGAACAGTGTTGCTTTCATTTGCAGGTGACATCACTAGACTTGACTGGAGTGTGTGGTCACCTAGGGTGCAGGCATTCACTGGGTGGTGGATTTAGGGCACTTTAATGAAGACGTTGTTTTAGTATGATTTGTTCTGGAAAACAACTGCAACAAAAGAAAAACTTAAAGATAAAATAAAATGTTTGGGAAATCATGATTATGCATGGTACATATTTAGTCATGCAACTCAGTAGCTGATGGGCAACAACACTGGTTTCCCTGCTAGTTACTGTTGCTTCATGATGCTCTGCATCTTCTCCAGGCACACAGTAGAGGGTAAGCTGAAAGGCTAGCACCACAGGGCTCCACAGCCGGTCTGCTTGATGCATCCTCAGGACAATGCTGCCATCCATGGACAGCCTTCACACCCAGCCCTGCAGGGGAAAAGACCACGAGGATCATTAAAGACCACATCCCCCCAGCTACAAAGGCCAATGGTACTGCAGCATGAGGCTCTGCACCCACAGTCACTGAGCTTTACAAGTGCGACTGCAATATTAGATTTAAGGATTTTATATATATGACGCTTCAATCTGCTGCCTTATTTTTACATTAAAATGTGCTTGTTTAGTATTAAATTAAATAAATAAATAAACCAAATCACCTTTGAAAGGATATGGATACACTCTCATCACATGTGAAAGCACATAAACACAACAGTGCAATACCTAGGAAAGTTATTTTAAAAAGCATCCAGTCAAAGCTTGTCTATCATTAGCATTGATTAGCGTGTCAGAGGTGTGCTGATAGTTGTCTTAAAGTTTCCATCTGTCTGCATTAGTCATTTCATCTTGCAGCGTAGCTGTCAGTAGCTAACGGCATTCTATTCATCAAAGCTGTCCAGATGCAATGTACTAGTAAAGGAGTCGCATCATCAAATAAACTGGTCAAAAGAAAAATATGTTCTCTTTCACAGTTACAGTCCTGCAAGTCTCCCTATTGTCTGACCATGAGTCCTCCAGGCTTAGCGGCTTCATTAGAAACTGCCAGGGTGCTGCAATAACATTACACAGGTGAGTTTAATGGCAAAAGTCATAAAAGAGGTGATCTACTTGGCATACTGGAGGCTTGGTGACCTCCAGCAGAAGCACGTGACATTTGTGGAGATACAGTTCTTCATAATGACTTACTCTGTTCCATATTCCATCCAGCACTGATCCTTTGACACACCACAACATTACAAAATAAAAAACAATTTTAGGAGGTGCTGCAATACAATTTTACAGTAATGTTGGTTGTTCATTACTCACTCCATCACTCCGGTGTGCATGGACTTTGAGAGGAGGCTGTTATTACTGCCTGATATTTTAGTGCAGATAGTAAAAATGAAACCTGTCATTTCAGACGCTACACGTCTGACCCAGACATCCTATTTGTCAAATTTTCAAACTTGAGGTTGTGAAGTTACTGTTTTGACTTGTGCAAGTAATAGTGAACTCTCACTATGTGGAATATTGTGAAAAGACACGTGAGACAGAGACAGAGAGCCAGTATGAAATGAACATAAACTATGACTATGGTTTTGCTTTGTTAATAGTGTCGAGCCCAAAAGCAGAAATGCTAGAGAATAGTTACATTTAAAAGAAATCCCTTTAAAACCCAGAGGGACTGTTTAGGAGAATATGATTTCAAAGCTTGAAACATTGTTTGACCTCTGCTATAACCGCGCTGCCTGTCAGCCCTGTAGAGGCTGTTTGTTTTGAATATTCTCTCCTCTCTTCTGTCTCTTTTTTACTTTTTAAGCAAAATTGTCTGTTAAATATACATCAAATAAGCAGTTTCAAAACAAAATGCAGGTTGAGCACTCAGTGAAACTGAGAATATAACAGTATTCTCTTTGATGAAACTGTACATTTAGGGAGAGTTTAAGTAAATTGGAGGATTAGGAGCCATCGGCAAATGTCTAAATGGTTTCGTTTACACAATGAAATGTATGTCTTGTTTTGTAAATGTGGTGCATGGTCTTGGGATGTGTAATCACGAGAATGATATAGGAATTTTTGCTCATGTGATCAAACTTGTTTTCACACAAGTTTTTCAGGCTGTTCATTTATTGTTCATCATGCCTGTCCGGTAAAGCCATCTTTTGGCATGATTCATCAGTATGTAGTTGCGATTTTATTCAAATAAAACGGTTGGCACAGTTGTGTAAAATAGGTGTGGCTCAGAATCACGATCAAAAATTCCCAGAAACTAAAGAGAAAAATCATGTTACACAAAACAGGTTATATTTCATTCTATATCCTCAAATCATACAGTTTGTCTATTTTTTTTTTTCATAAGTTCCCCATTTTATCTCTTATCAGGCTTGCCTAGAGTATTCAAAGAATTACCCATGTGGCGAGATGGCAAAGCTGTTCTTTCAAAGTGACAGCCACAAAAGAGTCTGTTTCCTTGAAAACGACACTACCAGCCACCAAGTCTTCCTGGTAAAGCACAGAGATTTTGTAAAGCATACATCCCCTTTCAAGAGAACAACCTCAACACAGCTATTTGGGTTTTTTTTTTTCTCACAAACACATCACTTTAAAAATATAATCCAAAGTTAGTCAGGGATCAGTATATGGTGTAAAAGGCCTTCAAAGTACACACACACACGCACACACACACACACACACACACACACACACACACACACACACACACACACACACCTAGACATATCCCTATATAGTCAACCCCCTACCCAGCAAGTCATTACTTTAATTGCAGCCTCGTGCCTGCAATTCCTGTATTTACTTTTACAGCCACGATTAAGCAAATGATTTTAATGACAGGGCTGAAAAGGTTGGACAAGGTCAAAACTGGCGCCTAAGTGGTCTCTTCAGTTCAAATAAAAAACGTTGAGCTAATGCTTTTTGCAAAACCTTCACGACAAAACATGATACAAATGCATTCTTCAAGATATTTCTGCTCCCTATTATTCTTTTTCTTTTTTTTCTGTCACAGCGCGATGCTGAGCAGCGAGAGATTTCCCCCTGACATTTGCCACAAGCTCACCTCAAAGAAACAGAATCACTATTGTGGAGAGGGCAGAACATGAAGCGTACTTGCCCCCGGAGCAGATCTGTCTAAAGACAGATCCACTCAGGCTCCAGTGGTTTACACTATGGACAGATGTGGTGAGCGTTATGTGATCAGTGTGACTTTAATTTATAGTCTAGTCATCATGCGGGTAACCATTCTGACTGATGCCAGTCTGGAAGAGGCTCCAAACGGCCTAATCTTCATGTTTCATGTGTGAGAAAAGTACATGCAGAGGTGCTAATATTGTAGCAAACAGTAGCTCTGACTCTAAAGCTACAGAACAAATTATTGAATTTTGGTCACTCTTTACACACACACACACACCTAACAATATGTGTTGAAACGATTTGCTTGACAAAGGTCTGTGTTTTCTCTAGTGCTTTTCTAGTTACTTATGTAATGGCGAGGTCTACGCGTTGCTGTGGGGGCCGATAAGTGGCGAGAAGGGCTGCTGAGGTCATCCTATAATTAGCGCCTTCTGACAGGTCAAAGTGGAGGAAAATGGAAGTGTACGGCCCACTAATCAGACGCAGATCAGTAGGAAGACTAAATGTAAAGAAATGTAAGCTGTAGTTCCCAGCAGCACAGATGCACACATAGGAGAGGTGACCTTCCCATTTGTTGCAAAAAGAACAAGAAATGTTTATCTGCACAAAACTGTGTTTGACTCTATTATTTACATTTTTAGTGTGTATGTAACATGGTAAACATGTAGACCTCTCTAATTCTCAAATTTACTAGTTTGAACATTATATTGTGATAAATAATCCATGGATTTAGTAATGATTGCAATCTGTATATTTTTATTTGTGCTGTGTCTCTGTGCGTGTCTGTGTGTCTGTCTGTCTATCTCTTCCTATCACTCAGTCTGTCTAACACCCACTTCTCTTTGTTTAGTAGAGCAGTCTTATCAGCGTTTGTGCAGCCAGAGTGTGTGTGCTGTGACTGTGCTAAGGAGAGCTATTTTTTGCATCCATAGGTGTGTTGCGGACATTAAATCATTGCTTGGCATAAACCAGCAAAATGTGTAAAACAAAATTACCAACCATACAAACCATATTCACATGCAGCCCTTTATATGACTCCAAATTCAGGTAAAACGTAGCAGCAGACAATAAACATGAAACTTGGGAAAACATATTTTATCTTTGGTGTTGTTCATACACCAGAATTATGGAGTAACTGACAAGTGTTGCTAAATTGAAACTTCCCATAATGTTGTTGACTGAAACATAACGCTCTGTAAAAAAATGTCTCTTAAGACATCCCATCAGTAGTCCACACTGACACCGCTCAAAACACTCACATGCACAGGCCTCAACACACTAACACATTCATGCATGCATGCACAAGCAGCACGACTCACATGTGCACAAGCCAGAGCAGCAGTGTAGGACATTACACTTTTTCTACAAGGATGGTTGTATGAAGAAGTAGATAAACTACAAGTACAACTAAAGTGCAAACACAATTGACCTCATTTTTTTTTATTTTTGTGGGGACTAGAACCCTAAACCAGCTCCTTACCCTCACCCAACTACCTCACCAACTCTAACCTAAACCCAGTTCTAACCTCAACTTTAAATCCATGTATGTGCAGTTCACACATGCACACACACACACACACACACACACACACACACACACAAACTAAGAATGCTGACACATCTTCTCTCCTGCTGTACCAGCTACTGACCAACACAGAAGTTACTCCTTTAGTCCTCCCTACACACACCTGCAGACTGACTCCCACAAGCACACAGACATAAATATTTGAGCACACCCCTTCCTTAGCCAGCCGCCGCCACCCCTTCATGAGCTGATCGACCTTTACCCTCGGGTGCCTGAATACAGACAGACGGAGTCATGTCTGGACGTCTGGATGTTGTGTGATTCACTTATGAAGAAAGAGAAGGAGAAAACACTGGGCTGATTGTCCTCAGATTTCATCCATAGTTTACTTGTGCAGACTTGGCTTGAGGGGAATTATAAAGCTGCAGGTGAATGAATTACAGCCTTAAAATGATCACATAGCTGATTGTTTAGACCAAAGTATCTTGAATTAGATTGGACGGCATTGTGCATATATGTGAGATAAGAATATGTCATTTAAGTTACTTTTAGGGGCTGAATATTTTAATTTGACAAACTACAAGTATTAAAAATACACATAATCCATCTTGTGCAGTTTATTATTTCCATTTATACGAAGGTGGAGAGATGGCTATGAAATTGGTCACACATTGTTTCACGTGACCCTGACCACATAAAGTTTATAGAATTGGCTCCAACAACTCTAATCGGGTGTTAAAAAAAATCTGATTTCAGATAAGACGTCCTCAGTTCAGCTGCCATAATATTTAACACCCAAGAATCTTATCCTTCAGGTGTGAACACTTCACAAATCCCTTGTGTTTTCAGAGCAAATATTGTACAAATATAACCACAAGACGACCACGCTTTCCTACCTGCATATCTAAACACGTGTCAAAGGCTGCATTCATCTGCTGTGCTGCATCAAAACATGTCCAAACAGGCCTTTTCCCAAAGATGAGACAACCCTGGTTGTTTGGCATCTGCAGAGGAGGATTTTTTTTTATTCCCACAAACTGGGGAGTATTAAAACTACACCGCACAAAGAAGAGAAAAAAAATGAGAAGAAATGAAAAGCTAGATTTTTAAAAATTTGATTCATCCATCCATCTGAGACATCACACACCCTGATTTGCAAGTATATACTAACATTTTTGTAACACACACAATTTGTAACAAAAAAGGAAAAATGCAAATGTAACAAAAAAAAAGCAAAGAAACACTTTATGAAAGTAACACACAATATGTGAAGGAATATATAATTTACAGAAAAAAAGAAAACACAGTTTAGTACTACAACCGCTCACACCAACTGGTTTACATATAACTCCATTAAACTCTGATACCAACCACGCGTAACACTAATCTTGCTGTGTCTAAAGACACGTACTTCTTTTTGGAGCATGTTAGAATGTCTATTTTTCTTCCCCAACCTCTGACCTTCTCTAAGAGGAATAAGCCTAAGCTGTTGTGGTGATAAGGCTCAACGGGGCAGATTTTCTTATTGGGTTGAATTTTGGGGGGATTTTGCATCCATCTACCCCATAAAAAATATCAAATATTCACCTCAGTCCATACTGTCTGAATTGTGATGTTTTTAAATAATAAGTGGGGGAGACCTTAAGGGGCAGGAAGGAGTGGTTAGATACACAGGGGAGTCTGCAGGAGCTTCTGGTTTACTGAAAGCTACTCATTAGCACAGTCCTAATCACTCGGCTGGGCTTGCTTGAGAATAAGGCCTTTATGTGTGTATGAATCTGCAGGCTATGGAACAGACTTATGGCTCAATGTCTACCCACCCGTGGTCACCTAAGTGCTGCTATTTAGGGGTCTCCTGTCTGCTCGGGAAGGTTATTACTGTTGGGTTGGGTCAGAGCTTGGGGGCGCATTGCGGGATAATTGAGGTCCTTGTTGGGCTGGTGACGTTTTACTATTTAGGCTGTGAATTGCCGACCATACTATTTTTTTTTTAAACTCCTGGACAGGAGATTGTGATTGCATTTATTTGATAGTCCTGTAATTAGGATGAATTACAGTTCTTAACACAGTTTTATACCTCTGATCCAGCTGTGCTGGAGCACAGTGCTTCACTTGTTTCCACTGTTGTCTGAGGTCATGACATTATTACTGATCTCTGTTACTGATCTGTCCAGTCTGGCCATCTATGCAACTGGTGTCCCATTAAACTCATGCCCCATTTTCAGTGATGGGTGCAGTCAGAAGTGGCAGAGGTGTAATGAATTGTTGGATATAACAACAATTCATAAAAAGCATTAACACAGGTTACACCATTTGACTATTCTGTCCAATTTACTACCTCTGTAATGTTTTTTAAATCAGCCTTACTTTTACTGCCTCACCTTGACTCTAAATGTCCTGACAACAGAATAACCAACATCCAGTACAGCTAAAGCTCTATTCAGTAGTTTTGTTTTTTTTTTAGATCTGTTAAATTATGTTTAATGACTAACTATTTTAATGTTACATAGCCAAAAGACTCTCATTTGGTCAAATTAGGTTCTTAAAGCACCATTGATAATGTCAAAAGGGCTTGGAGTTATTCTGAGCCATCAAGTGTTTATCAAGTGTAAATATGCGTTTGTGTATTCAATGTGTATCTCTGTACACCTTGACTGCATTTGGGCCTGTGTGTATGCGTCTATTCATGCAGCATCACAGGAAGCTTGTGCACTTTACTGGCTTTCTCAAAATAGTTCTCCTCCCCGGTGTGATTGTGTGTTTATGTGTGATGGACACTTCTAAAAACAGGGTGAAAACTGGCCTGGCAGCACCAGCTGTCTCAGGGCCAAACCTCCAGCTCAGTGTGTGGTTAACCTGTATGGCTTTTCTTAGTGCAGCGTACTAGTAAACTGTGTAGCCTTGTGTGTGTGTGTGTGTGTGTGTGTGTGTTAGGGGTGTCAGCTTGTTGATACAAGGGGTTGCCTGTCCACCCCAACCTATTCGTCCACTAGTTAAAGTGAGGGCTATGGCAGTGAAAGTTAACCACAGCTCAAGTGAAATGTTTGTGAGTCCAGGCCTAGGGCACATTAATAAAAGATATTTATAGAAAAATGTAGTCAACATTCAAAACTATGAAAGTAGCCTACAGAAAGTGTGTGTTTACAGTGTTTGTATTTTTAACTCAAGCAGAAGACAGTGAGGAAAAGCAGACAGCAACTTATGACACCAAGCATCACCACCTCTTTTGTCTAGACAAGTGCTCCCGCTTAGACACTAAACATACAATAATTATGCCCATCTGTGCTCACTGTGTTTGGGAAATATATATCTCATAATGAGGTCAAGTAGATTGTTGATGTGTTGCTGTCTTGGAGCAGAGAGAAGAAAATACACAGCTGAACAAATTAAAAGCTCAAAGTCTGCATGATAGTATGTTCTACACCTTTTATAGGTTGTTAAATAATACCTGGATAGATACACCTGTGTGTATTATTTCACAATCCGTATCCATAATATAGAAAAAGTCAGATTGATATTCGCATAAGTCTGTGTGTCTTCACGTGGGAATAATGGCTGTCGACTGCAGGGTTTCCCCTCTGGTACAAAACGTTCTGGGTCACGAGATCTGACAAGACACAATGTCTCTGGACTGTAGTAACCTCAAAACCGCTGTGCTGTGGCTCGGTTTAACTAACACTAGCACAGACCTAACCCCTGCAGAGTTAAACACATACACACGCACACGCTGTAACACAATTTCAGCTTTGCCAGCAATTCTGTTGTCTACAAGTTTTGCCTACACGCTTTCTTTCCTGTGAGGTCCCTTGGGATGTGGGGATACGCTGACCTTTCACCACATTATTATTGCTGGCCTGTAATGCCTACGATGGAGGAAGGCAAACTCATCGCTAAGTCCCCCATAGTGTGGGCTTTGTTTTTAAGACAAACAGCAGACTCAAACTTCTTTGTCATTATTATAAACAGACTAATTTGTTTAGTCTTGGTCAAGTTGTGGCCTTTTCAGATATGTTTTGCAAGTTTTAAATCTAAAATTTAAAACAAAAGGCTGTAAACTTACATTTCATAAACATTTGCAAATAGTTTCTGAAATCTCACAAAGCTTTTTTGCAGTTTTTTTCTTTTGTTTTTTTAGCCCATTTTGCATCTGACTTACTAATTCAGTTTTTAGTGTTTTTATTAAAAAAACAAAACAAAACAAAAAAAAAAACTTGGGCACTTGTTTTACACCAAAGAAAATAAGCGTCTAATGCCGAGGGCCTGTGGTCTGAGTAATAACCTCTCCACCTCTCTCCACTTCCTCTGTTCCATTTTAGAATTGATAGTGGCTCTTGCACATTCTTTGGGCTGAGCAACTTTTGTCCACAGTAAACCAGAAAGCCTCATGTTCCTTCTTATTGTCTAAACCAGCTGGAAAGTGTTCACCTTCACCGCTGGCGTGTTTTCACTTCATCTTTAGCTTTTCTTTCATGCCCACTGGGTTTGCAGTGGATTCTGCGTGTTGTTGACTTGATAACCATCTGCATTTTTGTATGTTTGTATGGCAGGGGGGAAAGAAAAGGGGTTGATTGTTGTTAGAGAGCTAAAAGCTGCTGTGAGACTTTAGGCTTTAACATATTCCAGACATTTGACACTTAGCTTGTTAGTAGATTATAGCTGTTTGAGACTCCAGAATGCCTTACAGAGTATGTCTAATCCCCTTTTTTTAGTTGACTTGCATTACTGCACATAGTTTGCTGATAGTTATTAAATTTGAGCATCGTTGGAACAGTGGGTGCTGTAGTCCCTCTGGAATGTTAAAATGTCATTAATTCTATCACTCCTCAGTCAAAACCCAAGCTGGCTTTGGAGCTCTGTGCATGAGTGCATTGACCTGGAAGTTAAAAAAGCAATACAAGCAATTTTGCTTGGACATGGTAAGTGTTACATCCATCCAACAGACTGGTTCATTTGTAAAGTAATCTATCATCTGGAAAATGTCCAGGAGTAACACGTCAGAAGAGGCGTATTGACACCTGCTTCAGTCAATAAATCAATTTCACTTACATGCTCAGGCGGAAAAATGGTAATCTAGTCCAATAACTTGGTCAAGCTAATCAATAGAATTACCAGTGCATGTAAATGTGGGGATTAGGTATTTTTTAGATCTCCTGACCCAGGAACTTTTGCCATAACACTCATTTCTTTATACCACTGTCAAAATTAACTGTAACAGACTGCAAGGTCATCAGATGGATGCAGGCCTCTCATGTAGACCAGGTGCTGCCTCGGCCTGCTGAGCAGCACCAAGCTGCAGTGGAATTTTCATTATTTTTTAAAGACGCCACTCCTTCTTGGGTGGTCCGTGCCATGTGTTGGCCCACAGTATGTGTAAATATGTGTCTATCCAAGTGAGCATGTGTTTGGGAGCCTATTCCTTGTTGCTTGTGCTTTTTGTGAATACATTTTGCTCACGAGGCAGGGCAGGAGGGGCTTTTTGCCCAAAACTGCACAAGTCATGGGTTCCCTTTCCACGTAATTAACCATGACTGTAATTTACAAGGGTGATAATCTAAACTGGGCCACAGCCAAGTAGTTAGAGCAGAGCGAAATACAGCTGCAATGTTCAATGAACAAAAATGGTTGGGTTGCAGTTAATGAGAAAAAAGATTTTCAAGATATTATTTTCAAATGTTCACCCAATTAGATTCCCAAGCAATCAAATTTATTAAAACATTTCAAATCTTTATCTTGACGTGTCGGTTATGCGTACGTACAAAAAAATACGATGTTTGTGTATTTTGTTTTTGAATGGAGGAGCCTGAATAAAAGCTCAAGACCTCCTGAAGTCTGATAGAAAAGTGCCACGGTGTATATATTTTATGCCATGGTGTGAAAAACTTAAATGAATTTTCATGTATACTGCATGTCAGGATATAGCAAGTAGTCAGTGCAGCCTGCACAACAACTGATTTCCCTGTTTTTTATCTACTTATCACAATAAAAAGAAATAAAAATATAATGTTTTTTCTAGGATTTTTAAAAATGTATTTATTTATACATGTGCAACACATATATATCATTCTTCAGACATATTGCCTTGTGTTTCTCTGTCCCCCACTGACACAGATAATAGACTGGACTGAACTCCTGAGCAGCAGCCAAAGCTGGGAACAATGCGAGAGGCGTTGCCTCAAAAGGAGATTCATGTCTGGACTTTTGCCCAGTAGGAGGCTTCTGGAGTTGCCAATGGAACCAGGTGAAATGCTTGGCGTGCCACAGCCTCATCTGGCTTCCTGCAATGGAAAGCCAACAGACAGTTCCACTAAAAACAACTTAGAACTGTATAGAATGTGCAAAAAAACACAAACACGTAGACAAAGGAATAAAATGATCAAATATAAAAACCCGAGCTTTGTGCTCTGGGGCCAGGGATGTGGAATGTTGGACTGGACAGAGAAAAGCCTGTAGTGCTGATTGGAGCCTGGCCAACAGCAGCAGGAGATGGAGGCACAAATGGCCAAACTATATATAAAGAGAGTCAAATACATTACCTTCAAACAGCAGCGAACTATGTGTCGACCTCAACAAACAAGAAATGACAATCTTGTGATGTCATATACAATAAAGGGAAAAGTCAGTTAATATGATGTTCCCGATCATACACTCAAGTCAAAACAAGACTCTCTAATTAGTCTTTCTTTCTAACCCATCATGTTTCCAGGTACTGCATTAGAACCTAAAAAAGGCCCCTGCATTAAGACTGACATTTATTTCTAGAACCTAAGAAAAGAGACAATTAAAGACAGTGATCTTTATCTGCTAATATGTTTCCAGGTAAACGTGTTTTTTATGTTTATTACAAAACAAAAAAAAACATGTTTACACCCACACGCAGATATGCATGCCCACACAAACACACACTGAGTGGGACAACAGAAGAACCAACAAGCGACGTCCTTCCCCTTTTTTCAACAGAGAGCAAAAAACTAGGTCCAAACAAATACATCTCATATTTTATTCATGTTATTTTGTTTTATAAATAAACAGATTAAAACAAAATTGACTGTGAATCTAAACCCCTAAATTAGGTCGATGGGGTCAGAGGTCAACCAGCAGCTCTGAAGCTGATGTCTGCAGAAAGGTGAAAGGAGAGTGAGAGAGCAGTCTGAGAGAAAAAGACAAGGTGATAAGGGAGGGGGCGCAGGTAAAACGTCCTTATCTTTCTTAGGACAAGGTGTAAACAGACTCAGAGGTTGTAAAACAGATGCAGTTTCCACGAGCACACCCATTAGCTTCAATGCTATAAAAACAAGAATACAAACCAAAACTAATACATACAGTAGAGCCCAGACATCAGCTGCTGTTCACTCCACTCCACCTGCTCAATGCTCAATGCTCAATGGCAAAGAAAAAGCAAACAAAAATCCCTGACTGGCTTGTAGCATATAAATCAATGTCATTAAACAGTCCAACTTGTTTGCACGATGTCCCGAGTTTCATTTCCAGCCAGTGTTGTCTTGAGCTCTGCACACACATCATAATAGGCGTTTTGGGACATGTTCAAACCTTCTGTCTTCGCGTCCAGGCGTCCTGTCCTTTGTGTCAAATCTCATTTAATCACTGCTATTGATTGTTCCTAATCACCACTTTTTGGTTTCATCTCAATTAGTGAACACTTTTGCAGTTAAAGTGATACGCCCAGCGCCATCTGTTCCCAGTATTAGGCAGATCTAGTTATCAGCCATGTGGCATCTATTCCCTCCAGACAGGCTGGTACAATACTGAGATAACGCTGCTTATCCAGAATGAAGATCCTCATCTGCTGCTCTGCTAATGACTTGCTTTCCTACGCTATAATTACTTGTTTACATGACCTGTACACATTATTTTTAAAAATAATTTAGAAATCGCAAAACATCTTTAGAAAGACTTTAAATTTTCTTCACAAAAAAAGACATGGGTTATTCAGTTAAACTAGGACTAGATTTTGGTCTTTGGTGAATGGTGATAAAACACAACCAGCACACCAGTCAGGGGTTGGGGGATCTATACTTATCCCACAGCATTTAACAACAGGGACATGACAAACAAACAAATACAAGCTAGCCTGCATTGTTGCTGAGGTTTGGTGCGTAAAGCAAGGATGCGTCACTGATAATGGACAGTGTGTGTTGGACTCAGTGTCCCACCGTTTTACAGCCTTTTACTGTCTGGTAACTCAGTGCCAACAGATGTGTTTACACAACCTTTATTGCTTGTCATTAACGAGCTGTCAGCATGTGTGTGGAAACAATTGAAGGCTTAAGTTGAAGACGGGCTTTGGACTAAACCGTATTTTAAATCTGATGATTAAATGTGAAAAAGAAAGAGAATGAAAGAATGGCCACAAGTCTCAGTTTACTTCGGAGATGATCGTGTAAGTTTAACGATGAAACGATAACGAAACGAACTAGAGCTTTTCTTAGGAAATGGAGAAGAGCAGAGCAGTAAGGATGACTACACTAATTTTTTATTCTAAGCTCAGAGTTTCGGTTACTATTTTTCTTGAAAAAGTTTGTTTTTACGCAGGAAAAGGCTCTCGATACAATCTGATGGCGTAACACACACTGACCATACAAAGTCACAAAATTGACCTAGAAGAAACAGAACCCCAAATGAAGGAAGTGAGAGTTTATAAAGAAGGAACTTCGTGATGTTGCTCTGAGGCCGTCATCTGCCCCCATGTGTACGATGCGATTCATTTCAAACAAAATCATGCCGCGTCTCCCACAAGGAAGGGCTCCCATCTGTCTAATGCCTTCTCTTGCATGGCACTCTGAGATGACTCCAGACATGAAAAAGACTCCACATCTCTGTTTATTTTGTTTTCCCTGCCCAGAGTTTGTTGCTATTTCTGGTTGAGCGCAGCCAGAGCTTTACAAAGCTCCACAGCTGCAGGCTGTATTGTGTTGTGCAATTATATTAAAGCATGTCAGTCAACTAAACAGATACATTGTGTGTGTGTGTGTGTGTGTGTGTGTGTGTGTGTGAGTGTGTGTGCATGTGTGTGTGTGTGTGTGTGTGTGTGTGTGTGTGTTATGGACAGCTGCCAGTGGATAGAGAGAGGCCTAGTTGGATATCACTGTTTGCTCTGGATCCGTTCCAGAAGTGTTCTCTTTTTTTTTTTTTTTTTTTTTTTAAACTAAAATGGTGAATAAAAATAGAGAGATGTGAGGAACCAAGTATGGGGACAGTATGGGGAGGAGGTAAAGAGAACCACAAAGGTCAGTGATACAAGAATGAGACTGCTGCGTAGGTGCATGTGTGCTTGTACCAGCACAAAAATCAGGATGGGAGTAAAGCAAGGTGAAGGGGAGGGAGGACAATAAAGAGAAACTACGGGATATGGAGAACTAACAAACAGGAAGAGGGAAAGAAAGGAACAATGAGAGGAAGGAAAAAGAGGATGAGAAGTTGAAGAAAGAGGTCAGCAATGACCTTTAATGTAGCGTCCTTCCAGAAAATCCTGGAAATCCCATTTAAATGTGAAAGAAAAAAGACGTAAAGTCAGACATCTACCTGACTACAAAGAGGAGAGCTCTTAAGGTTAAAACAAACATCATGTGGTACACATTTGACCCCATTAAGAACCCTTTTTAAATGAAATTAAATCCACAAATGCATGTTTTACTTCTTTATACTAACTCAACATACTTAACAAAAGCCCTATAAGAACTGTAATATGAAAGAGGGAATGAAAAATCCACCACTAAGTAATTTACCATGATAACTACTACATTTTTGTTGTCCTTGTTGAGTTTTGACTTAAATTCACATCAGATTCGAAAAGAAAAAAACAAAACAAAAAAAAACCTTTCAGAAATCTATATGGAGTGTCTTTAAGTGGCGGTTCTTTGTGTCAGCCCACCCTCAGTGACAGCGGGCTGACTGTGGTTAAAAGACATCTCTTGTGGTGTTGAAGAGCAGCACATTACCTCCGCGTTCACCCATCAAGCTGTACAACATTGTAATCATAAAGAATCCCGATGACAGGAGCCGCACATAACCTTGTCTCATACATAAATACACACATGTAGTACCAGACCTGTTGCCCCCCCACTGGAAGCTTTGATGGCAGTGACCGCAAATCCAGCCAAGGCGGTGTTTATAGTGTGTAGTTGTCGCCTCTGTGCAAGCAGCTTCAGAGCAGATGAGATGGGTGTGGCGCTCAGCAACACGACTTGAAACTTTATAAAAACCAGCCAAGAGCAATTAGTAGCGTTTTTGCACTGCGCCCCCGGTAGCACAGCAGTTCCAGGCCCTTTTCATGCAGGGTTCTCCTTCTGTCTCTGCCGAAAATGTGGGGAACAAAATAAGGGTGGGAGGCAGGGAACCAGCCTCGCCAGCTAATTGGAACCCACATCTGACAGAAGCCGTGCCGTCTGATGTCATCTCCATCCAGATGTTGTGTTGTGGGCGGATGAAAGAATCTAATAGACATGATTTTCAGACACAAGGAATTTAATTTATGACAGATGGGCCTGATGAGGCAACAGATGAGATTGAGATATGAATCAGGATATATCAGTGCCCATTTACTATCTCTAAACTGTTTATTGTTGTTATTTTTGAAGTTTTTTCTGTCGGGGATAAGCACATCCTCCGATCATGAGGCCCTATTATTGAACCGCTCTGAAGTTCAAGCAGCTCATTTAGCCAATCTGATAAAGAAAATAAAAAGAGAGCCAGAGAGCGACAAACAAAACCCTGATTTGTTTCAGGCTCTTGCAGTGACTTTGTTTACTTAGCCACCCCCACCCCCCACCCCTACTGTCCCTTGTTGCGAGTGTTTTTTGAGTGTGACAGCATCTCGTTTGGGAGAAATCCTAATGCTCTCCTTCTTTGTGGGAGTGAATAAGGTGAAAATCCTCTCGGATGCATTAAGAGCAGGGATTTGACCAGGAACTGAGAGCGTAAAAAGACATTCAGCCACCTAAGAGTCCCTCCACAGGAGAGCATGTTATCCACTAGTTTACAGGGCTGATTACACATTATATATAACAGTGCAACTCTCTGTGTCTGTGTGTGTGTGTGTGTGTGTGTGTGTGTGTGTGTGTGTGTCAGTCTGCGACAGACAGATAAATATAGTTTAACTTTATGTAATTATGCATCATTGCACACTAAAGAAGGAGTCATGCATTCCACTGGGATTTTTTTCTATCTAGCCAGACGGACGCTCATAAGCTGGAGGAAAACATTGAATCCATATGTCAGAAACAGCAAATGCAGATGTTTTCAGACGGAGGACGCGGTGCCACTTGTGAATACTGTGATTCAGCGGGTCATCAGCCGTCTGTGTGAGATTCTGCCACCAGGCCTCCATCGGCGAAGCACCACGACGGAGCAGATCTTCAGACAGAACAGTGTTCAGCAGCATTTCAGAGGCTGTGTAGGCTTTGTCCTTTAATTTGTCTGAGTCTGATGGCGCACAGATATTTTTGAAACCAATGGACACAAAAAAATAATTACAAAGTACGTTGTGGTCTAAAAGTCTGTCATCCTCCTCGGCCTACTTCTCACAGCGGTCACATGGGGGCATACTTGAACTAACAGGCTGCTTTTCTGGCTGCTGTGTTAAACGTGCTTGTGCACGCATTTTCTCCCTGTCTTGCACATGCACGCACACACGCGTTTGCCTTTGAAAGCTCAAAATCACTATTCATTCTACCAAAGCCACACACTGCATCCTGTCCGTCGGGGTACACTTTATCAGCACACACGCTCCCTCCAGCCCATGCACGCGCTCAGACGCACACTTCACAGAGGGCCCCCTTTGCCTTTTTGCCCCTCTATTTGGCTGGTGCCATTTGTTCCACACATTATGCTAGCGGCTGATGGAAAGCTGCTCCAGGCTGGTGGTGTCAGGGCCTTGTCCTGACTTGTTGAAGAATTATACATGACTTGAGACTTAACGTTTCAACTTTCGTTCGAGTGATGCCCGTCAGACAAAAGACGCACAGATGAATCTGCTGTTGGAGGGGGGAGGTTAAAAGTATAAAAGTGCTGTGCTGGCATAAGGACTTTGAGGACTGTGGGGTTAAACAGCAGCTTATAGGACTAAAAACATTGTCAATAAATGTTTTAATATTTTTAAACATTTAGTACAGTGAAGCATAATGATTTTTTTTTCTCAACATTGAGCCTGGGAGTAGTGTTCATTCTGCTGTTTCGGGCATCTGTGTTGTAAAAAGGAAGCGGAAAGTTGGTTCTTTTATTGTTTCTGAATGCGTGCAACTCTAACTCAACTGTCACTCAAACTCAGGGTCTACGTGGTTCGTCTGTGGCAGTTGGGGGTCCTTAAAAGTTTGAAGTGCATGTTGTAAAATTATTGGGAGCTAAATACATATATATATATATATATATATATTCAGCTTTCAACTTGGAGGACCTTGAAGTTGAGTCAATGCAACCTCTTTACATACACTTGATCAACCTTGTCTACATACTTTTATTAATTACTTCCTTTAACTCAAACGCCCACCATGTACTTTTTGCCTAAGAGGAAACTGTCGGTATTCTGTAGAAGTAAACACAACTGTGCCGAGAAGTGAGAAAGACTCTGAGGCTTAACTGAAGAAAGGAACGAAACTAACGCCAGGAGTTTCAACCTTCTGTTGTTGTCTTTCGTGCTTGCTGCTTGATTTCAAGTCTTACACGTGTAAATGGAGGCGCACACATGACCAAAAAACGCCAACTGATTATACCTACAGCTTTTATAGACCACACACTGGGCATGCACATGGAAAAGATGTGGCATACACACACACACACACACACACACCTGAACTATTCGCCAGTTGGTGGTGTAGGAGTAGGCAGATTTGGTCTCTTAGAACTGCTTTACTACTGTCAGCATGCTCTTTTTGCTGCCGTCTCTTAAGTGTGTTTAAATTTATGTCTTAAATTGATGTAGCTTATTTTTACTTCCATGCTGAAGCTTTTTACTTCAGTAACAGACAGTTACAAGAACTATCAAACTCACAAATTAACTTTAGTATAACTAGCCAAAATTAATATAGTAATCTCACATTAAGATGATATTTACTTATTCATAGTGTAGAAAAATATCAATATTTGATATAATTCTAGGTTGAAAATAGCTCAGCTTAGTTCCCAAGCATTAACCAAATAATTTATTAGATGTACTTCTTGACCATCCTCAGTCAGTCAAAGTGGTAATGGCTCAGTGAGGATGACCAAAAAAAAAAAAAAAAAAAACGGGGCAGGGAAGTTGAAATTGAGGACGGACAGGAAAGGGGTTTGCCTGTGGAGCCTGGAGCAGATGGTGTGCCTCTGTCTCTGTGCATTTTGGTGACATCCACAGGGAATTGGAGAGGTCTTTGAGCATTCCTTTAGAGTTCCGAGACAAATAAGTGAGTTATGCAGTTCGCCACCATCTGGGCCTGGCCTGCAGCTGACAAGTGTGTGCATGTATGTGTATACTATAGAAACTGTCACTGAGGAGGAGCTCGTGTGAGTTTCCATAGCAATGGTTTCTATTCAATGAAAGAGGGCTGCCCTCGCACTGACGCTCAGACCAAGTTCAGACCCCGGTTAATAGAACTTATTGGAAAAATAGCATTTATTTTTAAAAAAGGATGGAGAAAGGGATGAGGCAGGTTTTTATCTGCAATGGTTTCATCTTTTCCTGATCCCTAGTTATGCTTAGTTCTCAGTGTTTACATTACAAGGATATACATTATCTGGATGTTATGCAAATGTTGTCTTTATATTTGGTGCAGGGTAATTTGAACACAGCATATTTTAATAACATCTTTCCTAAATTCAGAGGCTTTAGATTATGCATCCTTCGTTGAATTTGGACAGGAAATGTTTAGGATTTATTTTTGTGATTCACCCATAGAGTGCAGCCATTTGTCTCTGATCATAAGCTGCCGCTCGGCCACTCGATACGCTGATTTCCATATGCACAATGTAGGATGAATGCCCACTGTGTAAGTACAAAACACCAAAACACACAGTGAGACACTTTCCCTTTTTATTATTCCCCTTTTACAAAGCCTAACACCTCATCACCTGCTTCTCTCTCCTACCCCGATGTACCATTCATGTTTTCATCTATCCATTAGCGTCAGAGTGTGTGTATGTGCTGGGTGCACACACACATAGGCCTGTCTGTGCAGGACTTCCCTGCTGAGGAGTTGCGCGCTGCCTATCAGCCCATTGATTTTGCCCCTGTGTGAAGGCTAAAAGACGTTGCTAATCTGCCAACAAAATGCAGCAGGTCAAGCAGCCAACAGCGGTTGAATTCAACCCCAGGACGACAGCCACAAATTAGAGAGGGCCGACAAGGCCCTGCGGCATTTTGGGTATTGTTGTGCGCTGTCAGCGGGACCCTGTCTGAAGGGGCAGCCAAGTAAAGGTGAAGATTAATAGTGACTCGGTGACCCAGGAGCAGAGCTATGTATTTATATCTGCAGCAGACGCAAAGTGCATTTCTGTTAACTAAACACACACATACACACACTTATCAGCACATGTGTGCGTGTGTGTGTTCAACTTTGGGGCCACTAAAGTTTTAAATAAAATGAATTCTGACGCTTTTCTTCTCGGCATCATTTCTCGAACCATGGATTCTTTTTGTAAATGAAGAGTGTGTGTTAACACGGTGCTAGTAAACAAGCAACTGACAGCTACCATGATGTACCCAACACTTTGACACTCCTCCGCGCTCTTGCTGTCCGATGAATGATGGTCCTTTGTTGCGTGTTCCATAAAAGATGCCATGGCCGTCCCTTTTCATAGGGCCTGGTGAGCAAATGTGGGGTGTGAATAGCATTAGTCCGAGTCAGTGCCCCCATAGCGGTGTAGCCAGCCCTGAAAACAGCCTGCTCGCCCTCCTCCCAAAGTTTTATGGGCGAAGATGATTGAAGGAGAAGAAAACGGTCCTGCAGTGGAAAGAATGGGGGTGAGGTGTTAGAGATGGATGGATGAACGGATGGATGGACGGTTGGATAAAACACAGACAACAGCCGCTGAACAGAGGGCTCATAACCTCAGCAAGAAGGGACGTGATGGAGAACAGGTTTGTTTCAGAGGGGCTGAAAAGCATTCAAACAAAGGGGGACGGCAGAAGAATGGAGGTGGAGGACTCTGGCTGTCAGGACTGCTGCTGGGATGGAGTTAGATCTCATTTCTCAAGTGTCATCACGCTATCTGTCTCTCCTCCTCTCTCTTCTCTGTCCAATTACTGTCACAATGAGGCGGACCCGTTCCTGCGGAGCTACATATGGCCGTCTGGTTGTAAAGTCATTCACCGGCGAGTGAAGCTATGCAGTTATTGATAAATACGGCGCATGAAAAACTCAACGGGCTGCAGAACAAGTCTGTGTTGGACTGAGTGTGAGGCACAGCTTCTCTCGACATGGTCTCCTGTAAATGCTGGCAGAACATGACCCAACTCTCCCCTCACGCAGACTATTCAATCATCTAATGTTAGAGCATTTGTGTAGTATTTTATTCAAACATTTTACATGAATCAAGCAGTAAAAATGGTGGTGTTTCCGACGCTAATGGTTCTGAATAACTGTTAAACACTCGGTCCGGCATCAGCATCAACTGACCCAGGGGACGTTTTAGAAAGACGGTCAGTCTTTTTCACTCTGACCGACAGCACACGATGAATCAACTGTGGGAATGCAGCATATGTAAGCTCACCACTGGAGATGTATTGATCGTGCAGGCTTGGGACCAGCTGCGCGATCAATCAAAGCGGAATCGAGTTGGAATGGCTGAATTGACGCTCTGAGTGATTGATCAGGTGGATTGTTCAGTTCTATTTAGCGCCAGGGGTCCTCAACCTTAAATGCGCCACGGACCGGTTTGTTGTCAACAGGATTTTCAGGGACTGGTTGTTAAGATGTGGCAGAATATGAAAACGGTGGTATTTTCTTAATATGATTAACTATGTCAATAGTGAGAAAATGTAAAAAAATTTTCCAATAAGATATTATAAATAAGAAGTTTATCAAACTATACATTTTTTACAAAAGTGTTTTAATTTAGTTCTCTAAATTAGGTCCTTAGATCCAATGAAAAGCCTTGACCACTTGAAAAGTGCAAAACTATTACACAAAAACTACAAAAAGTTAACCTTATAACAGTTCATTTTGAAATGGTCTTGGCTTTGGCTGCCTTTTGAAGTCTGGCTGTGTGGTTATGGAAAAGAAGCAGCCGAGGCAAAGCATTAAGCCATCCGCTCCATCACGTTATGAAACATTGTAAAGGATCCGCTTTTCTTCGGGGCAGCGTTAAATCCGATCCCCTTGATGCGTGGGGAGAGCAAAGTGAATTAGAAATCGAGGGTGGGAGGCTGATTAAACCGGGCACCGGCAGCCCACCCCCCTTCTCCGCTGTTTTTCAACCGAGACCAAAGTCGAGATGTAAAGAAAAGGAGGAGACAGAGAAAGAAGATATTTGAAAAGCTGCCACGAGTTCGCTGCCACACCGCCTCCTGCGTGGATTGAGCCGCGCTCTTTGTTATCCGCGGGCATGAATACTGAGTGGATGTAAAAGGGGGGAAGAAACCAAAAGAATTAAAAAAAAATAGTGGCACATCTAACAGAAATGAACTTGACCTACAAACTGTTTGTATTTGATGAACTTAGCTACCGTTTGTGCAGTTTTGGCCCAAGAATTTAAAGTTTAAACCAACTTTTTTCTATGATTTAAACTGTTGTTCAACATTTATTTAAGATTATATTCAGAGTTTGTTTGTTTTTTTTTTTTTTAATTTAGTGTGCAAGCTATTTAAGATCTTTTTTTTTTATTTTTTTCACTAAGGTTGGTGAAACACTGACACACACAAAAAGGAAAAAAAAAACACACATGTGCTGACAAACAAGACGCCCCCTCCCCCGGATGCAGACAGCTTTTAAACACGCAGGCCTGTGTTTGCGCAATTGGAGTGTTTACGGGGGTGCAGTTGGGCGGCACAGGTGTCCAGCCTGTCCAACACACTCACCAAACACACACCCGCCGCGCCCAACTCTTTCAACGCACACTCAGTTTTTATTATGGCCACGCTGAGGATGCAAAAACTCACAGACACAAAAGTGGAGGAAAAAAACCCCAAACAAACAAACAAAATCACCTTAAAAATATAATTAATCTCCGTCTGTTATTCTATTAGAGTTTGCTCTATCCTAAACTATATCTTTCGATAATATCCATCATTTTGTTTTGAGCTCTTCTTGTCATACACAGACCTGAATTCGGGCCTTCATTCGTCACACTATAGGTAAAAAGAAGTCTTTTTTTGGGAGGGGGTAAAGGGGGTCAGGGAACTTTAACTCGGTGACAAAGCTTCATTTGCAGGTCAATGCGATGGCACACTCGCCTCTCCTCTCCATCCAGCGCGCCTTTGTTCCCTCTCGCCTGCGCCGGTGCCAGATGGTCATGGAAAATGCTAATTCTCTTGGCCGATTTTCCTCTTTTCTATATTTAATTGCGGTCTTGGCGAAGCGTCCCGTTAATGGTGTGTTGTGAGATGAAAATGTGATTTACGGTTTTTTTGTTTTCTCTTTCTTTTTTACGCCAACATTTTATTTCAGTTGCTGTTCGCCTGAAGTCCCAGCCGTCGAGCGGCTCCAGCCAGCCCATTTGCCAGATCAGGCCCGTAAAGGAACAGCATTTGGAGGGATTAGCGACGCATTTTACCGCGGACAGACAACATTTTATAGTCAATTAACGTGATTTGAGATTTTAGAGTTTGCAAAATCCGCAGAGATGTCCTTTTTAAGGCAATTCAAGATGGGCCTTAAAATCCATAACGCTCTGTTTCATTTTGGAAGATATGTTCAAATTAAATACATATATATTTGTTTTTATTTTTAATTGAGCTGGAATATCTGACATTTTGAGAACTCGGTGATGTGTCTGATTGGTCGGAAAACAGCAAAATCAGATGTTGGTGACTCCTGAGGCAAATTAAACCCGAGTTAAAGGTCACATGGTGCACCCAAGGACCCATGTGGCTGTTTCTGTCCATGCTCAGCAGCTGCGTGCTTGGTTGTATTCCTACCCTGTTAATGAGGTCTGTATGTTAGCTGTCATCTCTTGGGCCTATCACACATGCAGCAGGGCTAAATTACGCAAAAAAAACCCACCCCAAAACCCTTCAGGGACTTACAGCAAGGCCTTTGAATGTTGTTTTTATCGAAAAATCACAAATTTCAAACACTTATAGGAGGGAACGACCCGAATTTGAGGCCTAATCTATGACCTTTCCAACAATGGCTCCCAGCCAAAGCCCTTTTGAGTGAACGAGTGTAATTTTAAGTTCTATTTATTGGAACAAATTTTATATAGTTGCGCAGCTGTGGAGACAAATAAAGGAAGATGACCCTTTTAACTCTCAAGGAAGACTTGAGCCCTTGAATGTGTCCAGCCTCCATCATAGAAAGGACTTCATTAAAGTAACACATGAACAGCTGTTGTCTTTAACATGTAAACTATTGTGAATTTAAAATTACACTGAATGGCTCCACAGCTCCCCCTGGGCATATGGGCGTTAATTAGCTGGATATAGCTATAGATTAATTATAATATTTTTTTCGCCCATGCGTATCAAAGGAGAAGCCAGACAAAGTGTCTTTTGTTCGCCAATGCAGGGCATTCTGTGGCTGACTGAATGGGTCTTGGCTATGTCTACATGGATTTGCCATATGGCAACAAAAAAGAAAGAATAGAGCCGGAGAGCGCTTTGTGTTGGAAATCAGAACAAGCCCGTCAGAGATTATAGCTGTATAAAGCTGACAAAGTCACTCTGGCCATCAAAAGTCTCCATTTTCATCAAAACAGTAATGTCAGACAGTCAGAGGAGCTGGGATGAGTGGAAAAAATCTGATGGAGACGTTATGAAATGCGCATTTGTCTTTTGCGCACAGACGCACACAGCAGCCCTTTTCACACAGGCCGCGGCTGCATTTGGCATCTTTCAATTAAGGGTAAACTTACAAGTATAACCTCCTGAATAGTTTGTTTCAATGGACGACAATAACAAAGAGTAGTAGTTTTCTTTTTCCAGGTCTGGCAGGTGGCCTCCACGCCCGGTGTATCCACGGCGGAGTAAACAGTGTGTGAGTGGGTCTTTAGAGGGCTTGTTGAGTGCGTGTGAATGTGGGGGTGTCTTCGTGGCGCACAAAGCGGGGATCCAAAGGCAGCTGCTGCTTCTTTAGAGGAGCGAAAGGGCCTTTAAATCCAAGCCTATGTCCCGCAGCTGCCGTGCCATCCGACGGCTGCGCGTCTAAATGCGTCTTTCCCTCCCACCAGGTATATAAGATGACAAAAAGCCTTAAGAAAATGGCCTTAAGGGACATTACCTGCGTCCCCTGTTGAGAGATTTAAAATAGGGGTGAACAACAATGCATGGGTACCACTTTGTCATAAACCGAATTTTGTCTCGGTCTTTAAAATAACGCTGATTCGACAATCTTCTGATCTCAGAGTGCACAGTCCAAACACACTCCACGCGAGCTTCAGGTCTAGGTTTCAAGGTCAATTTGTGTGGTTAAAAAAAGAAGAAAAAAACCCCGCCATAATAAAGACAAGTACAAAAGCAATCTGAAGTTAACGAGTTTATTCTCATCTTTCGCAAGACACAATTAAAGGGCACTTGTATAACACACAAAACGGCTCAGAAACACAAAGAAACCTATTTTATTCAAGTGTGGGCTACTATGAGGAAGCTACATGATTGCAAAAAATATCACAAAACAAAACGGAAACAATAAAATAAAATAAAAATATGCCGCCTGGCTACTTAACAAGGTAACATAAATAAATTATAAGTTAAAATAATCTTAAAATATACATTAAGAAAAAACAGAACAGAAATAAACATTTATAAGCTATTAGCTCTATAAAGCTGTACACTTTTTGCCAGTGTAGAATTTTCTTTTATAAAGTAATTTAGGATTGCACAGATGTTAAAACATTTAACACTGTCGAGTGGCTGGATGCAAAAGCAACAATGAATGCTACATTTGTACTGGTTAGAAGTCATTCGCCGATATTTTTTCCGTTTCTTTTACTCCCCCACCCCCAAACCGTTCAGTCCTGAGAGTCTGGTCCTGGTCCGGTGTTGTGGCTGCGCTGCGCCGGGGCGCAGAGCCGGCCGGTTCCTCTCCCGTTTCACCTCCGCTTCGACATTTAAACATCAGGAAAAAGGATCCGTCACGTTGATCTTTAAAAAAAAATACGCGGGGAAATAGTGCAAATCCACCTGAGATAGAAAAAAAAAAGGTGTTAAATATAAATAGGAGGAAGAAAAGAGCAGAGAGAGTAATCTGAGGCGTGTTGGAAGAAAGACGCGAGTCAGCTTTCTGCGGTAAGAGGAGACGCGGCTCCAGCGGGCGTCACCCTGTGCCAGCGCCTTTTCCCGCCACACCGTGACGCACATCCCCCCTCCCCCAAACCACTGGAGTTACTACAGCTCGTACTATCACTACTACTGCGATTTCACCACCATAATCTCTCCCCACCCCCTCCCAGATAAGGCTGTCTGCGCTCTTTGACTCAGCCTAATCCTTACAAGCGATGTCGGGGGCGGGGGAACGGGCACACAAATGGCTAAAATTTAAACCCTCCTGACCAAAACAAGGTAGAAGTTCTAAGATCTATATTTAGGATCTGTGAATTAATGAAAGATACGCGCTGTCGGACATCCGTCGACGGTTCCAGGCGTTTTTACGCGTTTAGAAATGTAGAATTTTTACCTTCAACGAATCCTCTTCCGTGGCGTTTGTTCCGCAGGATTGCAGATTTGGTGTGATGGCAGGGGCTAATGTCACTGTAGGCTCTCTCAACGACCTTCTTTCGTTTCACGAAGAAGTCTGTGGGGGGAAAAAAGGAATAAAACAGTCAGGATTCAGACATTCTCGTAAAGGGCGATTGCGCACGGGTTAGTGTGGGCGCCGGGGCCAGCTCCGGGGCCCCAAACGCTGACAGATTACCCCAAATAATGAGGCTGTCGCAAAAAGATTCCATTTACCGGTAATGTGTGTGTTGTCAGCAGAGGCTGCTCGTTTGCGTCTGACACACGGAGCCAGTTTGGCGGCGGATTTCCCTGAGTTGAGTTTGTCCGAGCGGTTCTCCTGGTTGACCTGGGTCGAGGAGACGGGGCCGCTGCTCTCGGGCATAGCGAGCCGCTCCTGTACATCCATGCGCGGTGTTTCTGGGAGCGCAGAGTCCGGAGATGGCGCCTGTTTGGCCGGAGTGGCCGGCACCCTGGTCCTGTCGACCTGTACGGAGTCCGTATAAAAGACCGGGATCTTTTCCACGGGAACCTCTTCCCACTTGTAATCCCCATCCAGCGGTGTGTTGCTCTCGAAATCGAAGTTCCATCTCTGCTGGTCGTGCTCGGAAATCTCCCGCAGCTTTGACTTCATCTCCCGGCTCAGCTCGTCGTGATCGACCGGTCCGAAGAGGTTGCGACAGACGCCCGTGCGTCTGTGGAGAGGGAAGGTCCTCCGGGCCACCAGCCTCTCCAGTGCGCTGTTGGACAACTGTACGTTGGACATCTCCGAATTCTTTCCAGTATACGCTCCGCACTGACCAAAATAAGAGGCTCTTGTTGTTCCCTGATAAGCGCCCTGAGTGCCCTGTTGTTGTTTTGTTGCTGCGTCTGAAGTGTCGCGTCTCTTCTCCTCCGCTCGTCTGTCTTTCTCCTCCCCACTTCTCCGTTTAAATGTACCTTCGCACCGAGCTGTGGAGCGTAAAAAGCCTTTACTACTCGTCGGTGAGAGAAGCCACCTCGGTGGACCTTCTCATTGGCTGCTCTAAGCCCGACCCTCTACAGAAACACGCACAACCCCCACCCTGATATCCCGCCGGCCCCTTGCGCCCATTTGGCTGTGCGTCGAGCAAAGCGCAGCGTTTTGATTTTTCTCCTGGTGTCAGCCCCCCTGGCAACGCCGAGCGGCTTCTCCGCGGCGTCAGACTATCGGAGTTCGGTGTTTACGTTTCTGAGCAGCTTTTTTTATCATTTTTTATCATTTTTTAGAATTGCCCTCCAGCCTTCACGCAGGTTGTTTTTCTTTCGGAACGGTTGCGTTCTGATTTAGCCCTTCTGAGAAAATAAATGACCAAATCTGCAACGTCCCTTTCCTGTTTTGAAATTTGACTTTGTTCAATCCAATCCGATCCAGTGTTTTTTGTTGGCCCATTAAGGGTTCTTATTCGCTGCCCAACGCAGTTGCTGCTGGATTTGCGCTCGTTTAGACCTCAACTTTGCGCACAACGTGTAACCAAAATAGCCTCCATCGGAGAAAAATGCACTTTTCACACATAAAACAGGATACAACTCATTTGCTTTAAAGATAAGAACAAAATACTGTTTTTGTCAGAAGATTATCCCACTTTAATCCAGATTATCCAATCACAACCTTTACTTCTCATACAAAGACTGCTTTGGAAGGGTTCATATTCAACTCAGCTCTCTAAAAACAAAGTATTAGTGTTTCACTCCATTAGGGAAGGGCTTGGTTTCAAGAGTACTGGGATGATAAATCACCGCACCCATGACACAGATTGACCACAGTGGGTTGGAAGAAAATCACTCTTTGTTGGTGGTTCCGTGTGATCAGACGTGAGTGTTTACTTGTAAAGTTATATATTTATTTCTTGTAAGGATGACATTCTTTATAAAAGTGGAATTGGAGTCTTAAAATTGGGTGCGTCTGGCAGGTCTCCCGTCTGCTGCGCTGCGAAGTCTGGAGGACGCAACTAGCCGGGAATTTGGATGTACAGCGACACCAGGTGTCTGAAACTGGTACTGCAGTGTGAACTTTTACACGCGCAACTGTTGATTCTTTTTAGAGCAGATTGGACGTAATTACCTTACACGAAATCATTCAGTATTATTATTTTTTTTTTTTACCTGTATTTCCATCACAAATTCAACATCGACAAAAGTTTTCATGTCACTATCACGCACCTAAAACTAAAATCAAATAGGACAATGTCGACTTGTGAACTTCCAAATTTAACTTCTAAGTTATTTGCTAAAAATAAAATAAAACAGGACAGTTAATAACTATTGCTAGGCCACTGTGAGTCAAAAGCGATAGCAGACGCAGTCATTTTACCAGAGTTTAAACGTCTCCTGTGAGCATAAAATCGTCTTTTGCAGGTTTGTGAATATGGTTTACAATGGCGCCCTCTGGTGGACACAAAGTATACATCTATACCCACAGACGCTCTTATGGAAAGATCTGGTTTTCAGGGAGATATTAAGGAAGCCATCCATGTAGGGTTAAAAAAACAGCTTTATACAGAGTTGGTAGACTAACCCTAACACTAACCTTACCCTACAAGGAAGTCGTCCACTCTTTTTATCAACAATCCAAACTGAAATAGGTGAACGACCCTGCCAGGTCAGGTGACCACCATGATCATTACCCAACTAATAGCCCACAAGGGCCATTTTTGAGCTCTGTTTAGAACTGAAGACCTACAGCCTTTTGATGTTTAAGTCCTGCTGCAGGCATCACGGCAGGGTTCCTTAAAGAGGGAAATAAATGGTGTCATCTGATGAAACACACAGCTTGTGACACCCATAAAACAGTGTGAGCTCTTGTCTCTTTTTTGATTGAAGCTGTTGATTTTTTGGACACAGCCAGAGCAACTTACTGGATACATTATTTGCTATTACCTCATCTTTTCCCAGCAGGACGTTTTGCATTTGTCTGCAGGCTTATCAGAATTGTCTGTAAACATGTTTTTCGTTTTTGTTTTTATGCGATCAAGCTCAGCAACAAACCAAATACTTAAATTTACCAATTTTACTTTTTTCCATGCACGATTTTTTGAAAGATAGTCGCTAGTTTTTTGCAGATTAACCTGAATTGAAAAGTATCTTTTTAAAAAAAAAAAAAAACCTGTCATTTATTGTTAATTTTTTTGACAACTGGAAATACAGAATTTGTAATATAAGGTCACATCGTTAGCCATGGTGGTGGTCATTCTAACGTTCGGAAAAAGATTATAAACATCTAAAAACGTGTTGTTTTGTTTAGTAGTAGAAAGGCTTACAAGCACCTCTGAGACCTTACTTTAAAGCATAAAGTGTTTACGTTGTTTGTATATTATTTGTTGCTTGTATATATTTTGTACCCTATATTGACATAAAGTTCTAATTCTATTCTATTCTGTTCTATTCTGTTCTATTCTGTTCTATTCTATTTCCTAAAATAAGGTGTTACGTTTCTACACAAGAAATGACGTCCGATAATAGATTCCTGTTTCAAAACAAAGGTTTCTGGGCAGAAATCTCCCTAACGACTTTTATTTTGAAAGGGTTTGGGGGGACACAGCTACGTTGCTTCTGCTAATAGTCGCTAAGCACATTCCGCCGCTACTATGTCTGACGCATGGCTGTTTGTGCTGGAGCTGAAACAGGCAAACATTTTCAATGGCGTAGAGTTTTTTTTGTCGTCACTGTCATTCTGCTGACGCTATGTGACAGCCTTTGGCGATAAATTGATTATTGCGAGAACAAACCTGCTTTTCAGTGGTTGCACCAATGACATAGCGTTAGCATGTTCCTTCCTCATTCTTTAGTCTGTAATCCCATCAAATTACCTGGTAAGTACCGTCGCTGCATCGCTTAAATGTAATGGAAACTTTCTCCTGTAAGCGTAAGGAACATTTAAAAGAAATCCGTTCAAGGCAAAACGCTGTTTTGTGTCATGGAGCGATGGTTCGGATAAACGTTAACGCCTTTGTCAGGTAACGTAGCATTGTTAGCAAGGTCACATTGTCAGAAGCTGCAACTTGCTAACGTCTTTAGCCAGAATGTTGTCTTCTGGTACAGATGAGCTAGTTTTAGCGTCGCTTTCATTGGTAAATGCATTAGTAACCGAACAAAGTAGAATGTAGAGAAAACACCCGGATTCCGAACGTGGCTGCGCGTGTTGAGCGCATGGCATGCAGGCATGCAGGCATGCACACATGCATGCCTGCATTGTCTGAGTAGAAGCCTAGGTGTATAATAATCAGTATATCTACATGTTTTTTTTTTAATCGAACTTTAACAAGGTGGGTAGGAGCTAGTGATCGGGGCTGGTCTGGGTTTGATCGGCGCCGTGTGACCGAGCGTGTCCCCCGACCCCCGCAGGATGCTGACAGCCACCTGGGTGGGGCTGATCGTCGACGGGAGCAGCCCCTAGATACACCAGTCCTGCCGTACGGGATCCAGCGACAGCACCCAGGGGTGTTTGGCTGGGAAAGCCATGACCAAGCCCGAGTCGAAGAGGAGCAGCGCGGCTGCGAGCGAGCCCGCCGCCAAGGGCCCCGAGCCCGCCGCCAAGGGCCCCGAGCCCGCCAACAACGGCCCGCTGGAGCCAGGCAGCAGCAGCCTGAGAGCCGGGGTCCTGAAGCAGAGCTCCAGGGAGAACCTGCACAGGAAAAACACCGAGTGCGAAGTCTTTGACGACGGGACCAACACCTTCTTCTGGTGGGTGCTCTCAGGGTGCGCAGATGTTGGTAGGTGGCCTTACAGGCTGCTTTTATCAGAATAAAAGCTCATTCTTCAGGTTCCTGTTAGATTGCATAATGGGTTTCAAGGACGTCTGAACGCATGCGATCTCCAAATACTGTAAAACTGTTTTAAAATGGCTGTTTTAGGCTGTAATATGTGAGATGAATCGTTTTTAAGACTAAACTCACACAGTCCAGGCTTGAAAAGTGGCGTTCTGCCTCTGAAATCTGCATCCTGTCAGTTGCTCTCCAGCCTGTTGCTTTAGGAATATTTGAACAAACGCGCGTGTGTGTGTGTGTGCTGGTGTGTGTGATCACGAGCTGGCATCAGTGAACACTCAGACGTGTTTACCATCAAAGCTCTCTACGCTTTCACCATCTACCATAGCTCTAGCCTCGTACTATTAACTCTAAAAATGTGATGGTTCACGTGATGCAGCCTTTGGCCCCACCGTCGGCGGGTCAACGGTCTATTTCTGTTTGCTCTAATTGGTCCCTGGATCGCCTTCAAGTGGGATCTGCTTTACCTTCCCGCTCAGCCCATCGTTCGTTCGGGCTCTAAGCTCTCCCTCAGGTGCACCGGTCGGATATTTCTGGTTTGTCATTCGATTCCCGTTGGTGTGTTACTGTTGTCAAGCCAGGGAGTTGTCCAAACCTCCCCCACGTCTCCTGTCAAACAGGTTAGAGGAGCTGCAACCGGCAAAAAACATTCTAATCCCACATGTCGGAGCGTTCGTCTGACTCCCATCTGAAGGCAAGCTGATGCAGAATCATCTGGGAACCCAGTTAACGTGAAAATGAACAACTTGAATATTGTAAATTTCCCTAAGAGTTCCCTGAAAGACTCTTCTTATTACTAAAAAAATGGGTCGTGTGTGCACTGATCCTGCTTTGAGGGAACAAGGTTTCAAACTAAATCTATTAGATAAATTCTTTATGTCGAATTTCTTCATCCTAAAAGGTTTTTTTTTTTCCAGATCTTTGCTCTTTGACTTGAGATAACGTCCTCTGTTAACCTTTAGTATGTCCTAATCATGAACACGTATGTTTACAGGCCAAGGTTCTGACACATATAGGAGGGTGACCTTTAAGGTGACCTTTGACGTTTCTATCTTTCTGACATTCTTTGCAGGAGAGCACACACGCTGACGGTGCTGTTCATCCTGACCTGTGCTTTGGTTTACGTCACGCTGTTGGAGGAGACCCCGCAGGACACAACCTATAACACCAAACGGTCAGTAAGGGCTCGTAGGCGGCAGGATCGGGTGTGTTTACGTTGGTGTGTGTGAGGGATGGGGGGGCGGGCAGGGCAGGGCTTAACGGGGATTTGCTGGAGTCGGCGAAGTCCGACTCACAGGGATAAAAACACTTAGGCTTCCTGGCAGCCAAGTAGAAAGTCTTTAACCTTGTCAGAGGCTTTCGTCCTTTCCAGCACACGGCGGGAAGACTTTACAGCAGCACCAGCTCAACATGAACTGGACAGAAAGGGATCCACACGTGGTGTGGAGTCCCACGGAACGCTCTCCGCCTGTGGTGGTGGTGAGGCAAAAATCTGGAAGCCCTTAGTTTTTTCTTCCACCAATTGTGGATGGAAGACAAAGGGTATTTATTAGCGTTTGTGTACTGTGTGTGTGTGTGTGTGTGTGTGTGTCAGCCTCCTTGACCTGTTGAACCGGACAGGCAGGTTGACTTGCTGCATGCTTGGTTTCACTTCAGTTAGAGAAAAGACCCTGGGCTGAGATTTCCCTCTAGCATACCGTTCCACTGTTTGATAAGATTGACAATATGATTTTGACAAGTAAATATAGCTGTAAACAAGTAAATATGGCTGTAAACAAGTAAATATGGCTGTAAGTGACTGCTGTAGAGCCATGTGACTGAAGTAAAAATCTGCTCCGAGCACCAACACAGCAGTTGTGACATGGTGAAGCATTACTTTTCTTTGTGGCGTGTTGAAATAACTGTCTTTTAACACGTTCATTTTAAGAGAGCAGATAGTCGAATGCAGTCGTTAAAGGTCCGATTTGACTTGCATATTTAATTTCCACAGCGATCTTTTATCCTGACTCTGATTGGTTTGTCTCGTAGCGTACTGGAGGTTTTGGCTTTGTGTCAGCGTCGTCTACGAGCTCTTCCTCATCTTCATCCTGTTTCAGGTTGGTGCACAAATGTCATCTTTGAGTCGATGGCTGTAACTGTTGCCCTGAGATGATCATTTTAGCCATTAGGAGGTGGTGTTTTTTTCTTTCTGTGCTGTAAAAGTGTGAGTGTGTCTGAAGGTAAGCTAGCCTGTTGTCAACTCTGATCCAGACGGTGCACGATGGACGACACTTCATGAAATACATTGACCCCAAGCTCGGGGTCCCCCTGCCGGAGCGCGACTATGGAGGAAACTGCCTCATTTACGACCCAGGAAATACCACCGACCCCTTCCACAACATCTGGGTGAGACCGCTGTCCATTTCATCTCAACCTCGGTTTTATTTCAGGGTTGAAGCCGTGGCCTTTTGTTTCTCCATCCTTCCCTTTTTTCACCGTCACCCACTTGCCTTTTGTCACTCTTTTTTATGTTTTCCTTACTGCTACATTTTCATTGAATCATTGTTTTTAGGTCGTCATTGTTCTTTGCTAATGAAATTGCCTGAGACATTTTGTCCCATCAGGTCATGTGAGAACACAAATTAAATAATTTACTGAAACTGTAGAATCAGGAGCAGCAACTTTGCAGGGAAGAGCAGGTCAGGAGCTAGTTCCAGTCACAAGATCGCACTGGTAGAATACTTGAACTATCACTAACAGCCCGACCATGTAAAAGAATATGGAGGTCCGAAGCTTTTCTAATACATATTTTTAGGGGAATGTAACTTTGTTATTTTTGGCTACAGGACAAGATGGATGGTTTTGTTCCAGCTCATTTCCTTGGGTGGTATATCAAGGTTAGTCTGGAATCATTTAAATATGAAGGAACACACTCTGTTTACTGATTAACCTGCCCAGAAGGGAATTCTTTAAAAATTATAAATTATAAATTTCTTTCGCTGATCCACCCACTGAAACCTGCCTTCCACTCTTTTTTTTGCCCTTTAGACACTGATGATTCGGGATTGGTGGATGTGTATGATAATCAGTGTCATGTTTGAGTTCCTGGAATACAGCCTTGAACACCAGTTACCCAACTTCTCAGAGTGCTGGTGGGACCACGTATGTTCCAACACTCTTTTGCTCTTTCTTTACGTTTTTAAATAAATGCATTGTTGAAAAAAAGTAGCTAGTCAGTAGCTGCACAGCTACTGATAAAGAACAGTTTAGACATTTTAGAAAGTCCTGGAATTTTGTCACATCCTGTTAGTGAAGGTGTAGAAAGCTGTGTGGATTTTCTTTACTATTCTTTGGATGTAAGTTAGATAGGAGACATTAGTAAAAATGCAGTAACCGCTCTTGTCCCTCCAGTGGATCATGGATGTGTTGGTGTGTAACGGTCTGGGCATCTACTGCGGCATGAAGACACTGGCCTGGCTGTCAATGAAGCCCTACCAGTGGCAGGGCCTGTGGAACATTCCTACGTACAAGTATGACCAAAACTATCACAGATTTATGCATTACATGCAAGCCTATATTCAAAAATCCAAGTATTAGCTTTTTTTAATTACAGATGAACCAACATTGGTGTGTAAGCTAAATGAGTATAGTCAGTTTAAAGAGACTTTCTGATGTGTTCCTCCAGGGGGAAGATAAAACGTATCGCATTCCAGTTCACACCATACAGCTGGGTGAAGTTTGAGTGGAAGCCGGCATCAACAGTCCGTCGCTGGTTGGCCGTCTTAGGGATCATCTTTATGGTAAGAAATTCTAAGCAAGCAATCTAAAGGTATATAAAAAAAACCCCACTCAAAACCAAAGAGCATTTTTCAGTGCATGTCGTTTCATTTCCTTATTCCAGTTCCTTCTGGCGGAGCTCAATACCTTCTACCTGAAGTTCGTGCTGTGGATGCCTCCAGAGCACTACCTGGTGCTGCTCCGTCTGGTCTTCTTCGTGAACGTGGGAGGCGTGGCCATGAGGGAGATCTACGACTTCATGGACGACCCGTGAGTTGGTCCTCGGGACACAGGTCGATCCCATCGGGGCGGTCAGCGGCAGAGGCGCTAAACACACTTACGCCGTTTTTCCTTCTCTGCCTGTCAGGAAGTTTTACAAGAAGTTTGGACAACAGGCATGGCTGGTGGCAGCGATAACGGTGACTGAGTTCCTCATCGTGGTCAAGTACGACCCCCACACCATCACGCTGCCAATCCCCTTCTTCATCATGCAGTGCTGGTTTTTAGGACTCGTCCTCATCATCTTCTGGACCGTGTGGCGGTTCTTTTTTCGGTAAGCGTTGATTTAAAGGCGCGGGGCGGGTTAGGAAATAAGAGAGTAGTCGTTGCTAAGCTACTTTAAACTTGTAAACAGTTGAGCATAGTCATGTGACAGCATGTCATTGAGCCTTAGATTTTCCCTTCCGCCCCTCTCTCTTTCCTGGTAAATCAACATGTTCTCTCCCTTGCTTTCAGTGACATTACACTACGCTACAAAGAGACACGCCGGCGTAAACAGGAAGTGCCTGGAGACCGTCCTCTGGGCAACGGCAACGGCAACACAGTCGCCGCCTCTGGGCGCAGCAAGCTGAACGGCAGCTTGGAGACACTACGTCAGAGGAAGTCCTGAGAGAGACGAGGAGTCCTGACTGGTTTGTCGGCAGCAGAGTGGGAGGTTTGATGGGGAGAATGGAAAGAGTGAGAAATATTCACGAGGCCCAGGACACGCGTGACCGCGCCTACGTGAATGAAACGAGTCACTGAAACAAGGAGGGGCAGACGGAGCCATTTTCATGTGGTGCGTTGTCTTGTGACTACTGCAGGGAGGTGACCTGTTCTGTTCATGCAGGAGATGAGACGTTTTGGGTTATTTTACACCTGTAAGACTGGTGTTTAAAAAAAAACAAAGCTTAAAGTATTTAGAAGTATTATAGTGGGGAAAAATAAGTGACCAGGGATCAAAACTTAAAAATAACTGACAGCTTGTGAGAAAACTAAAGCAGAATCAACTTGTGGTGATAATAATGCTTGGGTCGTTATCGTCGAGGCAGGAACTTGTGATTTTGGTCACGGTTGCCAAGCGGTTTAAATCAGAGCTTGGTTGGTTGACGCATCGGTGCTGGGTTCGTTGAATTTGCATCTTTGGCCATTGATTGATTCCAACGCATGTTTTCGGGGATTTTTGTCTTTGGGTCCTCACATCCATCCTTTTCACGCTGTCTGATACGGTCAGGTTTTGGTTTTAATTCAGGGTTCTCACAAGTCTCAGCCTTTTGATGATCCTTCTTCATTCTGACAGAAAGGTGTACTATCCTTGGTACTGAACTACTGATAATCGAAATAGCCTGCTGGGTACTGTTTTATCCTTATCTCAAGGGTGTATGAAACTGACTTTTTTTGTGGCATTTGCAGCGTTCAGATAAACACGTCCATGACAATCACTCTTAGAGGAAGCTGTGCTCTCTGTATGAAGACATGCACACATGCAGACTTTCGTACCACACAGTAACCGTGGACCACGTGCGTGTCAGAGGAATGTATTCCCATCTGGGGCTGAAGGGGGATTTCATCAGGTAACATCAGCAGCACAAACTTCTGATTCCTTTTTCTGCCAAATAATTTGTGTATTTCTTTTTCTTTTATGTTTTAACGCAGCATCGGCAAAGTTTAAGGTGGAAACTTAAGTCTCTTCAGGGTAAATTGAACTGGAATGAGTGTTTTAGTTGGGGGAAAAAAAGCATTAAAATCGTTTTGCACATGCAACAAACCAAAGCTTGATTCTCATTAAAGCCAGAAACGCACTATTAAGACCAAATATGTTCAAAGAAATTGGTAAACTGTTATTTGGGTAAAACTAAATGAGGGAAGCCTGTTTTTGATCTTTGAAAATTAGAAGGCTGAATCAAAATAATTATTCGTTTCGCTGATTTATTAACACAAAAAAAACCATGAATCCTTCGTTTTAGGCAAAAGGCTTCTGAAGTGTCCATTAGTATTACTCTTTGCTCTGTTAGGCTGCTAGAGAACCAAGTGTAAGGTCATTTTTTAATGTTTCACTAGTTATTGTTCCGGGTTATATAATGTCTGTGGCTCTTTTTCTTTCTTTCTTTTAGGCTGATGTGTCTATTGTAAATCTCGGGAATGTAGAATTTGCCACTCGGATGAGAACGACCACTTATAGACTATCCATTACTTTCTCTACTAACACTAAATCAGTGGTAATGATTGTCAGATGCCTATATATATATATAATGTTTTTTTCGTTGTGACAACTCAGAGGATGAGTGTGTAAAATCAAAGAATAGTCCAGTCGCGAGCGATGTTGTGTCACCTGTTGCCACATGGGTGCAACAGTGTTCTCACTGTCTTAAATGATTCACAACATCCTATAAAAGCCATTTTCAATCCTGGGTGTAAATGTGAACCTGTTAAACTTCATTTAAAATGAAATGCTGCTGTACCATACAATTTTATAATTATTTCAATAAAATAAACAAAATCTGATTAAGATCTGATCCCCCCCCCCCCCCACAATGAATGTCCTTATGGAAAAAGTAGCAGATTAGTAAACAGTCCAGAAGCATCCCATCATGCACTTACTAAAGGTAAACACATCTCACTGGTCTGCTAAATAAACTAGGAAAAAAACGAGCTGCTGTGAGGCAGAATCTTTATGGTGAATCACGACGGATTACTGATTAAATTCGTCTTTATTGCATAGTTTCACTAATCATCACAAAGCTCTCCAGACTGCCATCCAGTTCCCGGAGGATGGGCTTACGTTGATTGCTGGGGTTCATTAAAAGGTAATTAAAACATTTCTCACATCTCTGCTTCAGGTTCTGTTTCTAATTCAGATTAAAGATAAAGTTTTTGGAATTACTAAAGAAGCAGGAGTGCATTTAAATATAATCCATAAAACAAAAAAAAAAAAAAAAAACAGTTGTTAAAACAGACAAGTGCAAGGTATATATTCAAAGTTAGGCGTGTAAACATTTTAGTGTAAAAAAGGGTGTAAAGCTGATTCTGTGTGAATGTATGTCATTGTATCTTTGGTCTAATCATTTAGCAGTTTATGGCAAACTGAAGGCACAGGTTGATTATCAATAAACGGATTGGGAGATCCATGCTAACAGTCAACGTGACAATGTGCAAAACCTTGTTTTTGTGCTCACTTCTATCAATACAGATGCCTACAGAGGACATCAAAATCTTCAAATCAAAGCTTTTGCAAATTGCAAAATTAAGAAATCCTCCATTATTATCAAAAATTTTAAGTTTTCACCAGTAATTATACTGCCCTCACACACCCCATCTAACACAATATCCATCTGAGACATGACACTCTAGCAGCTGCCTATTTTATGGGTTCTTTTTGGTTTGAAAGTCTTTTCTAAAATGAAAACAGCCCTAATTGCCGATTCTAGGACCTTACCAGTTTGAAGCCTTGGCCGGTGTCCAGGACTGCTGGTGGAAACCAGTTGAGTTTGACCCTTCTGAGACATCGCAGACAGGCGCCGCAGAGCCACAGCAGGTTCAAGCTGTCGCACCACAGCGCCAGCGCACCACCGGGTAGGTCAGTCGAGGGAAGTACATCCTCCAGTGGTTGGTGAGATCACTTCCCGGTCGGCAGGTGCAGCGCGTAGTCGCTCCAGCGCTTGGAGATGCCGTAGACGGCAGAAACCGTCCCTGCCCCTCTCGCACCACTGGATGGCGCTGTTTGGGTTGCAGTTGTACTCCACCCACTGAGCGGTAAAGTCTCCGAGCTGTGGGGGGTCCTCCACATCCTTCGCCTTGGCCAGCGCCGCCCCCTGGACAGCCGCATACACGCCTTCTGCATTCCTGATGTGGTTCGCCCACGGCAGCGAGTTTTCGCAGTCGAGCACCAGGATGAGGCGGGAGCAGAAGCTGCTGTTCTTTTCCCTCCACCACTCCAGGATTTGGTCCAGGCGAAGTGTGTCTCCTCCTGATGATAGAAACACACACACACACACACATGTGCTTGATCTCTGCCATCACTTCACGTGCTGCAATATTTAGCTGCCGTCTTACCTGCGAGTGCCCATTCTCCGGAACGGTGAGTGTGTCCGCTGTAGAAGATCACGTAAGTGTCGTGGCGGGGTCCGTCCGCTGTCCGGAGCTCAAGGAACGACTTGATCTTGGCCTGCAGAGCCTCCAGGGTCACCCCGCTGGTGGAGTAGTCGCAGCCGAAAGCCTCGATAAGGTGGTGGGCGAAGAAGCGCTGAATATTGTTGACCATTCCGGTAGAGCGCCGGTTCAGCTCCTGCACCTGGTCCGGAGGCAGCAGCATGGGCTGGCCGTCCGGGCTGGAGGGCAGAGAGGGGATTCATCCAGGTTAGGTGACCTACGCGTTCTATCCTTCCCTCTCAGACGCGCGGTGGACATTACCTGCAGTAGTTGGTGGGGATGACAACTGCATAGCCCACGCTGGTTCCTCCCAGAGCTCTCCCGAGCTCGTAGAACAGGCCGTGGAACAGGGACTCCAGAGGCAGGACGAGCAGAAAGACGCTCACAAAGACGCTGCTGGAGGACTGAGGAATACGCACAAGCGCGGCGATAAATAAACGTGTATGCGGGAATCATGCAGAACAGGTGGTTGTCGTCTTTCATTTCAGTAAAATGTGATCATGGGTGGATGTATTCGTGCTTACCTGCCAACAGAGAGCAGCCAGAGCGACAGTTGACGCCAGGGTGAAAAGAACCAGGCGTTCTGAGATGAGACAGAAGTGTCTCATCCCCTTCGAGGCCATGATCTTGTCCAGTCTGTTGCGCACGGACAGCTGGGAGGAGCACACCCTCTGGCACTCGCTGAGTTTGGAGTGAAAGCCCCAAACTGTGATGATAAACACTATGTGGCAGATGGCCCAGAAGAGCAGGCACACCGCGAGGCCCGGGACCATCACGAGCAGCAGCTCCGGGTCGGCGACCTTGCGGACGGCCAGTGCCACGAAGGCCACCTGCACGGCGAGCAGAGGCAGAAGGGTGAGGCGGCGCCAGAGACCGCGCCACAGCAAAAAAGGCTGCCAGCGCTCGGTTACAGAGAGACCGCTGAAGTAGACGTCCAACAGGGGGTCGCAGATGAGCTGGCTGAAAAAGCAGGCCAGGGCGAACGGGTTGGTGCTGAGGTTCAGGGACCTGAAGAACAGCGCCGCGGCCATGACGGCAAAGCAGACCAAGTTGGGGAGAGCCAGGAGAGCCTTCATCCGGAGGGCAACGATGAGCGTGGCCAGCGCCACCACCAGCACCATCACGCTCAGGGATTTCTGGATGTGCAGCACCGTGCTGGCGGTGGTAAAACCCACCAGCTCCAGACGCTCGGCCGTGGTGAGGAAAGCCGGTCGGTACCGGGTGCATCCGAACAGGCGGTCCAGCAGAGCCCAAAGCGTCCTCAGGACCACGCTGGACAACAGCAGGTAGTTAGACGCGCGCTCCTTTACGTCGCTTTCCAGCGCAGGACTGTTGAGGAAACAGAGAAGCCCGAGCAAAAAGCCGAAGGACGGGTGCAGGAGAAGGAGGCTGAGCCTCTCCAGGTTGAAGTAGTAATACAACAGGCATGCTACTCCGACGACCATCAGGGCCAAAACAAAAATGACCAAAAAGATCGTCTCGGCGCTCTTCTCCCAACGGACATAGAGCCCCAAACAAAGAGCCACCAGCAAGTTCAGACTAGACAGGTAGCCCAGCCACCGGACAGAAGACCAGACGCTCACCTCGTCATTGACCTCCTCCAGTCGGGTCATTGCGGTATGGAGGCAGTGGCTGATACAGTAGCGTAGGAAACGACACATGTTGTTCGGACGACTTGGTTGATAATCAAAAACTTAAACTAAACACGTTAATCAGTTATAGTTCCCCGGAAAGATAGGAAAATTTTAACAGCGAAACTTCTGCTAAAAGTTGAGCTAGCTAACCTGTTGAAGCGGCTAGCTTTAGCTTCTAGCGATGTCTTTTTGCAATGGTCAGCCTCACCAAGATTAACCTCTACATCCTTACGATGATTGCGTTTTGTTCTTTAGAAGTTCCGCTGGATTAAAAAAAGAACGGTCACGCCATAAAGTTGTCAATCCAGTGGAGTATGTAGACATTTCAACCACATAAAACTTCAGAATCGTGGTTTAAGTTTGGTGTGTTGACAGAAGCCATGTTTAGCAATTCAAACTACGGCAACTGAGGCGGGACAAACGTCGTTTTACCGGCATTCCACTTCCGATTTTTCACAGTAAAAGGTTGAACACATAATATACCAATCTAATTGTTTTAGTTAATAAATAAAAGCCACGCGTGTAAGATTACCTATCTTAACACTTTTTATATTTGACAATAAATGCTCTTTGGAAAAACAGGTCTAAATGTTAAGTTTTTTATCAACATTGTGCAGAACTCAAAAGGATGTGACAAACATCATCCATATATAGTGTTCCTTTATACTAAAAAAGACTGAATTATTCTTTTAATATCAGCTACAAGTGTACTCAAATCTGTGTATGCTATGTGTGGCATAAGCATGTTTCATTTTTTTCCCTGCCAATTTAATGTTTTTAAGTTTCGAGTCATAAAATGCTCCAAAAAAGTTTAAGTACTTAAAAAATGAGACACAGACACCTTTAACTTACATTCACTTTTAAAAGAAAAATTCAACCATACTAGAAGCACACGTTGTTCTGCATTGTTGACAATGACAATGATCCATTTTCATGCAAATGAAACACTGGAAGACAGACAAAAAAATCAGAAAACACACTTGTTTAAAGTATGAATATGTAGAGCACTGTAAATGGGTGTTTTGGACATTAGTTTGTAAAGTTGTTTTGTATCTTTTGGACAAACTGAGGATGAGAACTGAATTTATTCCAGGGTAAATGATACATTTGACAAGAAAGGCACCTCAGACTCACTGGTACCTCAAAAGGGCCCATTGTATTGGTTGTAAACCTGTCATCATATTAAATTGTGTGACACCCTTTGGGTTCAATGATAAAGTGACACAGATAAAAAAAAAGATATATATATAAAATAAAATAAAAAAATCAACACTCATTCCTTCATGCACACAAACACACATTAAGCCTATTCAAGGACAGGCAAAAACAACACAAGCACTTAATCGTGTAGTGTTTTTAGGTAAATCTCCCCATACAACACATCTTCAGTTCTGGACTTTTTTTTTTGATATTGCTAAAATATATGTCTTTTTTTTCTCCCCCACCCTTCAGAAGTTCAGTTTGACGAAACAGTAAATTAGTGCAATTTCTTCTGTTCAGGTGATTTTTTTTTTTTAAAGAGAGAAAACAGATCTGAAGGCAGAAAAATTGTGTTTTTCTACATTAAAGTTGCAAAAATGCTGTAAGGTTCATTTACTGTGGGTCACTGACGAGCAGTGTTGTACTTATTCTCAGTTTAAGGAAGAAAGAATAATCACAGATATGATTCTATTCTAATATGTGAGAACAACAAGAGGAAAAA
Source organism: Tetraodon nigroviridis (assembly GCA_000180735.1). Classification (NCBI taxonomy): domain Eukaryota; kingdom Metazoa; phylum Chordata; class Actinopteri; order Tetraodontiformes; family Tetraodontidae; genus Tetraodon; species Tetraodon nigroviridis. The sequence continues at coordinate 2,179,792 of CAAE01014555.1, forward strand.
AAAATCATACCCACTTTTTACTTGTACCTTGATATATTCAACATGAAAGTTTCACATTAGTAAACCTAGCAATCCTACTGTATGGTTCTGAAATAGTCTAAAATGCCACAAATACCACTTTCTTGTAAAAAGATACACACCATTCAGAGGATGCCAAACTAAAATGGCAGTGCCGCACTGACACACTGGACAACACCAATGTCTTGACTGTTAAGAATATATATTGCAAAACTTTTTTTTTTTTGTCTTGGAATACTTAATGCACATCAAGAAATTTCAGAAAAAAATCTAGCTGCATGACTGTTAGGAGCAAGCGTACCAGTCCGCTCTTTCCATCCAAGTCTCTCCAGTGCAATCAAACGCCTCCGTCACAATCCTCGTTTCGCTGTCTAAGTATGTCTTGACTAAGCAGCTTGTAATATTAGCTTATTTAAACAAAGTGAGTACAGAATGTAAAGCTGGCTTTTGCTGTTTAGAGCTGATTGAAAGATAGGGGGCGGGGGGTTAAGAAGGTTTGATTTCTTACAGGCATTCACTTTCCAACTCTTAAAAAACCTACACATTTATCAAAATATATCAATTTTCATCTGTGCTGTGTGTATCCACATTTGTATACGCATGTATGTGTGTGTGTGTGTGCTCTCAGAGGAGCATGGGTAAATGGAGAAAAATAATCTGTAAATTTCTCTTTCACACTGTGCAAACTGCAGTTTGAGGACAGCGGGGACAAGAGAAGAGAATGCAGCAGGTTCAATTTGGCAGCACAGCAGTCAAAGGGGGGGGTGACAGTTAGGGGGAAAGAAGCTTTAGCTCTGAAGCAGGATTGGGTCTTCCAGCTCATGGAAGCCAGGCACCGAGCTGCCCTGGCTCTCCCCAGAATCAGAATCATAGGGCGTGTCGGGCAGCTCCGTGAAGCCCCAAGCCAGCTGGTCATCCTCGAACTCGGAGCGCCCCTGCATGGGCACATCGGCGCAGTCTTCCTCCTCGTTGGAGTTGAAGTCCTGCGGGATATAGAGCATCTCGGGGTAGTTGCGTGAAACCAGGTCGCTGGTGGTGGCCAGACACACCTTGCGGAAGGCGATGAGATGCATGTGAGAATACTTGACGTATTTGTAGCGCTTGAAGCCCAGCGACTCCACCGCCACCCTCCAGCTACGCATCATTAGGGCGTGGCGGTTCTGGTGGGAAGAGTCGGGCGTGATGATGAGCAGCAGGCCGTGCAGCTCCAGCAGCTCGTGGGCCTTCTTACAGCAGATCCAGCGCTGATATGGTGAGGGAAAGTAGGACAGGAGCAGCGAGAAGACCACCACATGAAAAAGCTGGGCGGGCAGGGAGTCGATGGGGTTGTGGAGCTGGCGTAGGAAGGCCTCCACCGCATCGCCTGCAAGCTGAAGAGGCTGCTGAAGCTGGAGGTTGAGGAAGTCACACTTGTAAACACTCTGAGAATAAAGAAAATACAAGCAAACAGGCCAGAATTCAGCTTTTCTCACTCTCGGTACACTGTGTTCAATGCAGAATGCAAAGTTTGTTTCACTTTGCATTCTGCTGAATTTGTTTAACCGCAACCGACATTTCCGTTTAAGTCCTTTCATTTCACGTTCTCTCTTTGCTCTGTGCTGCCAGCACTGAGCCAACAGACAGGAAAACCCTGTAAATTTCAGCACGTCAACAGGAATGACCATAACTCACTCATACCTCAACGGCAGGCACAATGTCGATACCAACGGTAAGGAATTCATCAAACGTCAGGAAAGGGTTGAAGCAGCTCCCCACGTCGAGAAGGCGAATCTTACCCAGCTGCGGGAGTGAACTACAACACAAATATGAAGGAAGGAGCTTTCGCACCAACAGTCTCACCTCCTCTGACACAATAGAACAACAACGAAACCCTGGAAACCGTGCGGGGTTACCTGCGGATAGTATGGTATGGCTGTGGACTCGCAGATACCGCTGTCACATCCACGGTCACGTTGGCACTTTTCTCATCCTTTTCCAACATTCTCTTCATTCCACCATCCAAAAAGTACTCTTGGCACACACTGTGGATGAGAACATAAACGTGAAACTGGCACCCACCTGCTATAAAGGCGGTTTTAGGTGGGTCAGATCTTATTATTGGGTGAGAGCACAAAAAGACGGAAGATTCTGTACCTGCGGCACCATTCGATGCGGCCTTCTCCTTCATATTTTTTTGTCCAGTGGTTGTCGGCAAGGTTTTTCATGGCCAGGGCATATTCACTCAGCGTCTGTTCATCTTCGCAGTGCTCACGCCAGATCTTGTCAAAGTCACCAACTTCGGGAGGAAAATGAGGTGAAATGATTGTTGAAGCCATGACCGGAACAAAAAAAAAACCAGCGGCAAACTGCAGCGTTAGTACACAAGCATGACCACGTTTCTAATGCCAGACCTACAAGATCATACCTAATTTATTAACCAATCATGAGATGTTGGCCCCGTCACAACAAAGGGCTTGCTGTCCTTTTCAGCATGGTTTCTGATTTCAGTGTTATCTAACAATGTTTTGAGAGCCAGCTTACACTCATGTTATATTTTAAATCAAATAAAAAAAAGAGTCAGACGTGTATGTAATGTTAATCTAACTTTTGGCCCTACAAAGTGTGCCTACATTTTAATCCAGACTATCATTAAAACTCACAATATTCAGTATTTTGCTTCCAAAAAATACCCGAATCTGCAAGTTTCAACTCTTGGCTGTTGTTCTTCCACAATGACAGGATGAGTGGGGCTGTTTTGTTACAGTAATGATATTGCACCTGCTGCATTAGATTAGGCCTTTTTTGTGTTACTTGCCCACGCAATCTCCAGCAGAAGCAAGCGTTTTAAACAGGGGGGGAGGGAAGCCCAACAGCACCAAGTTTTAAACCCAAGTCACATCAGCGTTTCCCAGACTACACCTTTCTAACTCTCATATCTTCAATCCCCACATCACTGCTGCTGAATAAAACGGTTGTTGTGTTTTTCACTGTTCTAACAATTAAGAGGTTAAAGGTTTTAAAAACAGGAAAATTAGATGTCACATGTCAGTGACAGTCTTGTGAAAGGGTTTTTCCAAACTTCCCATTTCATATGAAGTAATACCCACAAAGGCAGCTGCTGTTAAAGCAAAAAGTCTTTTAGAAATTAGTCGTAAACTATACGTGACCTAGGTTTTCAAGATTTATGAAGCACTTTTGCTTGCTTGTTTAATCATGAGAAAAGCAAAAGCTGCATTTTTTTATGGGGGCTTTAAATGTGGCTTTGCTACTTTTGCCTTAGAGTAGTTATTACAGTTGCTTTTATTGTACGATTTTTGCCATGTTAGTCGTAAAATGCCTTGCAATATAATAACTTTTGTCGCCGATTTTCATTTGTTGTTAACTGCGTGCGTAAAATGAATAATAATATGCAGCTCTGTCGAACAGACACAAAGAGATATCGTTTAGTAATCCTTGATTCTTGTCTCTTTCAGGTGTTGCAGTACTTTCTGTAATCGATAATACGTGTTTACACCAGTATTTAATAAAGACTTATCATTGCAAGTGTGCAATATATTGTGTTTTTGGTAGGTCGCTTTTAGGCCCTGCCTGCCAAACCAAACCTGCGCATAACCGTCTCAGTGCTACGCAAAAATAGTTCATCAGTATGCACAACATTACTGACGCACAGAACAATGTTAGCTCATCAGAGATTTCCTGAAACTCAAAACAAGTAATGCTTTATTTAGAATTTTAAAGCTTTTAGGTGCTAGCCACACAGCTGCAGGTTTAGCGAATAGCGGGGGCCCAAAGTAGACGCTTACCCTCTTTATATTTCCTGCGCAGTTTTCTGTGGAGGTTTTTTACGACTCCTGACAGTTTCTCCTGCTCTTTCTTACACGGTGCTTCATCCGGAATCGGAACGTAAAAAAACTCTGGGTTGCTTTCTGCTTCTCCTGTCTCGACATTGTCCCTGAGGTCCATAATACCACCGATGCTACTTTTCGCCAGTGGCTTTCCTCGACCCAGCGGCGACCAGACCGGCGTACCGGCGCACCGGGCAACAACGAGCAAGCTCATTCGTCCATATTTCACACACGTGCTGCAAAACTGGGGAATTTGTCCAATCACGAGTCTCAAATGCGCTCCTCACGCCTGCGTACGTGCCGTGGTGCGTTTAAAGACACTCTGTAAACTTGATACATCGGTAACAAAAATCGACTGTGTAAATTATACGTCCACCTCGAATATTATTTCTGTTTGTCCTTATGTTTATTATGTGGTTGTTTTTTTTTTTGTCATATTAACGTGTGCCCAAAGTGTCTAGTTTGTAAAAACATTTCTTTCTGTCAATCGATCATATCTTTTATTATGTTTTGGTACTGAGTTTATCAGTTTATGAAAGCAGATAAAGTGATTGTAAATCTTGGTTCATAAGTAAACCAGTGTATAAACCAATATTAATAACACACAACTATCTAACAAAATGTATGTATACTACAAGGAATTTTGCATATTCTGGAGCGATTCAGCAACTCTGGAATATCTGCTCTGTAAACAACACATTAGGCCCCCAGGCCCAAAGAAGAAAGGAAAAGTGGGGGAAAAGAGCACATTTAAAGCAGAAGCAGACATTATTGGGGTTGTTTTGTTTGATGGTTTTTGTTACTTTCAGCTGAGGTATAAGGCACACGCAGATTATCAAGTAAGATCACTTGATGTAGGAGAACATCATTGTTGCCCTTCTTTATGTTTGATCAGGAATGTTTTTTATTCCACCATCTCAGTAATCGCTGTAGCAGGCTTACCTGGTATTGGTATGTCAATGGATTCGCTGGGTCCATTGGGGTGGAGGGTTGGGCCTCTGCTGTGCTCATGGTTCCGTTGCATCCCATGGACACTCAGGTGGGAGTTTCAGGGCCACATCAGATCCCTTGAGAACGTGCTATGTCCATCGAGACACATCTGAAGCGTGTTTGTGGTGTTCTGGACCACATTAGAATGCTGGGGAAGGGCCAGTACCGTTGGGAGTGGCTTCGGTACACAGGGTTGGACTCTTGTTTGGGAGGGTGCTGTGTCAAAGTAACATCCACGTGAATTGCAAGAGGCAAAGTTTCCCAACATAACACAACAAGCTGCTCATTGTTATTTACTATGTCAGTAAATATATCAGCTACTGCTTACGTAATCATTTGAATTATTTTGTTCAACACCTTCTGTTGCATTTGGAATTTATTATGATTTCACATTATTTTAGGAATTAGGAAATGTCTGAAAAATGGTAATGAGAACATCTGTCAAAAATGCATTTATAGTAATTGTGGCAAATTTATATATTTCCTAAAACTGCTTTTTATGAATAAAAACTATTGGGTAAAAGGCTCACAAATATACAGTCCTAATGTGCATTTGTAAGTGCACTTAAAAATAGATTAATCTTTACAGTTTTAGTAAATCAGCAAAACAGGTAAGGGGTAGTATAATAGGCACAACTGGTTTAAATGTTGTAATGTTGAATACGCTGTAAAAGTTTATGTATATAATAAATCTGAAGATTTCTCCATCTTTTTTAGATGGAAAGGCAACTGTAAAATATGACCTGTTTTTTAAACTTTTGATCAAACACTCTGATTGTGTTTAATGTATCATTGTACTGTAACAGGGAACAGCTGCTAGTGAAGAATAAAAATAGATTACCATCTGCAGTAGTTAATAAACACTGATTATTATGACTGCAGCTGCTTTCCTTCCAAACAGTGTAGCTAAAAGTCAAAGGTCAAAGGGAGGATTGCGCTGTATTACATAAAAAGCAACATGCCAAAATGCACATGGACTTAGTTCAGGGTTTTTCCATTACTCTAAACTCTCATTTTAGAAAAAAAGGATGTAGTTTTACCGTAAATAAACTTTAAAAACTTTAAAGCCAAACACATTTTTATACAGATAAGTTGTAATAATACGATACATGATTCATTTAGAATACAGACGGAGGTTTGGACCCCCTTCACGCAACCCACAAACATTTCAACACACTAGAAACTCAAATAAATGACTAAAGTATCAGGTCAGATGCGGGCTTTGGCATTCTTGAGGTTGGAACCACAGACGTGTAGCTCTGATGGCATTTTTGTTCTCCTCTACCCAACAATGAGTATTATTATCTATCTAACAGAGTCATAGCATACCAATAAGATTTGAGCCAAACAGCACATGACCCGGCTTATGTTACTTTAGAATCTAAATCCAAATGAAAGCAGCATTTAGAATTTTTTAAATTGTAAAACTTAATAATAATACAATTTTGTTTTATTGGATATGATATTAAAAAAGCCTGCAAAAATAATTGAGGATGATTTATTGGTTACAGACAAGTGTTGGCAGAATCATCTATAGAGGACTTCCATGTGTACAGTGCACAGTACAGCACATCTGCTTTACATATCAGAGATGTGCCAACTTTCCGTAGGTTTGAAAAGCGGAGGGATGGATGATAATCTTGACAACAGAGAATTAACAGCCTAGTCTTGTTTAATATGCTGTCGGATTTTTTTAACAGAAACATTTTGTTCATCATGTTTTTTATTCTAATTGAATGCCCAGTAAAATGATGCAACAATGATTTATTCATTCGAATCTGTTGTTTTTAACCGGCTGCCCCTCACTTTGCCAACAGAGCCATATTATAGACACAATATAGAGGCCAAAACAGGCAAGGAAATCATAGTAGAAGGCCACAAATACAAATGAAACAAGCATGGTGGCATATAGCAAAGTTTTTAAAACATTCCCGCAGTTTAAACTGTCCCACCTTGAACCATTTGTGCTGACGTCTCTTTGTTCACCCGTTGCTGGCAGAGCAGCGGCTTTGGTGTGGATTTCTGCCATCTCTTCATTACGGTCCTGTTGCCAACACTGCGGCTGCTCTTCGTCCACAGACTCACTGATGGACGGCATCGGCGTGGACAGCAGTTTGCCTCTGTTCACGCTTTTGACCGTATTAGAGCCTGCGTCCCTGTGCTTGTCTTTCTGGGCCTGTGTTCCGCCGTGCACGGCCCTCAGACAGTGCATGTACAGCTCCACCTCATCGTCTGAGTCGGACTCGGACGATGTGTTGTCCAGGCTGATTCGGCCGCTCTCGGGTTCATCTAAAACGCACGGCCGTTCCGGTGCATCTGCGTGCTCGGGCCCGTCTCCCTCGGCCTTTGACATGTCATGCGTGACAATCGTGTTGTTATGAAAAGCTTCCTCTTTGTGGGGGAGCGTCTCGTTTGCCGTGTTTGCACTTCGCCCCTCTCCAGTATTTTCTTTGTCAGATTCCTGCTTGTGCTGCACATCGTTCACTGGAGCAGAAAAACCATCCTCGGCCATGTTGTCCGTCAAGCTTAACCTCCCGTCTGGGCACCCGACTTCATTTTGCTGCTCATTTATTGCCATGTTCTCTAAATCGGATGTTAAATTCACCAGAATGTCCTCCCTGTCATCTGGGTTCTTGTCCTCCACATTTCATCCCTCTCTTGTTCATAATGGTCATCACCATTATTCAACTGTACTATAATTTCTTCCTCTTTCACTGCCTCATGTTCTAAAACATCTTGTCTTTCAAACTGTCTTTTAACCTGAAATGTCTTTTTCTTTGACTCCATCTTCTCTTGTCCAACTTCTCTCTTTATTGGAGGTTCTGCAGTTCTTTTGTCCTCCTGTGATGTGCTTAGGCTTTTTAGAGATCCTTCCTCCGCTCCCGTTCTCTCTTTTTCTGCCCATATGCCCTCAATTTGTTTCTCTCCTGTCTCCTGTAACCTTTGTGAAGTATCTTTGTCTTCCTCCTCAGCAGCTGTGATGGTTGCAACGAACGGATTGTCTTTTGTCTCACTCTGTGTATTCTCCATCTGTTCTCCACGGCCTTGCTCTGATACTTCAGTATCTTTTATTGTAAAAGTCAGGTCTTGCTCTTCATCTGTTGATACAATGTTCTTCTCCTTTTCAGACATCACTTTTGAGTAGTGCAGATCAGTGTTTTGGGTTTGACAGATTCCATAGAGCTCAAAATTATCATTAGCATTAGTTTCCTCACTTGTTGTGCTCTCTTTGTCCTGATCGACAGCGGCACCGCCATTTAAATTCATCTCTGCATTTTCTTTCTGAGCTTTTCCATGAAAAGTCTGACTTTTTAGGCCGTCTGCCCCACTATCGCTCTCGAAACACTCCAGGGCTCTCTGTGAGGTTTTCAGTGACATTTCCATTTCTCGGCTGTTTCTCATTCGTGCACCGGGTTGCTCTGGCAGTGGGTCCTGCGCTGTTCCAGCTATGCTTTGGCCTTGGAGGTCAGTGGTTACATCATGTTCCCGGGCTTCTCCCAGGAGAGTCAATCCCTCAGCGAATAATTTCAGAGTGGACAAATCTGAGTGACAAATCTGTGGATGTGCAACTTTGTCTTCCAGAACTGTATTAAAAACATCTGAATTATTGCTGCTCTGGTCTGAAATGAATCCTGGAAAGCTCAGAGATTCAGCATTTTGTACAACATGACTTTTTACCCCCAGGAATCCCTTTTCTCCCTCTTCGTATGTGGAACTCAGGGATTTGTCTTGCTTTAACTCTTGAGTCTTGATCACAGTAACTTTGTCCTCGTTAGCTCCAGGATCTATCGGATCAGTGCCACGAGCCTCTTTCCCCTCAGTCAGTGGAAAGCTTTGAGTGAAGTCAGTTGTTGTTTGGACTGGATTTCTCCTGTCACACACAAACGGTCTTTCACTTCCCTCTGTGCAAAAGACCTGCCGATACAGAGGAGCCACCGCCGTCCCAAATCTGGATCCGCTTTCACTGCTCCATGCAGAACCACTACTGTCAGCTGGTTTGGCTGCTGTGTTTTTTTGGCGCTCGTACTCATTTGGCTGTGAGGGCCTGTCTCTAATATCTGCATCACCCTCACCTCGTGCAGCCATGATGAGGCTCTCAGATATCTCTGGCTCCCTGCTGCGTGTGCCCTGTGCCTGTGATGCATCATGGACAACAACAAGTGTGGGCAAGTTGCACGTTTTCAAAGATTCTTCTGAGGTACTGCTCCTCTCAGCCACCTCTGACAGAGTTTTCTCCCTCAGGCTGTCTTGAACCGGCTCTTCAGTCTCCGGGGGTTGTTCATCCCATTGCAGCTCATTCGCTCCACCATCTCTTTGAGCAAAGAAGTCTCTCACTCGGGCCATCCGCGCAACCCGTCTTTGAGTTCTTTGGATGTGGGACTGTTGATCTTCCCCCTGTTTATTTCCAAGAGATGAATTACTTTTTGCTGACAGAGAAGCAGGAGGATTTATCAAAGTTTTATTAAAACACACTGGAAGGTGCAAACAGTGGACTGAGCTTCCTTCAGCTGGTATTATAATAAGTTACAAGGTTGCTGTGAGTATCAGTCAAGTGATTCTTTAGGTGGGGCTGCTAAGTTATTAGTTTCTCACGCAGCCCATCGTCATACATAAGGTGTTTCTTTTCAGGGGGCATAAAGCTTGTTAAATCTTTAAAACAAACTAATAACGGTAAATATTATTCTTTTAAAAAACCCTCACCGGTAGCGTTTTTTCCTTCGTTGCTCCTGACTGATCATCAGAGACTTGTCTTGTTTTGACAGCAGCCTTTTTCTCTTCATGTCTCAACACGTCTGGAGAAAAGTGAGATTTATAGGTAGTTTTCATTCTTCCATCAGAATAAGTTTACAATAACCAAAAAGAAAAAAGATCACCCTTTGACACGTTTTCTTTACCAGAATCTTCTTCTGAAGCGATTTCCACCGCAGAGAAGTTTTGACTGTGAATAAAGTCAAATTTAAACACACTAGTAATTGCTCTAAATTGGAAATACTTTACGATCATTTATCATTAATATCATAAAGATGAGTTCAAATCTATATTTGAGTTTTTAAGGACATATAATAATACTTAAAGTGGTAATTCAAATTTACAGCAAAAATACAGGTTTCACAACATAAAAACCTAATCAGATTAAAACGGTGGAATGCTGTATACTCTCACCCCGCAGTCTTCAGACAGCTCTTCTTGTTAGTGTTTTCCCACTGTGGTTTGTCAGATTTCTTTTTCACCCTCTTCTGACAGAGCAGCACATAGTTCTTGCTGTTATTGTTAGCCCAGAACGTGCCTGCAGGACATTCATAGCGCAGACAAAAGTCGACTCTGGCTTCTTGCTCTTCAAATGGGGGCACCAAAGTGAGCTTAAAGGAGAAACGGTCGGTTAGATTGTGGCCCGAACCTGGAATGTGCTCGGCCAGGAGGTCAAAGTGGCTGGACCACTTGTCCAAAGTGGTTCTGATATAGACTGCCTTGCTAAAACAGATGTTGAGGACACGGATAACTCCTTTCAGTATGGTGGTTCCTGGAACTAATTCAATGGCCTCCAGCTCCACTTTCTGCTCCTGAACTTTATGAAACAGCTCCTCCTCAGATGATGGAAGACAAAAATTATAACGAGATAGGAAATAATCGTCTTCATCCATCCCACTGCTCTCAAAACAGTCTTGTCCTGGTAACTTAGGTACATCCCAAGTGTCAAGCTCCTTCACTTGCACCAAACTGAGACCTTTGGCATCTGCAAAGGACACTCTCCTGGACCCACACAGCGGTGGCTCGGGCTCCGAGTCCTCGTCGGACAACGAGCTTCTTCTCCGTGGCAACGGGGATGATTTGGGCCTGATTCCAATTACAAATTCCCCCTCCTCATCATCTAGGTCCAGATCCAGCGTGCTGAGCCCAGGCACCGCGAGGAGGCTGTAGGCCCCGGAAGATCCCGGCTGTCCCACAAACTCCATCGGGTCTCTCTAGTCTGTGGGAAATGAGCTGCAGGGCCTGTGGAGACTGACATTCAACATGCTCTGACTTAACAGACGGGGTCGAGTTACAGATGACTTTGTTGCTAGGGCCAACACTATAAATAGGCCGAATGGGACTCAAACTATGTACAGTAGTCTTAACTCAGGACAGGAAAATATCACCCAGTTGTCACTTCAGGGCTGACCATTTTTGAGATTGAATCTACAGTTTATTCAAGAAGACAATATTTTCTCACTGCAAAACTACCCCATTTGATCATTTTTGGCCAACATGCTGCTTTTTAACCAGTGCACGAAGAAAACACAGGAAATTTTATCAGTCTGTGACAGTCCTAACAAAGGAAATGCCAACCAAAATGACTAAATGAACAGCAAGTAAAAAAAAACCACAAACAGTACACAAGTACGTACAGCACAGACGTGAAACTTTGATCAATAAAATTAACAACAGCCATTTTTCACACCAAAGATAACTAAAGTAAAACAAACTGGCAAATTAGTTGAAAAGTTTCACCACCAATAATTTCCAGTGACCTTTAACCTCGAATGGTAACACTATGAGTTTAAAAATATGCTTTCTATCCGTGTTTTATTTGTCCAGATTTATTTCCAGATATCAATCTTATATTGTCTAAAGTTGTGCTTTTTTGTTTGTAAGGTTTCCTTTGCTTTTTATCTCCCTGCTGTGACAGGAAGGCATGTCCGGCCTGACCTGCAACCAAAGGAGTCTCTTATCTCGGCAAATAAAGTTTTTTACCGGTGAGTAAGAGTGCTGCGCGTTAACCCAGGAATGATGCCCCCATCCCACAGGACTGCACTGAGCTATATAAAAGCATGTGGAGGTGAATTTGTGGCACTTTCCCCAATAGGACAGCACCAAACTCTCAGAGGATTCTGGACATAAATCAGATTAATGCAAATGCTGTAATTTCATCAAGACGGAAGTACGACAATGGAAAGAGCTGTAGGCACCAGCGACAGCGTCCCCGCTGAACCAGGCAACATGATGTCCTCCTCAGAGGACACCCAGCTCCCGCCAGCGGCCTCACTCACCTACATTGCCCTGATTGCCAAAGTCATCCTGTCCTCTCCCTCCAAGAAACTCAACCTGGCATCCATCTACAGCGCCATGGAGGAGCAGTTTCCCTTCCTCAGGAACAGGGGTCCAGGCTGGAAGAACAGCGTTCGGCACAACCTGTCTGTGAACGACTGCTTCATGAAGGTGGACCGCTGTGAGGACGGCCGAGGACACTACTGGGGCGTCCACCAGGCTCACCTGAAGGACTTCCAGCAGGGAAACTACAGGCATTACAGGAAGGTCAAGGACAGAAGGGACAGCTGTACTGGGCATACAGAGAAGAGGAACAGTTCCTGCTTAAGAAGGGTCTTCAAGAGCAGATCCTTCCCATGTGGGGGAACACATTGCCCACTGGAAGAACTACAAGGACACTGGCTGGGTCCCTTTTGGGAGCAGATGTGCTGTCAGCCTCACTGGGTCACCGTGTGCTGGGCGCCTCCTCCCGGCTGGGTGAACCAAACAGAGAATCTGCCAGGATCACATTGCAGAGCTGCAGCTGGAAGTCAGCACACAAGTCAGCCTGTGACCTCCAGGCCGCAATGCTGGGACGCGAACGACGTCCCGCTCACAGACAGGAGAGAGTCATATGACAGCGGGGTCACAATACCACAAATAGACGCTGGACTTCCGGTCTGCTGGTGCACGCCGGCTGTTCTGAAAAACTGAACGGAGGTTTTCATCCAAAACTGTAATGAAAAGTTAAATTGTAATGATAATGAGTGTTGATATTTTAGATTACATCGATTACTGTCTCCCAATGTGTACAGAACAAATGTAAATCGATATTTATTGTGTAATTGAATCTGGAGGGCAGGTAAATACTAATCCAGTAGGTGGCAGAAAGTTACCTTAGTATCAATCTCTACAAGTCTATTATGAATTTAATTTGTCCTGCCTAAAATTTGGTTGGAGAGAACATCTCTCAGTTTTCTGCAAGCTTGACAAATCTCCTCTTTACTTCTTATGCCTTATAAATTTGTATTTAGGTGTCATAAATCAATTAAAGAAATAAATCACACAGAGATCTCTCACAGTCTTCCTATTGTTTCTGTCACGCTTCCCCAAAATAAATAAAAAAATAAAATTACTCTTGGAGACACAGCTACTATTTCTGTCGGTCACACGTGTCAAATGCAAGATTTTGACTTGATATTAAACAAAAATGGATGCAATAAGATTCATAATATAAAGGTCTGTTGGGGGGAAGAAAAGAAAATGATTTTTGGAAAAAAAGCAGAAGAAAATGTAGACACCAAAGCAAAAACAGAAGGTTTCATTTCAGAGCTTCGTTGACCTTTAACACTCCGAGAGCTCTTCACTTATCAGCAGCCAAAATTAAAACCCTTATTTGTTTTTCAGCAGGCGTGCTGATGAGCAGCTCAAATAAAAGCGCAGACATTACTGTAAATAGCTCTCTGATTACAGTTTGACAGTTGTGTGGCTGCTGAATTCTTTTTGTTGTCGGAGCAGATGTTGCAACTCTAAATAAAGTTGCAGACATTTATCAAAGGCAGACCTTTATTTTAATCATGAAAGTAAACAGATTACGCTTATTTTTGAATCATCTTGTCGTGGTCATGTTTCTTTTTATACATTTTCGTTGTAAAACATCTTTATTATAGAAAACACAGGAGGGTTTTTCTGGTACGCTACAGGAAAATAGACTAATAAGAATTTTAGACATAAGTCCAGTGGGACTGGCTGATTTGTGGACTGGTGCTTTGGCTCCTCCCTCTCAGGTAGACTCAGCTCTTCCTCGTGTCTCTCTCATCTTCACTACAAACCGCACAGGCTTGGAGACAACTGCTCTGAATCCAGCCATCAACCACCTTTAAGGTATGTCACTTTTACCCGACTACAAAAGTTAAGAGTTTTATATGTTTCAGGCACTTTTTCTACTCTACTTGCTGTTTGTTTTTTGCTGGTGTGTTGATTTTACAGCAAATAAAATATTGACTCTGCAGCAGTTCTAACACCTGATGTTTTTAGATCTTCTGAAATAACTCTGCTAAACTACTTTGTTCTTCTCACAAATTTGGTTTTAAAAAATTTTATTCCTGCAAACGCATTTAGGAGAATTGGCAATTTCGAGGTACAGCCATGAGCAGTACACCTATATTTGAAGTTTGACAGAATATTTACTGTGTTTTAAGTCTGCATCTAGGATGCCAGAGTCTCCTCTCAGTCCCACACCAGCCCGTCAAACCCCAGCCCGCAGCCTCCTCACACATAAAGACAGCGGCACCGGCGAGAGAGCAGCTAATGGGGACTTCTGCGATGGAGTGACTGGCGAAACCTGGCAAAGTCGCCACCAGAAGCAGGTAATATTTTTCTTTATCCTCCCAACTTCATTTTGTCCAATGTGGGAAACAAACAGTGCAGATGCAGAAAGCTTCCCACTGTGCGTCTGCCAGGGCACCAAAACCTGCAGCTCTGTTGACAGGGGCAGGAATTTAATACGCTACACTTTGGGATTGACACGTAGAACTCTGTTTGTCCTTCATTATTAGTTTGCAAGTCAGAGCCAGGGAGGAATAATTGTCTACAGACCGAGGCCGAACACGTGCAAGTGGAAGGCAAATAAGCATGGAACAACATAATTACATGCTTGTCTGTTGTGATTCCATCCTTGGGAATCAAAATCTGGGGGATCATTGAAACAGCCAAGATAATGAACATCCCGGCCATGTTTTCCTTCAGCGCATCCCTTCATCTTGTCTCATCTTTGTAAGTCTTTAAGTAGTTTTACAAGGTGTTCATCTAGGACATCCAGCAGTGACACAATCAGCAGTACATTTTTTTGTGCCCGAGCTACAAGCAAAGATAAGAAAAGTTAGATATGTGTTTTTATTTTTCATTCACTTTTAAAATTCTAATCATATTATCTAATAAATTCTTTACCACACAGAAATATTCAGCAATCATGTTTTGTGTGATCTCACACTTTTATTTAATTCCTTTAGTAGTAATAGTGACCATTAACTGATGGATTTACTCCTAAACTTCATGCATATTTCTGGTTATAAGTAAAAGGTCTATATACAAAAGTGGACAATTGCCCCGCACCAGTATGACTACAGATCAGTTATCATTCTGTGAGTGTTTGGTTTTAATAACACGCACGCACTTCCATTTGAAATCACAACAAGCATGTAATTGTCTTGCTAATTACCTGCTCTGCCATCTCATTAGGGTCAGTACCACAATCCGGCGTGCTGATGTTCAAAGGTTGACGCCACTGTTTTGTAATTGGACTGGAAAGGTTCTCTCTCTGTTGTTATTACTCTTTCACCTCTGACAGCGCTTGCTGCACTGGACGGCGGCGCTTTCATATTTTATCTTCACCTTCCTGAAGGTGTTCCTGGCAATGATGTCCAGCCAGCAGGTGCAGCACCTTCTCTTCCCCAACCAGCTGCAGGCTCTGATCCAGCAGAAGCAGCAAGCCCTCGTGCTCCAGCAGGTACGCGTTCAAGCAAAGCTACAACCAGTAATAAACCAAAAGTCTGGGAAATTACCGTTTGGCACACAATTACAGACAAAATTGTATATTTATGTCACAGAATAGTCATAGAATGTGACATGTTGTACCAGCGGTGTAAATAGATAAACAGTGATACAGAGGGTGACTCTTCTTCTTTCACCATTTTCCAGCAACATCTGAAGGAGTTTTTCAAAAAGCAGCAACAACAGATTCACAACAACTTACAGCTGCTTCAGCAACAGTCCAGCAAGAAAACGGACGAGGTAGAAACGAAGCTTTCACGAGCAGAAATTGATTTCTGGCATCAGGATGTTGCCTGACGTCTGCAACGATTCGTAAAGAATGGAAAGATGTTTAAGTTTGTCAAGTGGAGGAAGGGAGGAGCTCAAACGAGAGAGGAGAACATGTTTACGTGCATGTTTCTGAGATCTGTGACAATGAATTTGAAAATATGAAGAATTCCAATCATTGTACTTTACTGATTAGAACTGAGGCAGTGATTATTGAGTCTTGTTTTCTTTTCCCATCTGTTCAACGTCTTCACAGCAGCTGATGTTCCAGCAGCTGCTCCAGCTTCATCAGCAGCGGCAGCAGCAGTTCCTTCGGGTGCAGAGACCCGTCCTGTCCTCTCCTCTTTCATCAGGTCACTCCTTCTCACCTCTGACATAACTACACATTTCCAGAGCTGTGCCATTTAAAAGCATCGCAGCCTGCGTGCATATTTATCAGTGTTTTACCTGAAAATAAACCATTTAGCTTTTTCAAAATGGGATAAATCAGGTTCTAAAGACACAAAGCAGAGAAACAAAGTTTCTTTCAGGTGGCCTCAGCCCTTTAAAGATGCAACAGCTTTGGACAGAGCTCACAAGTGGGCCAACACAGGAGCAGACATCCACAGACGATCAGGACTCTTGTGCAAACGATGCAGAGTCAGCAGAAGCGACGGGGAGACCGAGCAGTGACCAGCCGACGCCTTCACACCGGGTGGAATGGTGCGATCTGTCTGACCGCGCTGAAAAATCAGTGTGAGAACCGAGACAGCGTTTTTTTTGTGTGTGTGTAAACATCAAAGAGGTGTCATTTGTTCTTTCTCCCCTGGTGAGAAACTGCTTGTTTTCTAGACAAGACTTATAATTCCCTTTGGTATATTATATTTTGTTTTGGGGTTTTGTTTTTTTTTTTTATAATTTACTGCTATATGTCCCAAATCAGAAGTAAATGGTTTGTAAATTTTCCAGGGCTCCTTCCCAGCACTCTGTCACATTCTGCCACCTCAGAAGATGCTTGTGTTTCTGTGGCTGCTTTGTTTTGCTCCAAATCACATCTGTCTCCTTCTATTTCTCCTCATTTAGCGCCGTCATAACCGATCATCCCGCTGCACAAGCGCTCTACAGCCACGGCGTGTGTAACTGGCCAGGATGTGAGACGGTGTGTGAAAATCTCAGCCACTTCATCAAGTAGGTTTTTTTTGAGTCCTTGCTCCTAATTAGAGAATTTTTTTCTGTAAAATATTTTAATAATCAAGATTTGAAAGAATGTGAGGTGATTGACACATTGTAAAGATACAAAAAGTTGTAGATATTACTAAAAAATGTGAGTTAGATGTGCACGTTTGGATTGTTTTAATTTGACAGGTTATTCAAATAGTCCGTAAACCAGGATCAAATGACTGTTTATAATGCTGCATCAGCTGAGCACGTCATGTTTTTATTTTTATAGTTTAACAACACTTGGGAATTACTGTATATTTTAGGAATAAGTGATTTATTTTAGAGACTTAGAAGTGAAAACAAGACAAAAGGCATACACAGGGACTAAAGCACAGCCTGGAGTAGAAGCATTGCAACATATTTAAACAGAAGAAATTTCTGTATCTTCATATTTAATGCATAAATTTTTGATTCTTTAATTTTTGAACTGTTTCTTGGCTTTTATGTACATAAATGATTGTAAAGTGAAGCTGCAGACTTTTCAGAGTTCTTTCCTGTGTGTGTGTGTGTGTGTGTGTGTGTGTGTGTGTGTGTGTGTGCATGCGCGCATGCGTTCCAGACACATCATCAGTGATCACACTTTGGATGACAAAAGCACAGCACAGTGCAGAGTGCAGATGCAGGTGGTTCAGCAGCTCGAGCTTCAGGTGAAAGTTCAGCGTTCCTACATGTGCTGATATCAAATCAGTTCCGTTTTTCATCACTTATCTCTGCTCGCTTCGTTCGCCTTCTCTAACAGCTCTGCAAAGAAAGGGAGCGTCTGCGAGCGATGACAACTCACCTGCGTCTGCCGTCGCTCGGGTCCGATCCATCGGCTGACCCCGGCGCCCCTCAGGTACAGGAGAAATGAGCCGTGAACGTATGGTTGTGGTTGTGCTTGAAACCCGCACACCTGACTGCACCTGATCTAGATGAAAACACAGTAACGTGGTGACTTTTTTGCAGTTGGTGAGGCTTCGAAATCAAAATATTTGAGACAAGAAAAGTTCAGCATGGTTTTAAAGCGACTTTTCTTTGCCTCCTGCTGCAGCGTCAGACTGCCATTGTCTCCACAGCAGGGCTGGAACAGAGTGGGAGATAATCATCTGTTAATCTTCCAAATATCACACCCTAATCACAACACTCACCCAACAATTTCACCCCATAATTAACAATAATTGGCTCCGTCCTCTTGTGATATTAGCGGAATCACCTCTGAAGAGCCGAGTCAAATTGCTCTGTTACACTCTGTTAAAAAACAGCATCTACGTTTTCCTCCCGGTCCCATTTGTTTCCTCGTTAACTCCGTCAGCTCGGGTCAGGCGACGCCATCAATCTGCCCTCGATGAGCCCGTCGGACCTGGAGGCCCCCCAGTCTCCGTTCCGGGTCGGCTCCTGCTCTCAGGGCTGTGGCGAAGAGTCGCCGACCGGCGGCGCCGTAAGACGCTGCCAAACCCCTTCCATCTACTCGCTGTCTTCAGGTACAGACACACACTGAACTGGACTGGAGCACCAAACACACCAAACGGATCACGTTCTCTTTCAGAAAACGAATACGAGTTGTACAAGAACAATGACATCAGACCGCCTTTCACCTACGCAACCCTGATAAGACAGGTAGAACCGCTGCTGGATTTTCCATTTTTAAATGTATTTGGTCTTTCCTTGCGTTGATAAGTTCCAAGAATGCGTAATATTTGATATTTTAAAAAATGAGAAAAATGAGAAAACCATGTCTATAATGGCAATAATAATAATCATTTGAATCCTTCATTTAGGCCATTATGGAAACACCAGACAGACAGCTAACCCTTAACGAGATCTACACCTGGTTCACACGGACGTTTGCTTATTTCAGACGCAACGCTGCTACTTGGAAGGTATCGATCATCTGGATGATTCAATGCGTACGCGCTCTGAGCAGCAGTGTGTGTTGCGAGTGATCTGCCCTCTGACCTTCTCTGCATCAGAACGCGGTGCGCCACAACCTGAGCCTGCACAAGTGTTTCGTGCGCGTGGAGAACGTGAAAGGTGCGGTGTGGACGGTGGATGAGGTGGAGTACCAGAGGAGGAGATCCCAGAGGATCACGGGGTACGGAGCACGATCTTCTACTGATCTGGGATCTCAGGGATCAGTGTCATGACTGAAAATGCCTCATACTACCGTTTAATCCGTGTTCACCTCTTTTCTTCTTGTAGGAGCGCGACGTTAATGAAATCTGTGTCCTCCAGCCTGGATTTTGGAACTATTCTGCACACCAGCTTTCAGGTTAGTGAAGGAGCACGGAACTTTGAACTGGTGCGCGGTACTGGGATCACTCCAGAGGATGAACGCTTGTGTTTAAAAGGCTGCAGAAAACCACCTTATACTCTGTAATATTAATAAAATGAATAAAAACTGATAAGATGCTTTCACTTTTCGGTTTTACTTTTGGGTTTCCAGACCTTGACAATCTTGACAATAACAGAAGTGAAAAAAAGATTGAACAGAATTTTACTGACCTGGTTAAGGTTCGTCAGGCATCAGCTGTTATTTGACTGGACTTTATAGATGATCTTAATTTGTGGCCATTCTAGATGGACACACCAGTGCCGGGATTCAACAAAGAGGACGTCGGCGGAAACTCCAGGACTCTAATAAAAGAGACAAAAGAAGCAAACAAATATATTCAACAGTGAGCGGCTCTGGGGATCTCAACACCATGTTCAAGAAAAAAAAAAAGTACCCTAGATGTCAGCGACTGCAGAATAATAATAATAAAAAAAGACGTGACCCCAGTAGATTTTTTTTTTTTAATTAGCTAATTAGTTTTTTTTAGTGTATCAGGAATCCTACATTTATTTAGACCACATGAAATAAATATGCTTGGCATAAATGTTTGTTAAAAAGTAGAAAATCGTGGAACATTTTCAGACATAAACTATTATAACATGATTGTGGAAATGAGAAAGCTGTGTTTTCTATATAGGAATAGTCAGAAAACGTAGAATTTGTTCTTTGAAGTCTGTCTGTGTCGAGTTTACATTACAAACGCTTTGATATTAACATTTATCAAACTGATATTCATACTATTAGAACAGTTGTGTCATCTGTGGAAGGTTTTGTGTTTACGTGAGTGTAATTTATGTAAATATAAAGTGTTTGTTCTGGTATAATTGTCCTAAACATTTCACTTTTGCAGGTGTTTACAGTGATTGTTGTGTAGGTACAATTACATCAAAGATGTATTGATTGTCTAACACATTCCATGATGATGAAATAAAAATAAACTTTTTGTCAAGTGCAGCTTATTTTGTTATTGTCAATTCAAAAAATTATTATTTTTTTTAAGTTTGTAATGCAATATACAATAAATGCACAAGCAGAAAGCACAAAACACTATTTTAAGGTAGGTACTTTTTTGGTTTAATTTTATGATTAGGTTAAAGGAAACCTACTCCATCACGCTCACACTCGTCTGATGGAAACTGTCGACTTCAGAGCCAAACCCAGAACAAAGGCCTCCCATTTCTCAGCTCCCTGATTTGACTAATGTCAATAATTGTCTCAGCTGATAACAAGTTAGCTCTAAACATGCTCTCGGGTCTTCCTTTGATTCGTTGTCAGCCAATTAGACGAGCCTTTCTTCTGATTGCTAGGCCGCGCGGCGCGCTTCCTGACGGAAAGTTAGTCGTCTGCACAACTTCAACAATTTCATTTATGCGCCGCTTTGATGTGCCACACACTGCGGCGGCGGCGAGGCAGACGAGTCAACATGTTTTCCAACGCAACACTTTTGACAACACTAAAGTCAACAGCCCCGCAGGAAGGTCTGGGCGGCGTGCATCTTCCCATCAACACGCAGTCGTAAAGCTGTCTCCTAAACGCCTGAACGTCCAACTCCATAACATCTTTGTCTTCAGCACAGAACAGTGATGTGCATTTTACTACAGTTCTGTCAAGCTCAAACTCAAATGTAAGTGGTTTTGAGTTAAAAAAGAAAAAAAAAACTGCAGAGGTGTGCATTAACCTTTGTCATTTCCCTCCATGGTGGGAGAGTTGGACCAAAGGAAACAGCGTTTTTCCCACCTTCCTCCAGAGTCTCGAACCTAATTGAGACAGGAAAGAGGCGGTAAAGAGGCCACGTCTCACAGCTGGGTCGAGGTTGGTGCAGCAGGGTGCTGGAGACGCCACCCGGAGTGGACCGAGTCTGTGTGTGTGCATGTGTGAGGCAGGGAGAGTGTTCACCTGACACACTGGTGGGACATGTGTCTCTATTGTGTTAGGGAGGCTAAATTCAGCACAGAAGGAAATCTATAGTCATTCCGGGTGTGTTCCCCAAACGGAGCAGAGCTCACCTCCTCCTGTTTGGAGGATCGTTGGTCAGCCTCAGAGAGGAGAGAACCAGGAGCAGGGTCATGGCCGAGCTGGGGGACTTCAGGCAGCCATGAGCGTGGGACATGTTACCTGGAGAGGATTTACGTCCAGGTGGGACAGAGGTGCAAAGACACGTGAGCTCAGGCAAGTAGCCGGGTCGATCCGTGGCTTTGGTCGAATCCTTGACACATATGCTAAAATCCCAGCTTCAGCAGACGCTGTCAACCTGTTTTTATAGAAAAGTTCTGGATGCTGTGTTCAAATATCACAAACACACACATGGACATAAATATGTATCTTTAAAAGGACATTTATGCACTTAACCCATTTCCCGGCCTCTTTTATCTAACACTAGGGCTAATTTGACCCATGAACACAACTCCAAACATTCCCTAAACTACTGTATATTAAGGTTTGATGGATATCAGCTAACAGGACTTTGTTTAGATGCTTCTCAAGGCAGTGAACCTTCAAACTCAACACAGGAAACCCCTCCGCCCCCCCGCCGCATTAGTGGAGGAAATGCCCTCCCTGTTGACTTCATTAACAGTAAGTGGAAATTATGAGACCCCTCACGACAAACAATAGCCCTCTGAGTTGATGAGCCCATATTTGTGTCCGAAAAACACCAGGCCTTTGGAGGAAAGATGTTGGTCATTTGTCGGCAGAGCAGCTGGGAGAGTTAAAATCAAAATGGCGTCCAAATTCATGCATAACTTGTGTTGAAACGGTAGATTCTCACATTCTCCCCCGTATGGTCCTGCATGTATAACGCGTCTTCACCCTGGGCTCCTTCTTTCTTGGTCCAGCTCAGCCTCTGCCCGCTGCAGCTCCTGCAGGAACAGAGGCCTCACAGGATCCAGTTGCATTTAAGAAACCTCCCCCCGAAATCCCCCCTCCTTACCCAGGCCTGGGGGAGCCGCAGGCCTCAGGACCGCCGGTCCCGGGCAGCAGGAACACCAGGAGCACCAGGAGCAGCGGGAACACCAGGAACAAAGAGCCAGCATCGCAGCAGCCTCCTGCTTCAGCAGCCGGTAGGACCAATAACGACAGAACAACTCAAAGGAAACAAAGAGCTGGAGAGAATGGAGAGAATCTGCAGGAGAAGGTCTTTACCGATCGTGCGTAAGGTTTCAACCTGTTATAGGGGAATTTTTCCTGCCCTTCGGGATATTTTTTTAACACCAACTGAGCTGTAAAAAGTTTTCCCCTGACAACTTTCAAACTGCTGCACTTTCCTTCAGTTTTATCAAAGCGATGAGCCCAACTCCTTGTTTATCGTGATGTTCATGTGCTGATCTCTGCGAGGGTCCACATTAAATCAATACGGCTCCCTTTTTTTCCATCTATGCACACATATATATATTTCTATAGATATTAGCATAAGTTGTGCGGGGGGTGTATAATTGGAACGGCTAAGCAGGGAGATGCAGAACCCCTCTCCCCGGGGAATTCTGCCATCTTCTTTTCATTTACCTGCATGAGTAAACAGGATAAAACAGCTGGATTTGCATGAGCTGGCACAGGATCTGGTCCTTGCGAGGATGAAAACGCTAGCTGAGCCCGAACACAACGGTTAGGATCACCAGAGATGCGCGGAAACACACCGGCGGGGTTAATGTATGCAATTCCATCTTCACCTAATTTGAGCAGTGCAGCAATTATCGCGTGACAGCAGCTTCCTGGCTGTTGTTCATCACCGGCAGCCTCTGGCCTTCTTTATTTTCCCCCGAGGACTGAGCGAATCTCTGTGATTAAGCAAACACAATCGCACTTGATCACGCCGGCGGATTTGCTTCTCTTTCATGTGGCGCCTGACATAACAAACAAACATGCCAGAGATTAATTTAGGGTTAATAGAGTCGTTAATCTCAGTGGCTGATGGAATGTGGCAGGCTTATTTGTTGCTAAATCAAGATTTTTTTCTTCTTTTTCCTTTCTCCAGACTCTTGTTTACAGCTGCTGCTAGCGTGCCTGTCCTGTCAGGGCTCTGTGCTCCTCCTGGGTGTGTTGGAGGCCTGCTCCTCCTGCCTCCACGCTCTCTGCTCCCCCTGCTGCCACGCCTGCGGCCGCTGCTGCTCGGCCGTCCGGGAGGCGCCTGTGGAAGAGCTCAGCTGCCACGCCCACTGCCACAGGGTGCTGTTCGGGTCGTGCTGTGAGCCCATTGAATGCCTGGAGTTTTGTCTGGAGTGTTGCGAGATCTGCCATCGAGGCTAGGAGCAGTTTGAGAAAAACACTCAGATTTAACCACGCCACCTAGTGGTCAATCCTGAGGACAAATTCTCTGACATTGAAATGGGTCAGGGGAGAGATGCGATAGAACTGGGCCCAGCTGCGTCTATCATAGCTACCTTGGCCCGTTTCTTCATCCTGGATGACGTTTCTATCGGGAAGCAGTGGCCCTTTGAATTTTTTTTTAAAAACACAAGCCGATTTTAAACTGGTTAGGCACACCGACATAGTAAACATTTTGGTGTGTATTTAATGCCAGTGGCCCAAGATGACCCTGAACAAGACGGTCCTGCTTCTTCACTCTGATTTCTACATCTTCTCATGTTCCAAGGCTCCAGGTTTGACTCCTGCCTGTTCGGCTCTTTGCAGCTGAGAAACAGGTCGACAAAAACCTTGTCAACTCTCTCTTGAATCTATTTTTTTTTTTTTTACATTTGTGGTAGAAAGCACTTAGAACATGAAAGGAGGCTCGTTTTCTCCTGATCTTGAAATGATGGAAGCAGGTTCTTTCAAAGCCATCGCGTAAGATGACAGCGGAGAGGCAGAGTAAACAGCCAAAAATAAAACAAAGCGGCTGTAAAGACGACGCTGTCAATCTGTCCGCGGGGGCCAGGAGGCTCATTTAAATCACGTCGCCGCCAGTACAACGAATTTAGGTTCCTTGTTTGTCCGTGATGTTCACGTTCTGTCAGTGGCAAGAGATGTCGACGTCTCATTTAGACAAACACGCACCAGCAAATAAACACTTGGGTTTGTTCCACTTGTCCCTCTCAATTTGTTCCAGCCTTTAACCGCAGCTGGTGTTTACCTGCACCGATCGTGAACAACTGTGACAGTGCGAGTGGATTCACACACACACACACACACACACACACACACACACACCAGTCAATGTGGTGAAAATATGACCCAAAAAATAAACTAATGACAGTTTATGGCCCAAAAACACGTGAAGAGAAGAAAAATGCAGTTTTCCCTTTAACAGGTGAACAAATAAACACAGGTGAGGTTATTAATTTAGCAGAAAAAAGAAGTACATTCTAGTTTGATCTTTAACTTCTACCTCAGGTGTTGGTTGTTAGTTGTGTCAAAGCTTTCCGTGAGGAAAAAGTCCAAGTTTAGTGGAAAATCGGTCTGTTCAGCCTCATCCTTGCAGGTCTGAGGTTTTAAAACATTGTTTTTTATAATCCACAATTTTTTTCCATCGCAACGTGTCTATTTGTATTCTCGCCCGCCTCCAAAGCTTTATGACAACGGTGGTAACCTCCTCAATCAAAACAAGGTCTACTTGTAGCGTTATGAGGCGCCGTCAATTGAAGAAAAGGGGAAATAATAACACTTAATAGTCAGACTGTCAGATGTGCCCATCAGCTGTACGAGAAACAAAAATAAATGTAACTAGATTTGAATATCTAACATTTGAGGCTGACGCAGAAAGGACGGATCAAAGAGAAGAGAGACGCACCAGAGGGGGGCAATCATAAACACATCGTCTCATTTTAATACGCGAGGGGAAGGCTTCGAAAGCAGCGAGCACCATCAAGTTTCACGGGTTTGGGAGTTGGGGGGGGTTAAAGTGAACTACATCAAAACACAGTTAATGAGCGCTGGGTTAAAAATGGCTGTGCATGAAATGTTTAATGAAAGGTGCACGTTTATTGTTGGGAGCGGGATGCTAGGGATGGGTTTGAGGGAATCTGCGATTTCTATGCGAAAGCAGCTCAATAATTTTAAAATTACCAATAAAAGTATTAAAATTTCCTTTTAGAAATGTAATTAAAGTTATATTTCCAGAGAGATCCACTGTTATTTTTAATTATCAGGACAGGTCCAAGATCAACGGGTAGAAGAATTCTGAGGGTAATTTCCACAACAGTGGATTACACGTCCGCTCAAATATTACAAAGGATAAACTTGCGTGAACTCAAAAGGATTTTATTAATGGACGCGTCATATTTGACAAGAATAACGCCTTCAGTCATTAAACATCGCGTCAGCTCACTCACTCAAAACAGTAACAATACTGACACACTGAAATGTAAACATATTTATATTACCATTATTGTATTTCGCTGCTGAAACTCAGGTTTCAGCGGTCAGGTTACAGCATGGTTTATTATCTCCTGCCTCAGTGTTTTATATACCGCTACTTAGAAACAGTTTTCAAGCTACAGCTCAAAAGAATTTATAAACATCACTTTAAAATTTAAGTTACCGTACTAAAAATCTGATAAACCTTGGTTATTATTTTTTAAGAATTTTGTTCCTCACGTTTTTTTATGACACATACTAATTAAGTCATGTTGTTGCCATTTATGGTCTAAAGTTTTTTACAATATTATTTCTTATATTGTACATATGACATATATTTTTCCTGCATTGATTGTCTTACAATACTTAAATATGTATTTCCTGAACTAAATACAAGCCAAAGCAAAGGTGAAAATATAAGCTGTAATCACCTTTTTAAACAGCCAGAGAAGAATCCAGCTGGTCTTATTCAAGTATATTATGATAATAGAAAAATGGCAAAAATCTCCTTGAAGATAACGCTTCAAAGGTCTGATATGAGAGAAGTACAGATTTTACACCACCATATTATTTCTTGTAGATTTACATTTCTCAGCAATGAAGCGATATAACATAGTGTCAATAAAGAAATATACCTTTATCTCATCCATTATGCCCCTGAGGTTTTAAGTGACTCTCATTAAAGTCAGTTTAACGTACAAATTTAAAATGTAATTCTTTCAATATAAACGTTTACCTTGTTTTTTAATGATTGTCAGCTTCATTTTTGTAATTTCATATATCATAAACAATGGCTGAAAAGAAGTGTTTGACTGTAATTACCGGTGTGTTCAGATCATATTATTCTTCTTCAGTACCTCCAAATACTGCTGTCTTGCCATGCTGACGGGATGGAGGTCCGCCCTCGAGACGGAGCCGACCGGGGACAGCCGGGCTGAGGCATTCTCCAGTTCTGCTGTGGCTGAGGACCAAAGACCACCAACCGTCATCACCTCATACACATTCTCCTTCCTCAAACACCATCGCTGTGGCTTCAGTGCACTCACCATTTTTGATTTCAGTCGATATGCTTCTTTCCAGCTCAGTCTGCATCTAAAAAAAGGATGAAAACAGACAGGCTAAAACTTCGTTCTGGGAATTGTTGGGAATAACTGGACACATCCTGTTTGATGGTAAACACTGCTCAAACCTTGGAGATAAAATCCCCAACCCTGCTGCTCTGGCCCTCTGTTGCAGGGCTGAGGAGGGGGAGGCCCAGGGAAACGCCTCTGCCCTTTGTGTCTCCATAACTTAAAGATCCCAAAGAGTCCAGGTCCAAGACACTGGAGGCAAAGCTCTTGTTGCGCTCATTCAGCAGCGTAGAGTTCGATTCTTTGAGCTGAAAAGTTGCCCTGCGGCGGGGAAAACCAGCACCTTTATTTATTATGACTGCAGATGTGAGGTCATAGTGGGATTATTTCAACTATAGATTCGTGAACGAAGGAATATTCTGCTCTGACCTCTCTAGTTGGTCGTTCAGAGATTTGTGGAGCTGCAGCTCATCTGTGTAGAGCTTCTGGTATCTCTCCAGCTCCGTGCGTGTGGAGCGAAGGGAGTCGCGGGCCCGCCTCAGGTCAGCCTCCAGCTCAATAATCCTCTGCTCCAGCTGGAAGCGCAGGTTGGCTTCTCGGTTGGCTTTCTTCTGTTCCAGGACTTCTTGCGACGCAGCCTGAGTCTGAGAGACAACATCATTTATTTAGGATGTGCTTAACCTGTCATTTCGGTCGGTTTTAAATAATCTTAAAAGACACGAACAGATTCTCTCTCTTCTTTCTTTCCTACCTGTAGGAAGAGGTTGACCTGATCTAGTTTTACTTGTAACTCTTGGCGGGCCCTTTCATCAGCATTACGGCGGTACAGCGCCACCTGAAATGCCCACATTCATTATTTCAGATGACAATTATTACTAAGTAAGTTGTTGCTATATACATAATAAAAAATTACATTCAAAAAAATTGAAAAAAACTTGCAAGGAATTTCGTAAAACCCCTAAAGATGCAGTACCTCCTCCTCTAACTGTTTCTTCCGCATGTCCAGCTGGTCTCTTTTGAGGCTGGTGCTCTTCACAGATGCCAGCTGATCCTTCAGCTCCTCGTTAACTTTTTCTAACTGTCTGCGAAGGGACGCTTCCTGCTCCAGCTGAAGCTGCATCCAGTCCACCTGAGAAGTCATTTTTAAAATGAAAAGGCTGCTACATCATAAAAATACTAACATAAATAAGAAACGGACAGATTATAACCTTATTATTTACTGGTCCAGAAGAGCCAAATTCAGTCCCACTTCTGTCCTGTTCTTTCAGTTTCTTCTTTGCAGTTTTTAATAAAGTACGCAATCTGGAACAGAAATGCATATTACAGGAAAACACTGAAACCAGCAGAGAAACACAGGGACGTCACTCTTACACACTGGTCTGTGAGCTGGGAAACTACTGGTTACTACTTGAGTCTAACTGAAGCGCTGCCAGCTGCGAGGAAGTCTGAGGAGGAATCTCCACGTCACCTGTACATTTCTTTTTGAAGCTCGGTGTTTCTGGTCAGCTCGAGATCCAGCCGGATATCAGTGGCCTTCTTCTGCTCTTCTAACTGGACGGCTTTATTCTTCTCTGCTTCCATCTAAAATACAGAGGAATTGTAAAGTATATTTTTATGAAGCATTGAATTAAATGCCATACTAGAACTCATCACCACAGTCACCTGGTGGCTCAGCTCTCCTTTCTCCTTTTCCAACTCTGCCAGTCGCAGTCCCAGCTGAGTGCGGCTCTTCAGCTCCTGCTCCCACAATACCTGAGTGTCCTGGGCTGTGTGAGACTGTGTGCTTTGCTTCTGGACCTAAGGAAAAGAAAAAACAAGGACCAAAAAAGAAACACCAGAGGCTGGCATCAGACTGAAAACAAAAGACTTTGGTGAACAATATTAAAACAAATGTGTAGGCCAGTTCGAACACCAGTACCTCTTTATTGAGCTGGTCTTCTAAAGTCAACTTTGCAACCAGGTCCTCCAGATGATTCCTGACCTTTAAAAATCAATACACCGTGTCAATCTATTAAACTTGAATTTGTTATTGTTGAACTTTGGCTGAGGGTAAATTTTATCCTGGAGGCAGTAGCATGCATCATGCAGCTTCAGATGAAAAGTAGAAAGAGTTCATTGCACCAAAGGACACCCCATGAAAAAAAGCCCAAACCAACACAAAGTTATAACATTTTTCTCGTACTACTAATAACGGTCTGCTTAAGGAACAGAATGCAAAACAGACAACAGCCGATACCAACCCCTTCTTCAAGTGAGCCATCAGACAGCTGGAAAAACATTGGATAACTTAAAATATAAAAGTAGTTTCATAATTATTTCAGTTATTTCAAAACTGTCAGTTTCACTTTACACAGAAAACTTCTTTGTTCCATGGGCAAATGATAACCCCATAACTTTGCTTCAAACTGACAGCTGATGTGAGGAAGACTATACTAGAGTACTGCTTTGTTTTATCACGTTATAATATGACAGTTTGCTGCCACATAGCGGCCGAAATTAGAAACTGCAACGCGAACTAGCTTTGTGATAAGCAATCAGCGACATTGATTAGTTTCAGTGTTTGGGATTAATTGTTTATGGGGGCTCTAGGATAAAAAAAAAACTATGCTTTCTTGCAGAAATCTCAAAAGCCATTGTTTTCACAATAACATTACAGCTTTCATCAAAGTGGTCACAGTTAAGTGGTGAATGGAGATGACTGCGAGAACCATTAAAGTGGAAACATTCAGTACATTTACTCTGGAATAAAAGACTTACCAGAGCAGCTTCATGTGTTCCTTTTTGTAGTGTATTGATTTCTTTGGACTGTTTATTTGCAGTAGCCTCCAGTCTGGCATTCTCAATTTCCAGCCTAAGGATAAATACATTTAAATTCATTATCATATACGAGGTTTCAACATTATTTATGAAATATGCATTTTTATAATACTGATTTGATGATTTCTTAAATGAGCTTCATTTTGTGTTGACAGGGTGTGTTCGAGCATACCTCTGCATATCTTGCTCCAGCTGTTTGATGGTTGTTTCATAAGCAGCGGTGGTGGACAGCGACTCTTGGAGTTTCTGAGCAGCAGAACTCAGCTCCTTCCCTTTTTCATCCAGACTGCAGGTCAGGGTGTGGATGCGCCGTTCAGCGTGTTTGCACTGTTCTTCAGTTTCCTCCAGCTATGTGACAGACAGAACAATCATCTCTAGGATTAGGAGTCAATCTATCAACAGTTGTGCTCCCTTTGCATCTTATAATAGAGAGTATCTGATCTCATTTCATTTACAACTTAAAGTCAGGGTTTCCAGATCATTTACATGGCTGTACATGACTAATACCTTTTTTTTCAGCCTGTCCATATCTTTAGAGAGTCGAGTCTTCTCTTCTTCCAGGTCATTCCGATAGCGTGTGTTGACTTCCAGCGAAGCTTCACTCATCGAGAGCTTCTTGAGTGAATCGGCAAGCTCCTGCTGTGCCTGCCTCAAACTAGTCTGTATCCAGAGACAGTACGGTTTGATTAGATATAAAAGAAATCCTGAACTTCCCCGTGGTAAATATCTTACTCTAGATTGCAGTTTTACCTTGATTTCATTCTTTTCATCCTGCAGCTTGTGGATGTGATCTTGGAGATCATTAGCTTTAGAGTCTAGCTCCTTATTTCTCTCCTTTACTAGTTGTACCCTCTCCTCATAGTCAGACTGCAGCTTGGACAAGATGTCTTTTAAATGCCCTTGAGCATCGGTCACAGCACGTTCTTTTGCAAGGCCTTTGTTTTGTGCCTCCTCCAGCTGTTGCCGCAGCAACATAACCTCACTCTGGGCTTGGGTGAGTCGCTCCTGTGTGGCTTCGTGGCGAGCTCTGTCCCGGCTGAACTGCTCCCTTTCGGCATGCAGAGTCTTTTCCAATTCAAGGCCACGTGTGACTGCCTGCTCTTTCTCTCGCTGTAAGACCTCCTGCAGGAGACCTTTGTCTTTTAGTTGCTGTGTGACTCGATGGGCTTCATTCTCTAAATTGTTTGCTTGAGCCTCGGCCTTGATCAGTTTCTGGGACAAGGTGCTGTTTTCCTCACGCAAAATGGCAACTTCCCCTGTTAAAGTAATACGTCAGGAGTCAAATCTATAATCTCCTTACACCGTATCACTGCTCAAAAAATACATTATAAAACAATCAGTGTATTTTAGTACTGGT
Organism: Tetraodon nigroviridis; assembly: GCA_000180735.1. NCBI lineage: Eukaryota > Metazoa > Chordata > Actinopteri > Tetraodontiformes > Tetraodontidae > Tetraodon > Tetraodon nigroviridis. The sequence continues at coordinate 2,210,491 of CAAE01014555.1, forward strand.
TAAACTGGTGGTATAGATAAATTGAAATTAATTTCCAATCTGAGAACTAGGTCCTTAATAATTTATCATCCGCAAACCACAGTACTAGTAAACCTCACCTGTGAGTTTGCCTTTGAGATGTTGGTGTTCCTCTTTCTCCCGGAGCAGAGTGCTCTCCCTTTCTGACTTAGCTACATGAGAACGTTCGGCCTCCTTCTCTGCTCCAGACAAGCGGGTACGGATGGACTCCAGCTCTGTCTCCAGCCTTTCACAAGTGTATCGCTCATTTTCTAGGCGTGTTCTTGTTTCACTTAGCTCAGATTTCAAGGAGCTCACCTCGTTATTGCTGTTAAAGACGGTATTTTTCAAGGACTCGCTGTTGAGTTTGAGATCTCGCCGAGCATCTTCCAGCTGGTCCTTCAAAACCCTGTTTTCCTCCGACAGAGTGCACTCTCTGAGACTGCTGTTAGCGCATGAATGCTCAAGGTCTCTTTTTGAAGTGGTTAACTGCTCCTGGAGGGTAGCAATCTGCAGAAGCATTTCTCTTTCCCGGCTACTGGCCTCAGTGAGCCGAGTCAATGCCTGCGGAGACCGCGAAGAAAGTTTAGTTAAGACAGCCACTGTCTACATTAAAGAAAATGTGACCAATGTTGAAATAACCAAACCATATTTCTAAATGACAGACAGTAATGCCAGAGTACGATAATTACCTCATTGCTTTTGCTAATATTTTGTTTGTTTTCCTCTTCAGTCTCTTGCTGTTTACGGAGACAGTTGTTGAAAAGAGTCTCCTGCTGAATACGAGCACTGCGCTCCTGAGCCAGCAGTTTCTGTATCTCACTGTAGTCCTCCTCAAGCTAGTATATCATATACATACGATAATACCAGACAGAAAATTATATAAAATATACACTGAAATGTGCCACTACAATATAAAAAAAACCCCACAACAATCTAATGAAAATGCTATTTGCGAAATTACAAAGAAGACTGACCTGTTTTAAGTTGTTAACCAACTTTGTGTTTTCCAGCTCCAGATTTCTGAGGGTAAACTCCACTTTATCTCTCTCCTGAACTTCAAACTGTTGTTGTTCCTCCATGACTCTCAGCTTTTCTCTGGTGGATTTACAGTGATCTTCATGTTCCTGTTTCAGCTGCAATCTTTACCAGGTTTCAGAGAAATGTCATCTTAATCACTTGGTAAATACAAAGTAAAAATGCATACAAAAGGGTAATTATATATAAACATGAAAAAAATATGTAAGTGAAAATGTTATAGAGCAGATAAAAATGGCTCTTACTTTAGGTTTCTGACTTCAGCTTGCAATTCCAGCTGGTTGAGCTCCAAACCAGTCTTATCACTTTTGACTTCCTCCAGAGAGCTCTTCAGCTCTGCCTTCTCCATTTCAAGGTAACTCACCTTGTTCACCAGATTAGCACTGCGATATTTTTCCTTCTGAATGGAATGGTGATATTTGTAGATGATATTTTGCAGCTCGATGATGACACTTGAATCTATAAAGATACATAGAATATAAGGTTATGTCCATGGGGAAATGTACAAAACGTGCTCTGTCTGGATTTGCTTTTTTTTCTTTAACTATATTTAAAAATGTATTGCGGTAAAAATGTTTTAAAAGAAGCAATAAATTAAATCATTTTTTGGAAGTGGATGTACCAGTACTCAAAGTGGAGTTGAGCTTCTGAATGAGGAGGGCTGTTTGTTCTGACAGAGGTGACTCCATGTCCTCTATAGAGGAGTCTGATGAATGAGTGAGTTCAGCCAAGTCTTCTGCCACCTCAGCATGCTCAGGGAGCTACAAACGACAAGAAAATAGAGCATTCACATTTGTCAGAATGCTTCTGTCAGAATGTCAGAATGCAAGACACCTAACAGAAAGATAATTCTACCTCGCGTGTCTCCCTTCCGTTAGCTGAAAACCTGACAGGAACAACGGGAGTAAAATTTTAGAATTATTTTTCAAATTCCATTTCTTTACTGACTTTAGAGGAGTAATCCTAGAGTTCGCTAAAAGTTCTACCAACTGTGCAGGCAGCAATTCTGGGAAGATTTGGCATGACTCACTTTCACAAACCTAAAAGCTATTGACAGATATGTGAAAACAGCATGACAACATACCTTGCTCCTTCATCAGATATACCATCTAAACAGTCATCATCATACAGTGAAAGAGGATCTTCAATGTGGATGTTTTGTTGACAGGCTCTGTGATGAGGAGCTGTTGGGGACATTTCTGATTGCTTCTCCTCTTTGTTACCATCTTTAGACAGCTCCTGTTGCATTTGCACTGGCAACCTGGAGAGAAATTAACCTCTTTTTGCACTATAACATTCACAATAAACAAAAGAAAGTATCTTGGGGGTTCTATGCAGACTTAATTAGATTTGAATATGACGATTGTAAGTTTACTAGAAGAAGGTCACAACTTAAAAACATCACATAAAAACCGATTCGGACATTTATTCTTAATGCATTCTTCCAAAATTACCATAAACCAGCATACCTTTCGGTGAGATGAGGCTGCTGTTTGGCTTGACTCGACAAGGCATCAGGTTTTGTTGACTCCTCCTCAGATAATGATGCGGAATCCCAGGAACTACTGCAATTCCGCTTCTTTGCTGCACTGTCTATTGCCTCTTTGCCAACCTAAAAACACAAAAAGAAATAAATAAATTTATGTTATCATCAGACTGGTCTAATATCTTTTTTTATCCAAAAATTTGTGTGTGTATACAAAGTTAGTATATTATGTACAGAAGAAAAAGCAGCAACTTCCAAAATTAAGGACAAACAGAACAAACTCCACAATATTAAGAACAATTGTGGCAGATATCAAACAAAAAAGGAGATAAAATTAGGCCGACTAGTAGTTGTTGCCTAAAAAAATGCATAAGTTTGGTAATAAACTGACAGAAAACTACAAAAAGAAAGAGAGTTTTGATAAATATCAAACAGAAATAAGGTAAAGAGATGAATGGGGTACATCAGTAAAAGGCAGAGACAGTGAGCCAATCTACACATTCATCCTCTACCTCTTTTTGGAGATGGGGATGTTCCTTCTCTCGATCTTGGAAGGCAGCCTTCAGTTTCCCTACCTCATGTTTAAACCTTTGCACATCCTCTTCCAGCTCTTCATCAGAAATCCTTGAGACAGATGTTGGATTTCTGTTGAGCAGAGGGGGGAGCGACCTCCTGCATTCCTCAAGATCATTTGGAGCTTTATTCGTGTTTGTACTATTGTGCTTCCAGTTAACGTCTTCATGTGTTTTTGTGACTCCAGATACTCCAGGTCTGCTATCCTCCTTCTGTTCTCTGGTGTAGTTTGATGAAGAGGCCCTCTGCTCTTCCTCAGTTACTTGATCTGGGACTTGATGCCTGCTGCTCAAACTTGTTAGACGATCCTGAACTTGCAGCCCATCCTTGTATACCGACTTCTCAATTGAATCTTTGGGTTTAGACTCACGTTGCGTAGATGTGGAGAAATGATCTATATGGGTGAAAATGGCTTATCGGAGCCTAATTTACATGTATCTAATTCACTATTATTCTTCTTTGAATATGTAAATTGAGAAGAACAAAAAACGGACAAAACACAAATGCAGAAAAAAAAAAGATTTAAAAAAATGAAAACACAATATAACATCTGAAAAAGATTTTAAAACTGTATTTGCACATCTTCAAATTGTGTGAAATACTTGAATACAGGTGATAACAACCATGAATAATAATATATTTAAATGAAGAAACAATAAAGAATTTATCATTTTTATGGTAAAAGCAGAAAATATCTCACCATTATTTGCTGGTTGCCAGATGCTACATTAATTTGACCATGTACTGGTGACTCTAATGGCTCCGGAGATCCTAAAATTAAGCACAGATGTTTTCTCAGATTAAATGGTAAACCCTAAAAGGAAAGCACATCTCAGTCACCTTTTGCTAGTTAATATATAGGCTTGTTTTTTTGCACATGTAGATGTTAAAAAGTGTTAGTACAAAGATTTTTTCAAAATGGGTATTATGGTAGTGCACTTTCATTAAAAATTAAAAGGAACCTCACCTTCGACAGTTTCTTTCATCTGAAGCACCATCTTCCTGGCTGAAGGTTGGGGACGGTGAACAGGAGGTGATGATTCGCTTGTCTTGTTGGCTATAATACTCCTCTGGGATGGCACAGGAACATCTGGAGAATCACCTTCGTCCTGCTCTTCAGCAGATGAATTAGCAGAGTTTTGGTCCTCAGGTCCAGGTGAATCCATTCTTTTACTGGGTGAGCTTCTTTGACTGGAGGCACTGTCTGAATCCCAGTCTGATTCATCTGTGTTATACACACAAGACATAAAAACATAGAAGTAAATTATACTTTTTTTGAAAACAATGTATGGAAGAGACCAAGAAGCTAAAAAATTGTGTCTTTAGTTTTACAGTTGAAAACTAAAGCCATTAATGCAGGACAGCACGTTTAACCTGTTAGTGTTTACTAACCTGCTCCATGAGCTTCCACATATTTAAAGTCAGAAAAATAGCAGTAAATAATGAAGTTAAAGTTACACACAATCAAAACCATCATATTAACACCAGTTTTATACACTAACTATATTACGCTGAAATATCTGTTAGACCTTGTACTGTAAACTTAGGTGGACGTGTAGGTGCAATATGTTGCAGCTTACCATCAAGATCATTGACCCCACTCAGACCAAGCTCCTCCATTAGGTCTGTCAAACAGACACCAAAGTATTGAACTAAAGCTGTTTATATCTGAATAGACACTGAAACTGTAAACAGAAACTTATGCATTTACCTAATTTTCGATCTTTGTTGCCTTCAAGCTTGCCCAAAACACTTGCTAGGCCAAATTTTGGCCTCTCGCGCTGTATCTCCGGTACCGACTCATCAGCATCGACATGTTGGCTTTCACCATCACCATCCTTGTTTCCAACTGCAGAGGACAAGACATCAGTGTCACGCTTGAGCCATCCTCAACAATAATCTGATGAAATTGGATGGAAATGGCATGGCAAAAAGCATCTCCATGCAAATGAGTTCATGAGTAACTAGCATGAAATTATACAAGTGAGGGATCCGACATTTTCTTTCCTGGTGGAGGTTTTAGTGTGATACACTGCAATTCAGCACAAGCCAGCAGAACACAAAGAAACAAACTTACAAGCAAAATCAGAAACTGTACAACCATGTTACAAACGTTATGGTTAGATGCAGCAGGCAGGATGATGCACTGTATGCCCCATGCATTATTCTGTGGTGAGCGTGAAGCGATGTTCAGGACTAAGGACCGGTGGTTAATATGATTATTATGCAGTTCTGCAGACCTATGAGTCAAGTCATACCCTCTCCCTGGCTGCCCCTTGGCATGCCTATTCTCCTCCAAGGCTCTAGCATATCCATCCTACTGAGTCCACCTCCTCTTATAAAGGAGGGAACATACAACACGTCTACAGAGGAAATTAGACACTGTTGAAAAAGCAGTTCTTATTTCAAAACAAAGTTCACAATGTTTTGTCCTATATCCACATTAAAAAATAAAAATATAAATTGTATTTAAAAAAAAAAAACAGAAAAAGTATATCAGAGCAAATATTTTCCAATCATATTAATTTCCATGAAGAAATTAGGTCAGCTTTGTCCTAAAGCAAAGTAACTGGAATGTTTTACCTGTTTTAAAACATAATTTAAAAAAATAGTCACCTTCTTTAGTGTCTTCTTCTTCGGATATTTCTTCTTCATCATGAAGGTCTTCTTCTGACATATTTATGTGTTCAGCGGAAGACTAAAAAGAAAAATGAATCGGTAAAAGAGCTTGTGGTAAATATCTTAACCTAACAGTACCCAACATCTGTGTCTACAAAATGTCACGAGAAGAACAACTGTTTACATATAATGCTGAAAAGGAAGCTGATGGAACT